>VZRF01004016.1:562217-825411 GCA_013396875.1 Vireo altiloquus | reverse complement strand
GAGCAGCTCTGCACCCGCTGCCCATCACACATCGCCGCCGGGGGGAGGGCAGGGCAGGGCAGGGCAGGGCAGGGCGCGGGGCCGGACCCGCTGCCGGAGCAGGAGCGGGGGCTCCAGGGGAGGTCTGGGAGGAGGAAAAGCGAAGGAGGGAGGATCCGCGAGGATCCAGGTAGATCCAGCTTTTACCGCTTACCAAAAGCCACTAGCGGCAGGACCTCCGCCTCCTCCCCCCTCCCCGTCCCTCCCTCCTCCCCTAACTCCCTCCCTCCCCTGCCCCTCCGCGATGAGGCAAGGGCCAAGTCGGTGCGCGCCAGCTAGCAGCGGTCTCTGCCAGGGGCAGGCGGATCGCTTTCATGTCGCAGGGTGACTGCTAGCCCTGCGGAGGCTCCCCCGGCCGGGCCGGGCCGGGCCGGGCCGGGCAGGCGGGCAGCTGCCCCGTTGCCGGGGTGCCCCGCGGGATGCTGGCGGCAGGGGATGCGGAGCCGGCCGCGGACTAACATGGGGGGCGGCCACTCCCACAGGGCGCCCGTCTTCGACGAGAACGAGGACGGTGAGTGCGGAGCTGTCCGCGGTACCGATCCGCGCCCGCCGGGGCCGCGGCACCTCAGTGCGGGCGGGGTCCGGCCCCGCTCCGGGCGGCAGCCGCCGGCGCTGCTCCTCCCGCGGGCTGCCAGCTGCGGGTGCGCTGCCCGGGAAGCGCCGGGAGAGCCCGCCTTTGTCCAGCCATCCGCACCCAGAGAGCGGGGGGCTGCTTGTAGGCACAGGCTCGAGTCTAGCACATCGTCAGCTGGGGCTGAAGCACATGGCAGGTAACTTCGTACCTGCGTTTATGAATGGGCATAGTTTTGGAGATGGATGCACACGTTTTTGTTTTTGTTTATAGTCCCATCTTTGCCCACCTGCCTCTTTTAAATGGTGATGTTTCTCTTACTCTGTACTTCTTCCATCACCTTTACTTTTTGAAACTTTTTTAGTTTATTCTATTATTGAGTTTCTACTCCCCACCTAGATAATATGTCATAAGAAAGTGTACCTTGTAAAGTTTTTGGAAGGCAATGGAAAAGTTTGCCTAAAATGTGGTGTTTCTTTTCTCTTTATGCATTTCAATGTCATTTTCCAACGTAGACTGTATTTAATTGGAATTACATGGATGCATTTCAATTAAAATAATTTTGGGTCTTGAAGCAGAGAGAAGCCGGCACTCTTAGAAAGCAGATATTTGTCTATTAACATAGAAATATTTTAAATGTTACTCATGGAATAGATGTTGCTGCCTATCCAGAAAATGGGTGCTTAATTTTGAGTGTATTCCTTCCCCAGAAGTTCCCAATATATTTTATTAGGAAAGAATTGTGCCTTAATAGACTTGCATTGTTTTGGCTTCCTGGATTCCATAACAAGTCAAAACCATGTATGTTCTGCCCTGTATGTTCAGGGCACATGGAGATATTTGTATTGTTTTGCTAGTACAGGGAAAACGTCTAAAATACAGGATCTATTCACCCTTTTAAGCACTTTACGTGCATTAAGACTAGATTACCATTCCCTATTGCTTGGGAAATCTTTATGAGGTGTGGTTTACAACGTTCCGTTTTTTGTGTGGGGAGTGGGACAGATTATTTACCATTCGTGTGCTGTGGAGCCTCAGCTGTCATTTTCTTGTACTGATATAAAATTTCAGCCTTTTACTATAGGTCATGCTATGTAAACATACAAAGGAGAAAGAACCCCCCACACCTCCCCCAGGTAAAGTCTTGACCATGCACAGTTGGTGTTGTAAATCTTGAAGTAACTCACTGAGAAATACTCCAGGGTGAAAGCATGCTGTCTAGACACCCGAAGGTAAAGAGATACCCATCCTCCTGCCTTTGAAGACTTTTAATTGGGCCCTCCTGAGTTAGCAGTTTCCATGAATTATTACCACATTATTTTTTTTCCATGATACAGAAGTGTGGTCAGCTTTTAAACAAAATGAACAAAGTTGAATAGTAAATTATTGTGGAGATGCCTTCATGCCACCTTAGTTCTCCTTCCATCAGGAAAATGTTTCTGTAATGCAGCCATTATTAAGAGCTATTAAAAAAAAGCACATGAAGTATTTATGGATTTCTATTAGGTCATTATTTATTCTTTCTGTGTTTTTGTTTTGTTCTGAGGTGGTTTTCCCCATTATGAATATCCCTAACCTAATATTTTATTCCTCTTAAGATATTTTGTTTGGCACCCCCATCTAGTTCAGAAGAGTCCATTGCTTTTGAAACAATAACCAGTTTCCAATACTACTTACTAAATATTGTTCAGAATGGCATTTTCCCAAGTACCTAAACAATATGGGGAAATATCTCCTCTTTGAAAAACTATCCTACAGAATTTAATGTAGATACAGAAATAAAATGAAGATGTTTTTTCATATTCCCACTAGTAGCTAAACAAGTCACCATTTCTGACAATATTTGACCCAATTTGTAATTGAAAAACAAAAAAAGCTAAAACCAAAATATAACAAGAGAAAGTGGATTTGTTTCTTGAGATGGTATAATTTTGCTCAAGAATGACAATTCAGAGAGAACTGGAATAGGTAAGTTGTGCATGAAGATGTAGGAATAGTGGAAACTAAGCTATTTAGTGTACTTTGTATAATGTCACAGCTGCCTCTTAAAATTATAAAAATGAGCAGGAAAACTATTGTCATTTTATATCCATAGATGTTAATGATGGATGTAAAATAATACATGAATTTTTGAAGAAAAGGTTTAAAACAATGCGTTGTCACTCTGGAAATTGTAGAAAAAAGTTACTTGGTGTATTACTTAGCAAATAAATATATGTAAATAGTGTGTGAAGAGCACCTGGGTGCTGCCTGGCAAACCCGTGCAGTGTCTGTTCCAGAGTTACAACTCCTGCCTTCTGATGAGAAGAGGAGCTGATCCACTGAGTAGATCCAAAAGCCATAAGTTGTATGTAGACTCCCCACCATGTTCAGGATAATAGGAAAATGATTCTAGAGAATCAGAAGCATGAACTTCATGCTGTTAGTCCCCAGTTATTACAGACAGTACAACACATCATTACCAAACACTAATATTTTTAAAGGCTGTAATGCATACCATTTTTACCAGCTACATGAGTTCTCTGTGTTCCCTTTTTATTAGAAGTATCTTCCAGAACTTCACTCTTTGAATTGTTAGAAACATCTGTTTTCGTGACTAAATGTTTCTTAACCTATTTATAAGATTTGTGTTTAATTCAAGCTCTTCTTAGTTTAAAATGCTCTCCCCCTCCTCCAGGGTTACTCTGAGACTCTGACAGGAAGTAAAAATGTCCCCTCTCACTCTCTGATTTTCTATTTTTCTATTATTTCTACTGCTTTCTTATTTCCTGTGTTCTGCACATCTGTCTCCATTTGAACCGGTCTTGATTTCACACAGATGACCCAAATTACACACAGAATTGTAGGTGAGTTTTCACCAGGACCGTGTGTTGGAAAAATAGATCCTGTTCTCTACTGGAAATAACTTCTAGTACAGCCTATAACTACATATGCCCGTTTCATGGACATTCAATGTGGATAGTTCTGTCACCCTGTGGTCAGTGCCCTGCTCAGTAATTTCCACTGATGAACTCCAATCTACATTAGAAATTTTTGGTGTTCCTATGTACATGGCCTTTTGCAGGACTCAATTTTGGTCCATTTCTATTATCTGTAGTCTCAAAGATGATCATTCACTTCTTTCCTTGCAACATTCTGTTTCTTCTTTATCCAGTGTTTTAAATTATCACCATTCTGATCAGCTCTGTGCCAGTTATCAAGACCACTGAACACTTTGTGTAAGAATTCATCTGGATCATATCCGGACTTAAACTTCTTTGTTGTTAACCCCTGCCAACCTCATAGTTCCAGTTTCAAAATAACATTTTTTCCTGAGTTACTGTCATGGTTTAACCCCAGCTAGCAATTCACTCAGCACCACACAGCCTCTGGCTCACTCCCTTTTAATAGGGAAAGCAAAAGCTGTGCACACAAACCGTGCAAAATAAGGAATTAATTCACTGCTTCCCAGGGGCAGGCAGGTATTCAGCCATACCCAGGAGAGGAGGGCCCATCACATGTGGTGGTGACTTGGGAAGACAAATGAAATCACACTGAATGTTTCCCCCTTCCTTCTTCTTCACCCAGCTGTATATACTGAGCACGAAGCCGTATGGTGTGGGATATCCCTGGGTCAGCTGGGGTCAGCTGTCCTGGCTGTGTCCCCTCCCAGCTCCTCGTGCACCCCCAGCCTCCTCACTGGTGTGGTGGGATGATGGACAGAAAAGCCTTGGCTCTGTGGAAGAGCTGCTCAGCAGTAGCTACAACATCCCTGAGCTTCCAGCATAGATCCCAAACACAGCTCCATGCTAGTTGCTCCTGAAGAAAATTAACTCTGTTCCAGCCAAAACCAACACAGATGCTTATCTCACATTTTGCCAGTTAATCCTCACCTTATTCAGTTTTTCTAATACTTTCTTACATCTCATTCCACTGAAACTGAGAAAAATTAAATTTAACCAAACTCTATCGTCTACAAAATAAATTTGTCATCAAGGAGAAATGTCTGCTTACTCATATGCAAAAAACTTTCTGGTAAAACCATGCTGGATTTATCTCCTTTTTTTCTTCTTAGCCTAGGTTAATGCACAACAACAATCAGGAATAATCCAGGGAACAGAGACCTTTGTTTGCCTAGACTCTGGCTAAAGATATAGAAAAATATGTTTAATTTCTTGCATTTTATTGCTATATAGGTTGGATAGCGAACTAGGTCTGGTGTTGTGCAGCATCACTACCTCTTACCAAAGCTAGATACTTGTATGGTGTGGAACTATAACATTTTTCTGACATTTAAAAAGTGTTTTAAGCAAGGTACTACAAAAATTGTGTAATCAATCAGGGCAAAAGGCAAACAGTTTTATTTTGGTTAATACTACTGAAGGAGAAGAACCTGACTCACTTCACCTTGAATGTTTCCTATTCTCCTAACAACTACCCTCTCCTGAATATGTATATCCAATACTAATATGAGGAGAGCAAAGAAGTAAATTTTTCCTCATGTTCAACTTTTCAGAATCTGCAATACATTCACAAGAATGGCAATAGAAGAGTAAGGGTAATATTCACCATAGGTAAATGTTCCTTGCAAATTCTCAGTAAATATCACAAGTAATGAATATATTAGCAATAGCCTAGTGACTGTAGAGTGTCATTCGTGCTGGATTTGCTTGACTGTGTTCAGTTAAAATTGAATCATATTCAAAAACTGAAAATGAAATTGTCGAAAAGAGTAATTTAGAAAAAAGCTGATTCAGGAGAGATATGATTACTATCAAACAGAAATAACGTATTTGCCTATGTTGTGGTGGAAGATACAGAGGAAAGGATAAGAAACAAAATGTTAAAAGTTGATTCTGCCAAGTGATACGGAAGTGGTATTTGATTATTTGGGGCTCAAGAAGTCAGCTTTGCTACAGTTGCTTTTAGAAATAAGCATACTGAACCTTTAAAGAGCTTGTTTTTATTTTTTTAGTACGTGACTTTACATTAAAAGTAATTATGTATCTCCAAAGAACCTTTCACTGAGCATCCTGAATTTGTAGAGCTCAAACACCCCTCTGTGGAGGTCATTGTGATAGGCTGTGCCTCAGTAGTGTAGTCTTGTATGCGGGAAATGAGGCAGAGCAGCATGCCTTGGCTTATTCTCCATGGTCAGAACCTGATTCTCTTTAGTGCTTATGTATCTACTTCAAGGAAGTGCTGTAGTCCCAATTCCTTGCCTGAGTCATAAGGCTTTGTTCTGCTGTAGTGTCATAACTGCAGAGCTCAATGGAAATCTTATGTACTAGAGAATAGAGCATCCATCCTCTGGAGTTAAACTTCCAATTTGAAGTTGTAATTTAAAATTGATTTCTACATCTCCTCTTTAGAAAAGCCTTCAGCTTAAAAGAAGGGTTTAAAATTGTTGGTGAGTGTCAGAAAACATCATTATTAAATGGCCAGCTGCTCAAAAGACTTGTACTAAAAGCCTAAAACCCGGATTTAGAACCTAAGAAAAATGCCTGCAATTAGTATGAATTCAGGTAGCAGAATTCTGAGCATAATGGCTGAGTTTATACATAAGTGCTGTGAAAGCTGAAGAACTATAAAGTGACATAGGGAAAAATTACAAACAAGAGTTTTTCTTGGAACCAATTTAAAGCAGTGGTAAAATGTCAAAATGAGTCAGATGGAGAACAGAGAATGCAGTGTCCAGTTATTGTCAGTGATATGATAGTGCTCATCATCCTGCTGCCACAGAGCTATAATGGAAAACACCTGATGCAGTCACAGAGCTGCTACACTCACTCAAATCACGAGATAATAATACACTCTTTTCAAACTACTTGTTTCATAAAATACAGCCCAAAAGAACAGTTAAATAAAGGGTTTGGCATCTAAATACCTTCTGTTAGAGAAAGTAGCAAACATCATGTAGGATCAATATTTCTGCTGGATTTTCAGTTTGTTCATGTAAATTCTATGGTGTGTTACATTGCATTTTAATTTTTTCTTTGCAAAGATGAATATTCTCATTCTCTTTAGAACTGAATTGGATAACAATACCACAATGTGATTTAAAAACTGCTCAAAGGCAGTTCTGTTGAAAGCCACAGTTGTCAAAGGCATTATTTATGCTGAATATCCATGTTTTAGATAAATTAGATCTAGACCATTGGATTTTTTTATACTTTGTTTTATGACTATGTTGAATTTTATACGAGTTCATTTTCTATTTATTGAAC
This sequence comes from Vireo altiloquus, assembly GCA_013396875.1. Taxonomy (NCBI): domain Eukaryota; kingdom Metazoa; phylum Chordata; class Aves; order Passeriformes; family Vireonidae; genus Vireo; species Vireo altiloquus. Next base: position 818,595 of record VZRF01004016.1, on the reverse strand, counting down.
TTGAGACAGGAAGTTATGATTATGTGTAGAGCAAAACACTTCAGAAACCCTAATACAGGTGTCTCTACAATCATAGAACAAGATAGATCAGTGTTGAGCTTACACTTACAGCATGATATGAGGCAGTAGGAGAATATAGACAGAAAAGAGAGCACAGGAGAACAATATGATAATTTCAGGTAACCACAGAGGTACCAACTGTCAGTCTGTTGTTGACAGTTTATTTGGTCTGTGGCAAAGGAGGTTCAGAAGGAATATTGTGACATTGCCATCACCATCAGCCCTCATCTTCCTGACTCAGGCTTTGGTACAGTGCACACAAATAATGTGGACCTCTTCAGACACTGATAATTGTAGGTGAAGTTTAATACTGCATCAGGTTTCCCTTTTTTACAGACAACGCTAAAGAAGATGAATCTGGCACTTTCATCATAGCTTCTTGCTATCTCAAATGAGCTGCATCTCTGTTCCACCAATTGAATGTCCTAAAAATGTTTTGCAAGATCAGATTTACCTCACACTGTCAGGATTAGAATGAAGATCCTTTCCAGGGACAGCTAAAGTATTTGCCAATTCTACTTTTCTTTACATCATCCAGATTCAACAAAATCTCTGCCAGCAGTATCTTAGAGATGGACCAGATAAATTTTCAAGATCCTTCCTAATAATATTTGCTACAATTCCAAGATTTAGTTTTCTGCTTTGGTGGAAACATCCTTGTCAGGACCTCCATCTTAAACAAAGGCATCATGTAAGTTTTTGCTGCTGCTTTTGTAGACTTCTAAAATTTGCAGAAGTGGTTGGCATGACACCTGCGTCAAAGAGTGTTAAGGAATTTCTTGTTGATTTGTAATTGAGGATGTGCTCAGGAGAGGTAAGATTTTACCCATGATGCAATATGTAGTGTGCCTGCATATCAAGATAGGCTTTTTGTGTATAACTAGATATAAATTATTCAAAGCTAACCAAACATCAAGCAAGGTAAGCTTAGAGACTCCTATTCAAGATCAGAGAAAATTCTGGTTATGAAATAAACTCTGAGGAAACAAGATTATTGTCTCAATCTCAACATCATCACTTTTACAATCCCTCCTTCATAAATTCAGACATTGTCTCCCATCCCTGCCCACAGCTGTTGCTTGCAGTGAAAAGGCTCTTCTCCTTTAGCTGTGCTGCTGTTTTCTGTGTCAAAGAGCAGGCTTTCAGAGAGCTGGGTTCTGAAGGACTGGAAAAGTTGAATGGTGGAAGGGATGGCAATCTGAGAAGTAAATGTTTGGTTTTATCCCAGGACAAATGGTTTTCAAGTGTACAGAGATGTTAAACTGACTCTACTCCTCAATACTGGCTTCACTTCCAGTAGAGTTCAAAAGTTCTGACAGCTTCCCATAGCACAAGAGGGAACAGATCTGCTTCCTCCCACCTGGCTCCAGTGTGACAGACACTGAGTCATGGATAGCACTTGGCATGAAAGTGAAAGAATTCCTTGATGTGGATGTGTGAATGTGGGTTACAAAGCCAGCAGTAGCTTCTAGGGGAGTATGCAGTTTTTCGTGAACCTTGGGTGCCACGCTGTCCAATTAATGAAGTTCAACCTGGAATCAAATGTTGTACCTGACTGAATTAGAAACTGGCCAAAAAAAGCTTTGGGAAAAAACACATAGTAAGGAATTATGATCTTGCTCACAGAGACTCGGAGTAAGTAGATCCAATCTCACCAGAACTATCTTTGTACAGTATCTTCAGAATGTGGGCATAAAACCAAAGAAGGCAGGGGTTTGTTGGCCAAGCACAAGAATCACTCTTTTCTAGCTTTCTCGTTAAAAAGCAAGCTTGGGGAGGTAGAAGGCAAAACCTTCCTGAAGCAAAACCTGGTGGGCTGTGACACCTGTGACTAAGCACTGAAGGCTGGAATAGAGGAGAGATTTTCAAGTTATTTTGGAGGTTTCACAACATTTTGACTTAACCAGAGTGAGCTAATGCTGAGATGATGGGAAAGATGTGGAATAGAGTGCTAATGAGATCGATCAATACAAACTAAAAATTTTTGAGAGAATAGTCAAATAAAAAGGACAGCTTCTAGTACAGTCTAGTAGAGGAGATTCTCCACAGCATCCTATGATGTAAAACATGTGAGGGGAAGGAACAAAATATACAGGACACCCACCAAACTCAGCAGGAAAAGCCTGGGTATTTCAAATGGGAAGAGCAGCAGTAGTAAGCAGTGTGCACATCAGAGGATGAGATCTCTCTTGAGCACGGTTCTATTTAGTCTCCTGAACTAGTTAAATTGATTACTTTGAATGACATTACTTACTGTCTAACATAGACCTATGTTGGACTGTTGCCTAATTTGCTGTTGTACTTGTGAACACCATGTATGTGTGTAAGCTTCCATGCAACAGAAAAAAGTAAAACATTATTATTATGCAAACATAAAAAACTGAAGAGATCAATAAAAGTTGTTTTCTTAACTAAATCATACTCTGAGTTTCCTCGGACTCAATCAAAATTTGGCATAAATAGCAAATACAGGATCTTTGCGGAAAAAGAGCAGGCAAATGTCTTGGGTTTTTTCTCCTATGGTTAAAGAAGAACAAAGTTAGTTTGCTCTCTAGAGTTCAGTCTCTTATACATTAAATGTTTTGAAAAATAACACTGTTTTTTATTTGGCTGCACTTGATCCCAGGAAACTATTACCTTTATCAGAAATGTATGTTCAAATCACTGCATGCCTGCAGATGAGCATTGGTGAGACCCAAGATGCCTACACCTTCTCAGTACAAGAGGATGTTGAGCATCAATATGTTCATCAGGACCTAGAACTGATTGTCTTAATACAGTATTTCATGGAACATCCTTTTTTTAATTTTACACTCTTAGAAATTAACATTATGCTGTTTAAATTTTACATTACATGTATACAGTACAGTTTTATAGTTAGGCCAATATATACTATTTATATACTACAGAATAGTACTGTGCCTTTATAAAACACGCATTTCGGGAGGAAAGTGAAGGAGGTATCTGTTCACTGGTGAATACTACCAGGCTTTCCCTTTCAGATTCCTCACTTACTAAAATCTGACAAATGCAATGGGAGTGCCGTGTGTGATGTGTATTCAGGTTGTCCTCAAGAAAACCTTAGTGTTATACATTGGTCTATTCCCTTAGGCTGCCAGCATTCATCTCAAATATCCATCAACAACAATATGAGTAGGGTTGTATTTTTGTGTCACAGAAATGAGGACTTCCTTCCTTTTGTTCCCAAATAAGTTGTTTTCCACTCCAATAACTAGAAGACTTATTTACATGCAGTCTCTCATATGCTCGATTTGACCTCATCTTTAACTCCTTAATTTCCATTTTGACTCTCATCAACTTGTGTATTTTAATAAGTAGATGAAACAGTCTGAATGGACAGGCTAGGATTTGTGAGTCACTGGACAGTTGTGTTTTGAATCACTGGAAATTTGAACTCTGCAAAAAGGTATTTGTAAAAGTCTTAATTCACCACCTCTTTTTAAAGACTATCAGCTTTCTGTATTTTCCAAACTGGCAAGGAAAGCTTACGGGAGCTTGGGCTCTTACAGGCATGGTTTAGTGGTGGACAGTGTTAGGTTTACGGTTAGGTTCAAAGATCTTAAAGGACTTTTCCAACCTAGAAAATGGTATGATTCTATGATTTCAGTTTATTTCACTGGTAGACAGTACATCAAAGTTCTTCTTCCAGTTCTGCACATGATTTATTTCTGCTACAGATAATGGAAGATTCTTTATAATCAGTTTTTTTCCTACACCCCTTTTCCATGATTGCTGTCACAGGTCTTGACACAAAAGTATCAAATGCTGCAATGCTTTTGTTCTTAGAAATGTTGTGTTGTATTTTATCTTCTGATAAAATACTACAGTATGAGGTAGACACCTAAGTTTCATTCATTCCATAACTAAGACAAAAGTACTTTCCTTTTAAATTGAAGTATGCTTCTTAGGAAGCATTAGTAGCATTGGTGGCAGCTTATTTATACAGGGTTTTGAGGCTGTAATGATAACTAAACATGGTTGATGAATCTGAAATTTATTTTCCAAATTTTATATTCCCATAAATATTTTCTTCATAATCTCACAACTTAATATGAAATTCCTTATTTTATACTTCATTAAACTTTTTCTATTTTGGTCTATTTTGAAAAAAGATGTTTTAGATATATTCATCAAATCTACCATACAGTTTGTTTATCTGAATTAAAATTTGAATTGAATCAGTGCTTTTACCTGGCAATATTTTATTGATTTTGTATTTATTCACACTTTCTTTCTCATTTTCTTTCTTTTTTTTTTTTTTTTTTTTATAATATCAATTCTAGTTATTTCAAATTTAGAAACATTTATCTAAGTTCTACAACCAGTGTACTTTTCTGCCCTGTCATTTTTTGCTTGGTATGATACTGAATAAAATAGAGCACTGAATTAATCATTCTATTGCTAACACTGTTCCGTGTAAAAAGACTCTTGTATTTAGTAAGATGACTATACTACAAGGCAGTCTGCTGCAGTGGGCAAAAAGTACTTTCCTTCTTTTTCCTATTTTTGCAGTGATAAGGGAACACCTGCTGTTCCTTATTTAAGATATAAAAATGCAAACTGAGTTAATCCTTCCAGTAATTATTATTTCTTTTTGAGATTGTTCCACCTTCCTTGCTGAGTGATGAGAACTGTTCTTAGCTACCTTTTTAAAACACAAATGCAATATAATCACAAAATCGCTGTCAGCCTCCTGAGTGTCCTTCACACCTTTCTGAAACTATCTTCCACTTCCCCCTGGATTGCTTTCACATTATGTTATGAAGATTGATTTTGTGCCTTTTGGGGTAAGGTTTAGATAAATCTTTGTCCGAGCTGTAAAGTCTGCAAATACTTTTGGGGCAAGCACTGTGAACTGCTACACAGAGCTTGAATCAAACAACAAGAGATCATCAAAAGATCATTTTGAGAAGTAGGAAAAAGTCATTATTTTAAGACCAGCTTTATATTTGACACTTTTAGCATCTGAAAACTGCAGGAATACAATCTTATGTGTGGGAAATTGCTGTAAAACAAAGTTAGCTTTTATTGAGATTGGTTTGGACATAACATGAGGGAAAGATTAGCCAGAAGTTTTATGCAGATTCATGAGATTCTTCTCTGCCCAGCTTTGGCATGTGATTTTTCAGTAACTGTACGCCAATTATGCCCCTATTGCCACATCTTTTCCTGCTCAGTGACATGTCTTTGAGATCTCTTACTTAAGTTTTTAAGCTAAGTTATTAAACTAGGGTTGTTTTATGGTGGAAAAAATAATAGCAGGTGAAAATACCCTAGGAAGAGAAATACATTGTTAGTGTGAAATTCTCCATAAAGATCTCAGTAGTGAAAGGCTTTCTTGAAGGATTTATTGATCTTTATTAAACAAAATTGTCAGCATAAAGTGCTGTGCGATTTTGTTGGAAAGGTGTCATAGAGTACTTTACACTTGCTGTTGATCCACACGTTCAGCAGGGCAATTGTTTTTCTTTTGCATTTAGTGAGCTCTCCGTTGACGAACAGGAGAAGAGAACAGCTAGAGTAAAGTTGCCTGGGCAGCTTTCAAAATTAAAAAAAAAGAACTATTTACAATCACCTGGTCTATCCTGTCCTTTTTTTCCCTTTTTTAAAAATTATATTTTGGGAAAAGGAAGGGAAATCAGGTTCACAGGTGTTAGCTGTGGCTGTGGGAGGCAGGACATTCAAGTGGAGCTTGTCTGGTGGCTAGGCAAATTCCAGCTGTTGTTAGGATAGCATCTGGTCTCTGAATGGCTTTCCCAGGGCTTTTCTGAGAGTTATGTCTGCTGTTTAGAATAGCGTAATGCATAAATAATGTGTGGCAGTGAAGGGGTACCGCATTTTCACTGGTTTCAAGCACTTGTGCTGAGTGCTGCCTTGACTTCAGGTCGTTGATGCTCCTAAGGCAGGAGCCGTCAGTCTGTCTCAGCAGGGTCGCATGAAGCACAGTCATGGACTTTAAATGCATTAATAGAAGGTGGCCCTTTCACTGTTGCAGCTGTCCATTAGAGAGGAAAGGTTGTGGCATTCAGGTTTCTCCCTTGTGAGATGCAGGGAATTTTAAATGCTTCCCTGGGCATACAAATACCTGTGAGTAACTACAGGCTGCTGTCAGCCCTCTAACCTTCCTCTGCTAGGTAGATCATATACATCGTTTGATCCACAGACATATGTGGATCAATGACATCCTGAATTTTTGAGTGACATGATGTCCTGGATGTAAAAACCTTCCTGAGGCGCTACATTCCAGTTTGGAAAAGAAGAACACACCCCAGCAGATCACCCAAGAAAGATTGCTGACTACTGTCGAATACATCATGTTTCTTCTAGTCTTTAGTGATATGAAGCTGACTTCCAGTCCTTTTCATAACCTGTAAATAAAAAAAGCCCACAATTTTTTTTTTTTTCCTATGTTGAAAGCTTTCCAATCTGTACTGTGAAGAAGCCAAGGTTGTTTAATACTATTTTCAAAGACAGCCAGAAGAAGCTCTGATATACTAATTTGCCATTTTATTCTAGTTAACAAAATATAATACAAATACACATATATTTTTAGAGACTATCTCCCTCTCCCTCTTTTTCTCTATATATAAACAGATATTTTGGATATACTTTACTCTCATCAAAACAAACTCAGTGTATGCAGTAGGGAACTCTAGAACTGAGTCACCAGTATTCATTATTTTCACCTAACATCTATAATTAAACTTATTTGAGGTTCTGTTTCTGTGATTATACAGAATTGGTGTAAGCACATTTAGTGCCACTGAATGTTTCAGGCACTAACAAGCCTTCTGCTACACTGAGCAATTTTATCCTCTGCAGCTCACTATTTGTTTGTGCTTTGCACATAATAACTTCTGTGGTTAAAATTAGAACTTATGTTCTTTCCATTAATATCTGTCAGCTACTGCTCACCAAGAGAATATTTTTATTTTTTCCTGTTTTGTGGTGATATGAGGTAAATATAAGTTGAGTTGTGGCTTAGAGTCTACTGACCTCCTGCTGTTAATGCCAGCCCCCAGCCATAACCTGGGAACTGTGGCCAGTGTGAAGTCCTCCTCCTCTCCTCAGTCACCCCTTTATCAGCTGACCTGAGGTGGATTTGATTTGTTTTGTAAGTGCATCTATGTTTGCTTCACTTGAAGTCTTTAATATTTCACTTCTGTTGTGGTTTTATCCCAGCCGGCAGCTAAGTACCACACACCTGCTTGCTCACTCTGCCTCCCTTCCCATTTGGATAGAGAGGAGAATCAGAAAAAGGTAAAACAAGTGAGTTGAGATAAGAATATAATTGAAATAAAGTAAATTATAATAACGGCGATGATGATGATGATGATAATAATAATAAACACTATACTAGATAATAACAAGAAAATTAACTCTATTCCAGCAGAAACAAGGACCATTCCTAATCTTAGCAGTGGATAGATAAGATAAAGTGCCTGCTTTCTTTATTCATATTTACTGTTTTCTGCAATGAATGGTCCTATCAGTTTTGGTGTAATTGCTTGTGGAGTGTAAATAAGCATACTTATAAATAACTTGTAAATAAGTATCCAAGGTTTTCCCAGAAGTAAGAAGCACAATGATGAGAGAATAAATCATCAGCTCAAAGTAAAAAAAAACTTCTGCAGTTAGGTGGTCATTTTATGTACAGCACTCCACCCATCTTTTTCAGTCTCTGTAGAAAAATTACATATTCCGTCATCAAATATATATCTCCCAACACTGAGATGCAGAAATATGCATTGTACTGAAATCATGGAAGTTTTTAATTAATTAAATAGAGCTGTTATTATCAGGTTTTTTCCCTACCCTTTCTATACCCCCCTGAAGAGAAACGACCACAAAAACTGATGTATACAATGGTGTTAATATTAACTAATATCTCAGCATATCACTTCATCTGAAGCTGGAAAAAACTGATCATGTTTTATCAACAACAATTTAGTCTGGAGCATGTCAGTAAAAAAAAAAAAACCTTTGTGAGATCAGCTTTCCTCCAAAATGGCAGAGAAAGTAGAGTGATTCCTATGCAAGTAGATGATTCCCACAGTGAAATATTGAAAACCTTAGCTAGAATCAAAAAGAAGCCTCTTCCTGGCTCCAGACGACTATAAAAATCAGAAATGTTAAGCTGAGTTCACGTCTGTCCCTTTACAGCCTCAGAGGCTGGGTTTGAGGTTCCATCTCTAAAATGGATTTTATTATTTTTTTAAGAAGTATAACTTAGTTTAAAAAATTTACAAGACCTATGAATAAAAACTTGAGTGCTGAAGTACGCAGTGAAAGTCATTTAACTGCAGAGGATGGATGACTATGGGTAGGCTAATGGATAGAATTAATGGAGGTCAGCCCTCTTAAAAGTATGTTGTGTCTTTTATTTAAACAGTCAATAGAAATCTGGCCAGTTTATGAGGTATCTAGCATCTGTTGGACCATGAGGTGCTACTTTGTGGCCAGACAGTAATGGAACACTTGAAATTTTCTTTAATTCTCCTGTGCTGCAGATCTGGCCCTTAAATGTACTCACTATATGTGCTGTTAATTTAATTAAATACTGCCTTTTTCCATGATGAGAAGCAGCTTTTCCTGTTTACAAACCCCATTCTGCCCTCAGTTGGGTATAGATGGGATGTGCCACTGTGCAGCTGGAGCAGGCAAGGACACTTCAGGAACACTTCTGCTGCAACTTAGAACTGGCATCGTTCATTTGAAGCCCATGCTCATGGTTTGGTTTAAAATCACTAAATGGGAGGCAATCCCAATAGAAATGGGAATCATTCTGACTCTTTAGTGTCCTTACTCACCCCAAGTATTTTTTTTATTTGTAGTTGTGGTTAAAAATAAAAGAGATGATTCTTCAAGATTCAGTTCTGGAGAGACTTCTCATGTCTTGGGTTCAGAATTTAGAAGAAAAAGAGAACAACTCATAGGTGAAGGTGTTTGAAGGTGTTCTCTAGATGTTTGAGTAAAATCCTCTTCACATGGGTCCCCAACCTCCCACTAACATAGCACCAAGACTCATTTTGTGAAATCCTGATCTGCAAGAACAAAGCTTTCAGAGCCACTACCCCAAGGAACTGAGAGCAAAGAGGTTTATTAGCTTCCCCTGGCATGTTGGGAATTACAGAGACCTTTGCATGGATAAGATTGATTGATGTCTCACTGAGGATTTTGTTGTCAACTTCGTTTAAAGGATTTTCCTTCACCTGGGGATCACTCTGATAAATTTTATTGCAGGAGAAAACAGTTTGGTACACTGATATTTGACATTTTATTCCCATAGCAACTTCCCCCAGAGGGCCTTCCAGTTCAGTTATTAATGAGGTTATTTTCATAGAAACTCTGAGGGAGATGAATATTTCCACTTTACAGTTGAAAAAGATGCTTCATAGTCTATTAGGTATATCCTGATCTCACAGGGAAGTCTATTATAGTAAAGTGACATTTAGATTTTCTATATTGTAGCAATAAATACACAAGGAGTATCTTTTCTGCTGCTTTTACCTGTCAACCTGATTCCCTTTGAAGTGATTTCAGAGATTGTTCCAGTCAGCTCATCCATAAGTGAACAACATGGTCAATCTGAAACTCTCTTTTCTCAACAAAAGGGTGCTGTGTTTTTTCACTTACCAAAAGTCTTACATTTTACATTGGAGCAGGTCCTAAGACTTTTTCCTTAATTTCAATGCCAATGTCTTTTGAAAAAGCTATGAAAAGCATGGAGACTCACAGAGGCTTCTCTGCTATTCAGTGGCTGATTAGGTCCAGTACACCAATTCAATTGTTCCTTGATGACTTCTAATGTTTCCAGTGGCACTACTAAGTTAACAGCTTTTCTGAACCAAATCTCCAAAACAAAACTGCTTTCATTGCCACAAAAAGGGATCTTTAATTGACACTTTCAATGGTCTTAAAATAAAAATAATTCACCAACTTGTGAGTTTATAATAGTATAATTTTGTACATTGCTGGTTATAATAGGATGCATGGATGAGAAGTTCCAATTACTTTCCACTAAACCGAGTGAGTCAATGAAAAGAAACCTTTCCACTGGAAAATAGGTTACCTGATTATATGCTAACAGAATGTAGAAGCAGAAAAATCATCTTTGTTATGATAAACTAACCTATGGTTATACTGATTTGACACTGCCTAACTAAATCCTGATCACTTCTGTGTGACAGTGAGGTCAGGGCTATGGACTTAAAGCAGTTTCATTGTTAGCCAATGCGTCAAACATAATAATAACCTAATAATTACAGTTATTCATGTCACATAGCTTCAGTGCCAGTCTAAATATGGAAAGAATCATGTTCTTTCACAGAATCATAGAATGCTGTGGCCATTTTCATGTGGCCAGCTTCATGTGACCAGTCATACTGAATCCTGTGCACAAGAAGTGAACGTACCTACCACACTCTGTGTTATTTTCAACTGCTAGCAAATATTTTCTGAGCTTTAGGATGGTGTTAACCAGGCTCTGGTCATTTCCAGACATCAGTATCTGTCAAATAACAAAGGTGAGGATTGTTACCATATTTCAGTCCATTCAGAGGAACACCTGACCTCTGATGATTTTTTTCATAGCACTGAGTCATACACCAATGTGTAAAATCCCTGATCAGCTGCTACAGGCTTTTCACAAAAACTTATTGCTATTTGCCCTTTGTTGAAGAGTGGTAGATTTGGCACTCCAAATTCCTTTCATTTTTCTTTTAAACCTAACAGTAAAAGCCCAGGTATTTGGAGTTCAAATGTTTGGGGTTTTTTTAGCTCAGCTGGTGGATGTTTAACCAGACATCATAGCAGAGGATAGTGAGATATTGAAAAGGTCTGCTTTAAAATTATGCTGCTGAAGGATTACACTCAACTGGGCCACACAATTAAGACCATCTAGGCTGACATCCCACCATAAGCATTCAAATTCTCGCTCTCCGTCCATGGTATCACATTTTCAGACTGATCAGATCAGTGACCCTTCACCTCCACGGACATGGAAGTAGCATTAGAAGAGTGTCATTTGTGGTTGCCCTGCAAACGATCAACTCTTCACAGATCTCTTCTCTGAGTCAGACTCTGAGTCTTTCCCAATTTGTGCCTTCACTGTGTGCTAGTTCTGCCCCCTTCTGAACTCGCCTTTCAGTTGATTATGTCTTGGGACAGGAATTATTATAAATTTAATTGACTTTTTGCAGTATTATCCTCCATTCATGCTTGCCACTGTCGTATTTTGTCTCTTTTTCCTTTTAAGCTGTCTCAGCTGCTATTTTAAATCTTAGGTATTTATCGAGGGAGCTTCACCTTGGTAATTGCCTGTACCATTAGTCATCATCAGGATTTCTGAAGATCTTCCATTATCCCCCAAAAAAGACATCCAAAACATATCATTGTCTGTGCTAATTTTTTTGCAGCTCACATCATCGCTGGTGACGTTAAACAGATAGTCATTCTTTCCTCCTTTGTACTGCACTGCCTGAGGACATGCTATGAATTTGGCCTTGATCCCTACTAGATTGTCCAGCTGACTTTTTGCAGTCATAACACACATTTTATGTTCCTTATATCTTCTGCTGAGCTCTGATAGCAGTATTTGACCTTTTGTTGTTGTTTATTAATAAGAAACAATTAAAAATTCATTAAGTTAAATGAGTAACTTTGCCTTCAAATAATAGTTATTGAACTTTAGTCTGTACTAGCTTAAATCTTTCTGACATAGGTTGTTTATTTTTATTCCTACTTATTTTCTTAAAGCTAATTGGTTGCCTTCTTGGAATTGCCATCAAAGTCAAAAGACCTGCTTAGCAGGTAATTTTAAATTTTTCTTTATTGCCTGTGCTTACTTACATGTGAGGAAAAATGCAAATATAGGTGTCAGTATATATTAACATGGCATGGATTAGAGTTTGATCTCTACTTTGATATATAGCATTCCTGTTAAATACATAAATTCTGTACTAATAAGCACCGTAACTTCCCAATGAAGGTGATCACCTCATTGCACTACTCTTGAAACTAGACTTCCAACCAAACCAGCACTCTAGGTGTATAATAAGGTGTCACAATCAGCTCAATCCAGTCTAAACATCCATACTGTCATCAAAAGGAATGCTTGTGCTCCCCTCTGTCTGCAGTGTGCCTATGTGATTGACTCATTTTCTTGTCCGTTTTTCAAAGAACAATTCTTTTACCTGGATGGTCATTTGCTCTTGTCATAACATCACATGGAAAGGGTCATAAAGGGCTAAAATACAGTGTTGGTGAGGTGGTCTTTGAGATAAATTTGGTATGGTATAGGGCCTAAAGCAAATGTTTCTGATGTTGGGAAATATAAACATTGTCTACTTCCTCTCATTATTAGGCTGTATGAAAATACAAGTCTTTACTTTGTAAAGCCAAAAGCAAAATGAAAAGTAAAATTTCTTGAAATTTTCTCATTTCAGAAAAAAAAAAAATCACGTACTCTATATGGACAGAGACCATAATAATGAAGCAGAAATCATCATGAATCAATACTCAGAAATTTTTCATTTCAGCTGAGTGAAGACCTTTTGATTTTGTAGTTCTTTTGCTTCTTTCTCCAATAAAAAAGAGGAAAAATAGAAAGAAGGCACAAAGCAAAAAGATGAGAAAGACTCCAAAACTAGGTAACTTTCTGTTTGCTTTCATTAGAGCTGAAACCACATCCTTACTCAAAAGAACAGAACTTTCATATTGCTTTGCATCCTTCAGACGGAGATTATTTATTTAAAAGAATAGTTTTTCCTCTCACCTCTTGCTGCATTTGCTCACACAAACCATCACAGGGAAGAACTGGCTTTTCAATTACTCTTTTTTTCCCCAGCCACCTGAGAGTACTGCTGTATGCCTCTGAAACAGAGTAACCTGTCTGAGATCAGCACACTAAAATCTCCAATTAGGAATTGTTATGGCAAAAATGTGGACTAGTTTTATAGAGGCATAAAGACAAGAAAATTAACTATATTTTTAAATCTAATGCTCCCAAGAAACACTGCAGGAGAGATATACAGCCACAAGAGCTCTTCAGGTCAGTAAAATTAAACTTTGCCAGCAAAGAGTAATTACCTATTTGTGCTCAATCCTTCAGAAAGAATAGCTAATTTCATCCAATCTGTGTTAAAATTCTTGTGGAGCAAAGCAGCAGCTAAACATCCTCACAACTTCCACAGAGCAACAATTTTTTTGTATTTCCACAGGACAACAAGAACAGCAACCTCTGGAGTCACTGGTGCTTCTGGTGAAGCCCTTACTAAGGCTACCACGGGACAACCATTCAGTCAGCTTTGGGTAAAACCTAATGACTGTGCTCTTAGATCAAAATCCTGCTGCAGTTCACAGCTGTAGTGCTCTGTGCTGACTTCAGTGGCTGGCAGACAAACCCCTCCCAGTGGCTCACAGAAGTTGACACTCACATCCCTAAAAGCATCAGATGTCTTTTCTTGATTTTCAGTTTGGTGATAGACCTCTAACTTCTCAGACGAGGTCTGGAGATTGTGGGATGGTTCTGAGGAGTTTCAGTTCAAACTTCCCTCAGAGAAAAGCTGTAATGATTTGCAGCCTGTCCTACTTGCCAATGGTCCAAACTTTGTTTTACAGGCTTCAGGTAGCTGCCTGATATATTTTTCAGAATAGATGTATTTAATGGCAGTATCATTTTAATTTGGCTTATTGGAGGTATAAGCAGCTCTGGAGAGAAATTTTCATTTGATCCTGGGTTCAAACAGATTCTTGTTTACCAAGGAGTGGCAGTTTCCTTGTGAATGCAAAATCTCATCTTGGTTTTTTTGCAGCTTTTTTTTTTTCTAATGCAGAATAGCATTAGAAATACAATTATGTTCTTTTACAGAATTAAAAGGGAAGAAGAGTTTGAGAATCAGTCCTAGCATCTCTTTTACTTAGCAGCTTGCTAACTTTCAAATGCTAATTTTCTTTAGAATTTCAATGTTACTTTTGGTTGTGGCAACACATGCCTGTTTTCTCTAACAGTGTAAATTATTAGCTGATTCACCAAATTCTTCTAGTCTGTTTTTATAGCATTTTGAAAAATAGTAGGCTGTTGTAGTTCTCTCCAGTATTCATTTTGACTAACATATTCAGAAAATTCCCCAGCCATTTAGGGAAAACCCCACTCTTTTTAACCATGTGATGTGAGGTGGATTTTACTAATTACAGCGTAGAACCCAATGATGCTGGCACTGCTTTTGATGAACAAACCATGCATGGTCTAAATACTCTCTGAATGTCATCAAATGTGTAGCTAAATTGCATGGGAAGTACTGCCTTGTAGGAGAATTGACATAAGGAAATCAGAATGTCTGCAATGCATCACAGCAGATGTTCTTTAGCCCACTCTTTTATCTATGGTATCAGCAATTTGTTGATAGAATATAGAAATATGAAAAGTATAAATAAAATTACATTGTTGGTTTTCCAACACTGTGGTACTGAGGTTTTCTCCCCATTTTAATAAGGGAAAAGGTTTCTTCCCCTATGTTTTGTTTGGAATGTGGCATAGATGGAAGATAACAAGAAACTCTGTCACACTATTTTCTTTTTTTTTTTTAAAACGGACCTTTCCTCTGAAAACAATTTTAATGGATAATTAAACTTGTTGCCAAATCAAAATGTCGTTGTTTTCCTTGACAAAAATTAAGCCTTATGATGGGAAAACGAAGCTGGTTTTGAAAGTTTGAATGGAATTCAAGTTACCTTTTCAGATTTCCTTCTGGCACAGTTCAAAGCTGGATGACATTTCTGTGATGTGACACTTCTTCAAAGGTATTGGAATCTGATCCTTGTACCCTCTTCTGTAGATCCAAATCTTGTAGCTGTTTACAATTCCTGAAGCCCACCATGCCACCAGCTCAGAGGGAACAAAGCACAGCCCATGCAAGTGCTGGGAGGACACCCACGAAAGGGAGATGTAGCCCAGCCAACAATCCCATCCTGCAGGTGGCTTCACAAAGCAAAACACAGAAATGAATAGCTCTGAAAAAGCCACTTTAGATCAGTCAAGAGTTCTGAAATGAAAGTCTTTTGATAATACAGGAATGTTGCTCTTTGACTGAAGGAAGTGAAGTATGCAAACAAGATCAGACTAAAATGCATTGTAAAGTTCAAAACAAAATTAGCTGAATTTTAAATAAAATTTGTTTGGCATACAAAGATCTTAAATTCTTTCTAATTGCAAATAAACTCTGAATAATTATTAAAAAATTAACATAATTAGTTTATATTCAGAGTAAACCACTCATTAATCATGAAGAATTGAGACATTGTAATGCAATTTAAACACAAAGCCCCTAAATATGATCAGAAGCACCATGATTCATCATTAGTGAGATGAAACCAGCTCTGAACCTTCTTTTTTGTTATGTATCTCTTTCTAACTAGTAAGTTTTCCCGTCAAATAATGTATAGTAATGTCCCATTTTACTCAGAGACTTATGAAGCTATGCAGATTTGTGCTCTTTGTTCACTTCAAAGACATGCCTGGCTTTATCATTCTGTCAGCAGAAATTAATTTCTGCCTTAATTTAAGAAGTGTTTTTCTTCACTGACACACCATGAACAGAGCATGACGGAATGTGACTCCTTATGACTACCTAAACTATTTTATCACCCTTAATTTAATTTTTAGGCACTGTTCATGTTTGTCCTATCTATGTCCATTCAAGCTGGGGAATTTATTATAACTATTGAATATATATGGCTATGTCTACTTGGTTACTCATCTTATGTGTTTTGTGTGGAAGGACAGTAACAACTTTAACAAGGTCTGATGGCTGCTAAAATCTCCTGGGGTTCTGTCAGCACAGCCTGTGACTCTCCCTGGAAAAGGCTGGAGATCTCAAAAATAGACAGACATAAAAAGAGGACTGCAGAACTAGTTTGAAATCCTAATAGCAGTGCTATCCAGCGAGTCTCAGGTCAAACCATACAGACCAAATCTAGAAGGAAATTTGATTTAGTTATTATTCTGTTTTCCTGATTCACAGAAACAGGAAACATTCAACCACCCCAAAACAGACCTGCAAGACAGTGCTCAGACTTAAACAAAAATCTATGTTCTTGGCTAATGGCCTCATCATATCTCCTTGTTTCTGTTTTCTCTTGAGATCTATGAGAATGAAGCTCGATGTGTTGAAATGCTCATTTTGTTAAAAATATGGCTTTATTTTATGGCTCCTAGTGCCTTACTGCACATGCTCTGGTTTTGGCTACTCCCAGAGAGTCCAAATAAATCAGTGGGACTCAACCATGGAAAGAAAGTCTGTATTTAGCTTATCAAGTTCTTCCAGAAAGGCCTCTACTGTATTTTTTATTCTGCAAAGCATGTGTTAGCCTGTGCTTTGGCCATGTTCAATTGAATATTTTCTCTAGGAGAAACAAAGTTCTTTCAGGTAATGGTTATTGAGTGTATTTGGACTAATCACATATACATGCAGTAAATATTCCTCAGCTGCAGTGAGAAAACAGATGTCAGCTCTATCTAGAATCCACACAATATTCATATTGCCTCTTTAGTTAAATGTAATTTATGCTTGAACGAATGATGTGTGAGATGAGAATATTTTAAACCAGTAAAACTACACATGAAAGGGTAAAAATGTTATGTTCCTTTGTGAGATCATAAATCAAACACATAAGACATAATGGTCTGGTTTTGATGCAACTTCTTTTGGTTCAAGTAAACATAGCATTTGTGAATAATGCAGCAGAGGTGAATGCATATAAAATACTTCACTGTTTTAACATATGTCATTATATATATAATGCTGATTAAAAGAAGAATAGGCATTTCCACTACAACTATCCAATGTTTTTGCAGTGTGGTTGTAAAAACCCAGTGTTCTGTGACATGAATATGTTCCCCAAAGTATACTTTATCCTCAGGGAGCAGTGGAGCAAGAAATATTATTTTATCTGTCTTTCACTAGAAAGTTTTATACCAAATATCTGCTCCATCAGGGCTCATGCAGCTGGGAAGAGGTGCCTGAGAATGTGTGGTATGAAGTGGAACCTGGGCTCTGATCTCAGCTCCTCCACAACGTGATGTGTGGGGTTCGAATCAGTCAACTGATTTCTGTACCTCCACTTCCACAGTGGTGTAGACTTCTCACACTTTAAAAATGGCTTTCAGTCTTCACAGTGCTTTTATAAAGCACTATTACATGAATTGGCTCTTACTACTCTCCCAATTATTTGTGTGCCTGAGTTCTAAGGTACTTCCTATACCTAATTTTACAGCTGCTTGGCAATGAAATGATTCATTTTTTCTACAGAGAGTGGCAGAAGATATTGGAGCACTTGTCAAAGGTCATGTGAGAAGACTGGCAGTGGAGGGGCTCGTGTGTATAATTCAGTCACAAGCCACTGCTCCATCCTTCTTGATATTCCAGATAGTTTTTGAGTACACTAATATATTTAACCAAGTATCTGTAATGGTTAGGACCACATATTTTTGTTTTTCATGGCAAGCAGGATGAAACCCATGATTCAGTTGTGAGTTCCATCACCATCATCTGGCTCTTATTTGTTCGAGATCAAACTGCTCTACATGGGCCTAATTCAAAACTATGATTCTAATCCAAGTAAAGTATACTTGTGCTAAAAGTTGTTAATAGAGAGTTGAATCTGTGCAATGCGATGAATTTAACGTTTATTTGAGTATGAGTGAATGGAAAGAAAAAAAATAAAATATTTATATGTGTGCATTACAGCACATTGCTGAAATTAACATGCATCCATTGCTCTGATACTGTAACACGAAACAGATGTCAGAAATGCTGATCTATTTTGTTTCTTAGTTAGCAAAATATCTAGTTCATTCCATATTCCTTCTTAGTTTTGAATTATTGGTGAGTTTTTAAGGGATGTAGGAGGGAGATTATAATACTTGATTTTTCAAAATTGCTAGAAATTAAAGAAACTGGAAAGAAAGTCTCTCATAGTGTTGTAAGTTTCATTCTCTTGAAAAATTTCATGAAGACAATACAAACAATGGTTTTTTTCTGAAAACAGTTCATATTCTTAGACTCAAACTGAGAGCTGATGTATAAGACCTCCAAAGTACGGTGCGGTATAAAAATGAAAGTGTTCAAAGAGTTGGAAAACATATTTTTTTCTCTTGAGTGAAAGGTACAAAGAAAGCTATTTCCAAAAGAGTAATAGTCATATTACTATGAAAATTACAAATTACGAAGAAAGTGTCCCTCTGCCAACCACACCATTATCTCAGTGGGGCTTTGCACTAGGAAAATATCATTAGCTATAACACCAGTCACCACAAGAACTACACATGCCATGTTTTGGACTACAAGAATTTAATATTTGTGATCTCCTCATTGCACAGAGGAGACAGACGGTACAGTAGTGTCTGATCTTGATATTTTCAACATTGGAAATTGACAGAGGTCATGATGAGCTCTCTTTCTTCTCAGAGTAAGTGGTGATATTTTGGCATTGAATTTTCACCAAAAAAGACAAAAAAGCACATACAGAACCTGGAAAAAAAAAATTGAGATCAACAAAATTAGACAAAAATTTTGAGACTGTGAAATTAAAAACATCTGAGGAAAACACCTGAGTGTATGGGTAATGCAGTACCAAGGCAGCAGAGAACTTAGCTCAACCCTTCACTATTATCAGGGCTGTGCTGCTCTGTTCTAGATGGGCCTGTTGCTTAAAGCATCTTTGTTTTACTCAGTGAGTTTGGTATTGGTCTCAGCTGCAAGGTAGCCCATTTTTTATTCTTTCCTAACATTCCAAGAGAGGAACTTCTCCAGTTTTTGAATCTGCAGTGTTGTACGTTTGAATGATCAAAAGAGACTGAATTGTCCCATTTTAGTGAATTATCCCTTTCCAGAGAACCACAGTGGCTGCAAGCCTTGCTCATTTTAGATGCAGGTTCAGGCATGTTTACATATTTCCTCAGTCATTTAAAATTGTCTTTATTTTCTCTTGCAAAAAATGTGTTACAATCATTTTACCTTAATTTAAATAAGGCTCATGGCACTGTTAGCTACAGAAAGAAAATAATCTTTTTTTTTTTCTTAATGAAGAGATGAAAATGTAACACTTTGTATTCAATTCTATTCTATTCAAGTTAAGCACAGAAATTAAGAAAATTGGATCAATTTTTGTGGCTATGATTTTTAACCACTTATTTACCGTACTAATAATCCATCTTCAATTCCATGGTCTTGTGCCTCATTTAATAATTTCATTGTAATGGAAGTGCAATTTAAATTAAATCAAATTTAAATATTAAGTTATTCTAGACATTCAGAGCAACACAGAAAAGAAGGAAGTACAGAGAAATAGAATAGAACTTATATGGACAATAAAATTGTCCTTTTCATAGAAATAATCAAATGCTTAATCTTACAAAAACAAATTTTTTTACAAAAACAAAATAACTCTTCAAACTGATGTATTTCAAAACATGTCAGGTTTCAGAATATAATATTGTCAAGTATTTCTGAAATGTGGCTTGACTCAAATTGAGATAATTACAGACTGTTTCAACAATTTTTCACTTGTTTTGGGAACTGGGCTCAGCTGAATGACTGCAAGGTAATGAACAAATTAAAAATAAGCTTTTTTTAAGGAAAGTGTTTATTAAAACATTTAGCAAAATAAGCAGGAAACATGAGAAAGTTTGAAAACAGAGGACTGACACAGAAAACACCAGCATGCTGTGCTGAATTTTTCAATGATTTTTTCCTATTAAAGAAGTTAATAAGATTAACATGTTGTTTATGATATTTTCAATGCTGTGTTGAATTCCTGCCTGAATTAAGGATCATCTTAGACAACCCAGTTATGCCCTTAGGAGGGTTGACTGGTGGGAACAGCATTTAGGTGGATGTAAGTTTATGTGGAAGGCCATTTTGCTAAACTGACTATCTTCTTCATCAGACCAGTACTGGCCAGCAAGAACTACGAGAGAGTGCCCCTCTGGTAAAACAGTCAGCACAGCTCCCAGCTGCAGGTTGCTGACAGAAAATCTTGATTCTCAAACATTTGGGTAACCCCAACTCTTACAGCAATCAGCACAACATTTTTTTGCTCAATTTTCAGTTTCCAAGCAGCTTATAAATCCTTTGTAAGGTTATGCATTTTTATTTCAGTATCCAAATTCTAAAGATGCTATACTCACCATCTTTGTTTCCTGTAGACTGGAGTCTGCTGCTCTCAGCTCTGTCAGCTCTCTCTGGGTTTTGATTTGTCTCCAACCATTACCAGGAAGGTTGTTGCCATAGCTGCACTAATGAAAGGAGCAACCATGTTACCTTGAAGGCAGTGTCAGAAAGCATAAATAAACAAGAGCTTTGTGGCGTTAATAGTGTAAATGAGATATTATTGCAACAGAGAAAGTAAGATACTAACCCTTTTTAGAGGCTTGATAGCTATCAACCTTTGAGCTTTCTATGCAAGCTTAGCTTGAGATGGTATAACTTTTTTGGCACATATTTAAAGTATTATGAGTTTTATAGGATTTTCTCCTTCATCTTGATGTGAGTCACATTTTTGTTGTTGTATTTGTTCTTGTTCCCACATTTTTGGGTGGACCTGGAACAGGTTGCTCAGAGAAGCTGTGGCTGCCCCATCCCTGAAGTGCTCAAGGCCAGGTTGGATGGACTTGGAGAAACTGGTCTGAGGGAAAGTGCCCCTGCTCATGGCAGGGGGATTGGAACAAGATAATCTTTAAGGTCCCTTCCAACCCAAACCATTCTATGGTTCTATGATTTTTCCAGTGACAGTCTCTGTCCAAAATTTTGCCAGTTACTATTACATCAATGACAGGCACATAGATAAAGGTCCATGGCCAAAGCCAGAAATGTAAGAAAGTTTTAATTTTAAAAAATCCTGTTCAGTTGCACTGAACTTTGTCATCTCTGGTTCACTGAATTGAGCTCTAAGTGTGATTCTTTTCTGAGAAGTGACTGTAGAAACTGTATCACACATTGTCGCGTCTGTATTTCAGTGACTTTGCATCAATTTTGTTCAGGATGTTGTTGGATTTTTTTTAAACCACCAGATCTACCAATGAAGATTTGAAGGTTATGCTGTGTTTAAACTCATGTAACACCAATAATAATGGCATTTCTGCGAAATGAAATCTCACTCACCCTCTCAGCAAAGCACTTCAGTGTCTAGGACAGGCTGTGCTGTCAGATTTTCCTGATGTGCAAGAAAATCCATGCTATGGCCAAGCTAAAATCTCTCTCAAAACAAACTTATGCTACATTTATGAAATAGTCTTACAATATTAACATTATGTATTGCATTAAGGTGGAAAACATTGGAAAGGCTGATCATACTAACTCATCATGGGACAAGCTTCCATCACTGTAACAAAATGTGGGAATTATCCTGAAGAGTGACAATTGTAAAAATACTAACCATACGTTATTATGTATCTGTAGGTAGAGAGTGTTACTTACTTGAATTATTCAGTGTCCTTTTAATAGATCTCAATATTTCTGGAAAATGCTGAAGTTAAATGCATTAGTTTTTGCTAATGGCTTCATAATGCTAACTTTTGTCTTGTTACTTGGTTAGGACAGAGATATGTTTATTTTTGGAGATACTAGGCACGCGAGGCATTGGTCCAAGATGAATTGATGTACAAAATGAATGCAGCACATTTTAAAGCAAACTTCCTCTTTGCTAGCTATTAAGTATATTTGGTGTTCTAAGAGAAAAATTGAATACCACATGGTAAAAAAACACACCGTAATTACACTTGGACACACTGTAATTTCTTTTCTTATCTGATTTCTGATTCTGACTTAGAATGCTACAAACTATTTTCCTATTCTTCTCTCCTTTATTTTGCAGTTAACTTTGACCACTTTCAAATATTGCGGGCTATTGGGAAAGGGAGTTTTGGAAAGGTAAGAATCAACTTATTTTTAGCAGTTTAAAGTTTAAGAGGGAATTCCTTTGTGTTTTTCTGTCTTGAATAAGGTAAAAGAATATAGGTTTTGTAGCCTTTTCCTTCTTAAAGACATCTGACAACCTGTATGGACTGTCTGACTATTCATTAAAAATATTTCTATTATAATCCATTCACTAAAATTAATTGAGCAAAAATTATTATAATAATTAATTATCCCCAATAAAGATTATCAGAATTTAGAAATCTGTCCTGAAAATAAAAATTAATAAAAAGGTAGGAGCAGACTACTTCTTTAGACAGTTCACCAGAATGATCTTGTTCTTAAATCTCTGAGCTTATTTGTGTCTTTAAAATAATTGCAGTATTTTAAAGGCACTTTACATAGATTAAATCCTCTTGGGACTGTATAAACTGACATACACCATAATTATGATCATTGAGTAAATGTTTGTTCAATTCAACAGGATTTTCTGAAACAGAGAAGATTAATGGTTTGTTTACACTTGAGTAGACAACCTTTCTTTCCTATAATAGTTATTATAAAAAGGTTTTAAATTTTAATATGGGTAAATACAGAGCCACAAAGTCAGAGAAAATAATATTAAAAAAATATTAGATACCATTTCTCACAGGAATACATCTGAAGGTGAAATATATCTGATACTTGATCAGGTGACTGATCAAACAACAGCTGTCTAGATCTTGATTTCAATGATTCCTGAGTTATGTGCCAGCTCAGTGCTGGTGAGGCACTTCTGTACTCATGCATCAAGAACACACAAAGGGTTTTGCGGGTTCTTGTCCTCCATGCAGAACAATTACTTTAATTTTAAAGAGGCTAGAAATACTTCTTGCAGAACAGCATGGTCCTTCATGGCACGGCCCTTATTCAATTCAGTAGTTTTCAGGAGAAACCCTCTTTGAGGTCAATAGAATAATATGCTGCTTGGGCAAAATGGTACTTTAAAAAAAACCCCTTAAAAATCAGGGCAGCAGAGATCTGTTGATTGTTTGTTATTGCAATAAAGAGATGGAATACCATGTCAAACTAAATAAAGGTCCAAGAGTGCAGGTTAAGTGCAGGAAAAGAAGTTAAAGATACATCCAAATCATGCTGGCCCTCACAAAGGAAGAGCTACTTAGATCAGAGTTCAGCATTTTTGGTTTGAGTATTCAAAATTGTCTACTTCTGAATTTACTTGGCAAATTATTAACATACAAATAAAACCCGTTCCATTAACATACAACTAAAACCAGAATTTCTATCCTGTCCTCTCCCAATGTACTTGGAATCACTAGTAACTGGAATATGCTAAGCATAACTAAAAAAACCCACAAACAAACAAACAAACAAACAAACAAAAACAAACAAACAAACAAACAAACAGTTTCCTCTTATTGTTGAAGACACCAATGCATAAAAGACACCAAAGCAAAGAGCTACCTTCACCTACTTAGCAAAGGAAGGTCACTGAAGCCAGAAAGGCTTCTTTTAGAGGAGTGCCCTGCATCTCCCTTGGATACCACTGATCCCTGCCCTGGTCTGTGCCACTTTCTGTTGGCACTGGATGATCCACCAGGGCTGTGCCAGCATCTGTCTGCACAGATAATACACCACGTGCCCAGGAGTGCGGGCAACTGCTCAGGGAGTGGTGACACACGTTGTGCCACAGCTTGCCTGTCGCTTGGCTTGAACAAAAGAACCACCAACTTACACAGAAGCTGTGGCTGTGATGGTCCTGTGCAGGCTCAGACCTCACCTCCTTTACCTGTTCCTTACCAAGGTGAAACCTGAGCTCTCAGAGGGCACCTTTGAAATGAGCCTGTTTGTTTCCAGAAAAAAGAGCCTGCTTGTGGTTTTTATTCTCCCCATACCCATTTCCTACCCTTCTCAAAACTGCTGTGATGTATCTTTTTCTGAAAAATATGAAGAGTGTCTATGAGATGGCACCTGCTCTTGACATGTCCCCGTGAAGCAGTGGGTACAGAGGCAATGGCTCAAAGCAGGTGACCACTCTCAGAAAAGACACTTGAGATACAAAGCATTTGATACCAAATGGCCTAGGAATTCCTGTAACAGCAAATGGTGCTACTGTGAATTGAAAATGCCAAAGGCTAAGGCAGGGAGCTGATTTCCAAAGCCAGCTGGGGGGACAGATCACAGCTGCTGAAGCAGCCAACCCCAGTGGAGGAGGTGAGGTGCTGAGCATCACCTTGAGCTCTGAGCAGTGTAGAGACTCTGCCATATCAGATACCTCCTGCAGCAATATCCTGCAGAGGCCCAAGGTTGCTGTAGCAACCAGAGTAATTTAAGAAATATTGAGAGAGAGAGAGACGGAGATATTGAACCAAGAGCAATAAAATAAAAAAATAGAGCATGTCTTAAAACATCCTGTTGCTCTCAGAAAACAGAAGAGGCCACAGAGGAGCCATAATGGAAGCAGGCATTTTAAGGAAAGCCTGACACTGAACATGGTGTTATATGTTGCAAGATGCTAGAGCACAACAGACCCCAAGCAGTAAACACCCAGCAATAGAGATTAACAGTCTTGCATCATTTTTTGTCATTTTCTGCTGCCAGGTACTTCCAGAAGGACAATAATAGGAAAAGTTGCCAGCAACGAAGCTTCTAAATGAACAATAAAGGCAAGACTGACTCACAGAGACAGACATTTGAAATGGTGACTGATTCACCATGTTGTGCTTTTGGCTATGTTATAATAGGTCATTTTTTAAATGGGCTTCTTTCTTTCCCTTGTCCATGGAAGGAAAAACAAGGTGATTTGTTAGATGTCTGTACTCATCTGGGAAAAAAAAGCCTGTTACACCCAGGACTTTCCTGTTGCATTTGACAACTGCAAAATAAGGATTTAAGTTTAGAGGGAATTCGTACTTAAAACATGTTCTCTCAGGATTGTGCAACTCTATTTTCACCATTACAGATTCCCCAAAGCAGGTTCACAAGAACCACACTCTTATAAACCTGTGAGAAAATTAGATATTTTTAGAAATATCACAGAAACTATCACCAGTTTCCTGAACACCACGGAGAAGAGTGGGTCAAAATCGACCAACAAGCCTTCATAAGTATGTAGGCTTGTTTTATTTTCCTCTATGCTGTGAAAGGGTGAGGGTCCCTTTGCAAGGCCAGACACAGTAGAGACAGAGACGTGATACCTTAGAAGTGCTCTCTCCTGCTTAATCTGGATATTTTTTTTCCATGTTGTTATATGGAGAGCTATCACTCAAACAAAATATTGCAAAAAATTATATATTTGAAGATCATCCAGTAAGTACAAAACCAATGAGGATTGAAATACAAGAATTCTCATAATCCTTTACTGCAACAATAACCATGTAATTGCAGGGTTACTGCTGCAAAATAATTTGTATTCAGGTGTAACAACTAGTTCTTAGAGATATTATAGTACCAATTTTCTTTGAGTCTTCTGTTAGTGGGAGTAGGAATATTGAACAATCTGACCTCCTTAAATTAAATTCAAATTATAATTTCAACATACAAACTCTCTCTTGTTTGTCTAAGATGCTGAGACACGAGACTTAGTTCTGATTAATTTGGTTGTATAAAACAGTGACTTCCTGTGATGAAGTAATTGAAATTACAGTGGTGTGAACCAGATGGGAGCCCAGAATCATGTGTGCACTGATTGAGGGTACTTTAGTAAATACTATGCAAAATATTTCAGAGAAAATATGCTGCTATCCTAAAAGCAACATAACACACAACTGCAGAATATTAATATTGTTTGACAGTATAACAACCCATTTTTTAGCTTGAGTTAATATGAAAGGATACTAAGCAGATCCTTCGGCTGCTCCAGATGTCATGCTATGCTTAGGGGAACCTGGGAATGAATCTCCCTATTTAAAGGAAATCCCCTGGCAGCGTAAAGACAAACTTACATCCATTCTCCAGCCTTTGTGTAAACTTTTCCAGCTCTGCTTGTAGGCTAAAACTATGAGAACTATTTATTCAGAGCACATGGGTAGAACAGACAAGGTAGCAGTATTTCAGGCAGATGCTCGATAGCAGATTCATCAATTCCCACCTTGAGTGTGAAGAATAAATCTGATTTCTGTCTTGTAGTCCTCTGTGTTGGGGTGAGTGCTTCTACCCGAGCAGTCCCACAGCTCCTCTGCTGGGCTGTGACTCCTCACGGCAGCTGCAGCTGCCCCATCTCATCCACTGACATAAGATGCAGAACATCACACAGGGGCACAGGTGAGTGTGCACTCCAGCTTTCTGCTCTCCATCCAGCAGTGCCTCTGTGCAGAGGTTTCTCTGGCTGTGGGTTTTGTATCTCTCCTCTCATATCACCTGTCGTGAAACCACATCATGTGGCAGTCTGAGAGGTCTAAGTACTCATGTGCCAGATTCAGACCAAAATGGAGACTGAGTGCACCTTGTTCTTTCCAGACCATGCACATAGCAGCTGTAAGTTTCTTCTAGTGGGAAACAGGAGAAATCTGTGTTTTGCAGTGAGTCTGATATTTCAGCCGTCCCCATCTTTTGCTCTGGGAAGAGCTTTGTTGAACCTACCCATGGTTGCTCAGCTTACACAGCATTATGCAGCTTCCTTCAGCAAATCTTTAGCAAATGCTGCCCCAGTTTTTCTCAGCATGACTCTCTCACTTCACTTAATAAGCACTGCAATAGTCCACAGGGCAGTTTGTCACCCACAGGTCTGTGTGACCTCTCAATCTGCAGATTAAACCCAATACATAGGTTCTCTACTCTTTGCATGTGAAATCAGAGGAAATCCAAGAAGGTAGTTTAGAAGTGGACCACAGCACATGTTGCTCTTGAAAAATGAAGCTTAGCCCTATAATCTATTGGCTTCCTTCCCCAGATTTGAGGGAAAATGGCTCCAAGTCACTCTCTGGTCAAATTTCTTCTAACCTGATAGGTTTTAAGGCAGCTCACTATTACCTTCTACCAGAAATAACAAAAGATTCCACCCTGTGATAACTAAGATATGTTAACAAAACCTCTTTAGAAAGGGAATATTTTCACAAGAGATTTTTAAAAATAGCCCTATACCATTCCAGTGAAAATTAAGAGGGATTCATAATGCCTGCCTTTAAACATGTACAACACAGATGCCTATATCCAAACCAGTAATCTGCAGTCTCTTTAGGGCACATTAGAAGGGAAACCCTCCCAGAGATAGTCCCCTGTACCTGTTTAGATCCGTACCTTATGCGGAGATGGATGTTCCTGTCCCTCTCTGCTGACTATGAAGCTGGATAGTTGTTGAGTTCAGAATTCATATTTGCTCTGAATCATCACATTCTTGGCTTTGGTAAATGATATTCATAGAAAAATTGAAGGAGATTGTGAGTGTGACAGGCTTCCATACTGATACATGTAAATAAGGCAATTCTGCACAGACTTGCATCATAATGAGTCACCACAGAATTTTTTTGTTGAGGTGCCAGAGCACCTGTTTATCCCTATTTTAAAATTGCTCCTTTGGAACAAAAAAACCCCCAACTTAAATATTTCCCATTAAGACTGCACATGTGAGAAGAGCTTGAGGGCTTTTCCTTTCTTTCTGGCATTAGTGGAAAGTTTCAATCCATTGGTGTCCTGCTCAGGAGAAGGCTGACAGCCAGCAGGTAGAAGTGCCAGGGAGGATGCCCACTACGATCCAGTGCTCTCATAGCAATGTCAGGCATTTTTAACAAAAACATCAAAATGGATGCAGGTCGTGTTTCCTGATTTTTAGTAGGAAGTAGCTCTATCATATTCATGAAAATCCTATTGATTTTGTAACCATGTTAAAAGATTTGCGTAGGTACACATTGCTAGAAAATGTTTACTATCATTCTGCCTTGAAGCTGCGTGTTAGGCAAGCTTCTACCAACAACAGAAGGTCTGTTTCAGCTGTGCTGAACACCCTTGTCTTTACTGCCAGGTAAGAGAACTGAGTGCCTTCTGGAATCACTGCAATGTTTCAAAACCTGTTTACATTACATATTTAGGTGCTGCATATGATCTTGATTTGACACTGGTCAAACCTGTAATTCTCAGCTGAGTAAAACCCCATTCTCTCAGAAGTCTCTCTAGTCAACCCTTCAATAGGGAGGCTTTTAATGTAATGGAATAGGAGACTTCTGCAAACAACTAACTCTTGGCCAAGTTGTACATAAAAATCATGATGCAAACCAAGCTACATGACTGAACTTCTGGACTTTGGTTCTGAGCTAAAATCCTCAAATGTTGTACTTTATAATGTGACTCGCTAAAATGGAGTCTCCACATATTCTTAGACAGGATGTCAAGATTTTCCCCTGAAAATATTGCTTATGATTTTGAACGACCTGTGGGATCTTGAATAACTGATTTCCATCCCTTCATTTTCCACTCAGTTTCAGCTTGATCCCACTTGCTACTTTTTCTTCCTCCAAAAGGCCAAACACAATTTCCCATTGTTCCATAGCCAAGGTTCTTTCCATATAAATGTGAACCTTTAGTTATCTTAAGGGCATCAACAATATTCAGATTTTTCATAGCAGTCCAAGGTGAAAAATGAAACAAAATTTCAGTACTCACCGTTGTGCAACACTGATGGTCTCAAAACAAAATGTTACCATCCATGTTTTGCTTAATAGCAGAACATCTCCTGGTATTAGGAAAGGTAATTAGAAACTCCGCTTAATCGTGCCTTATCATTATAGGTTAAAGATACTCTATTAACTCTTCTATTTGGAGTAGATTTGAGCTCAAGGACATGCTTTATAAAAACAGATATTCAGAAAAATATATGTGGTTTGGCTTCACTGGCCCTTTTCCTCCCAATTTCAGCTGTGGGAAGTTGCCTTAGTTACTCCTGATTGTTTCTAAATATTGAGTGCCTAAGTTCCTTAAAATACAACTCAGACACAAAGGATTTCTTTTTGGTTGTCACCATGTTGTAATCTGATCTCTGAGCATGAATTTCACAAGTGCATAGTATAATTTTTTTTGTCTGTATAATATGGGAGCGTGTATGTGTACTTGTGTACGTACCTACATAAATGGACAAATAAAAAAGTAATGCCCACACCAAGTGCATCCAGAATACTTTTGAACTTAGACACTACAGACCTGTGATACCTAAGCCAGATGTTTACAGTACATTCAGAACAATTGTCTACTTCTGTGTTGCCAAAAATCATACTTATCCTGATGCTTGGTTGTGGTGCTTGTGACACTCTCCAGCTCCATTCTCTCCAGCTCATTCTCTACCATGACAAAACACAATCCAGACTTCCCATAGGAGTTCTCTTGACTAAGATTTTCTTAATGCATTTATATTATTTGACTTTTGTCAAAAAAAAACCAAAACCAAAACCAACAAAAAAAAAACCCAAGAGAAGATAAAGTAAAAGCATAGAAGTTTACTGCCAGAGACTAAATCATTGTAATGGTCTCTTGTGAAATCAGAAATATTATGATGAATATCTGTATAAAAATAATTTTTCTTTTTAACAATAATTAAGGGATCATAATTCTGATATTTAGATGAAATATTGAGCCTGGAGAACACTGGCAAGGTTTATGATGCAGTAAGCAAGATGTGAATATTGACTAGTGGGAATGAGGACAATGATTGCGCATTTTCCTAGGCAGGAGGCAATAATTTCTCTGACTAATGAAATAGCCTGTGGTTTCGGCCATTGGAGTATATTCCTCTCAGCTTTACCATGTAGCTTCTGAAAATTATGAAACTTTTCTGGGTCCCCATTTCTTCTTATGCAGGGTTGGGTAGGTTTTTTGTTAATTTTTAATTAGAATCTATTATAAAGAATCCTGCAGAGCAGTGAAGTGAACTTACTGAAGGTGTTACTCAGTTGTAGTATCCAGATCTGAATTATTGAAATATCATTAAAGACTCCTTTTTTCCAAAGTCACAGTTGAATTCACTTTCTCAAGGTGTCAAAATGATTCCTTTACTTTGCTGTCAATTAGGTGTGCATTGTACAGAAGAGAGACACCAAGAAAATGTATGCCATGAAGTATATGAATAAACAGAAGTGCATTGAGAGAGATGAAGTTCGCAATGTTTTCCGGGAGCTACAGATAATGCAAGGCCTGGAACATCCCTTCCTAGTCAATCTGTGGTAAGAAAATCTTTAAAATGCTTTCAAAGATCTCTCATTTTCTCCTTGCTGCTAAATCAGTTCATCTTATGGAAGGCTGGAAAGCTGAAAAGAACAAAAGATTTTTGGTGACCTCCTTTGTTAACGGTATTAAGGTTTCACAGAGAATTTTTTTTGTCATTAATATTTTTAAGGTGTCTTTTTAAATTGGAATATTTAAGCATCATATTCATCTGTTCATTTCTGTTTGGTTTCTCACCAAATTGTTACAGCAGCATGTGGAAATGTGTTATCCTTTCCAGCTTCATCATTTATTTTTGATAATACCTGGATTAAACATGTCTCATAAAGCTGTGGAATAGCAACACCAACCATTCATTTAATTTTTTTTTTGTCAGTTGATTCAGGGAAAATTCAAAACTCAATTACTTTTCAAATATTACTGACACAGGAGAGCAGAAAAGTGTCTTTTTGTCACCTGGAATTTCCCTTATCTTCTCCATGCTAGCCACTGAATCTCTTGGTCACATATGACTGTGAGAAAATGCTGGTCAAGCAATGAACTAGTTTCAACTACACCACCAGCTTAAAATAATTGCTGGCTCTTATGTAGTGTGATAATACTTGCTGGATTTCATAGTGATAGTAGTAATGGGATGCAGAGTTCTCCTCCTTATCATGACCTATATCATTCAGAAAATAAAAAGTGGAGGGGACATAAATCATTATGATAGTAAAATTGTTCGGTTTGTGAATAGCTTGATTGGCTGTAGATGGTCATAATTCACACTCATCTTGTGTTTTGTGAGTTTTAGCTGCCTTACTTGAGGTCAGAGTTTTGCCCACCCCTTAGCTCACTCCTGGTGCCAGGTTAGCACCTTTCATGAACTAAAAGCCAAATTGTGTTCTGTCTTCAGTATACACAGCTTTAGTATGATTGCACTCTGTTATAATAGCAAATAATTTGAACAATTTGAATTTATTCCAAAATGACCTAGTTATACATATATATAGATGTGATCTCCAATTGATATGAATGACCTGAGCTAATATAATATCCTGTTGAAGGCTTAAAGAAAAACATATAAACATTGTGACTTTAATACAAAACTTTCCCAGTATATTTTCCAAGGCTCCAGCAACCTGTAGTCTTGGGATTTCTTTACTAAAGTTATGGTATATCTGTGCCTAGGAGCCTGTGGATTTCTCTGTTATGCATTTGTCTACCTTTTTTGAAATCCCACTAACTTTTGTTCTTTATGAGGAGGTATGGAAGTTTCCACTGTGTAACTAGACACTGTACAGAAAGAGTCGTAGGTTAATGTGATCTGAGAGATAAACATAACAGTGCTGAAAGACTGAAGATCAAATATTTATTGTGAAACAAAAACAATGCTAGATTCCCATTACTGAATTATAATCAGATGATAAATATTGTTTCTCCTTTTCTTTTTCCATGCCAAAGATTAAACTTGAAGTAAGCAATACTTTAAAATGGTATTAGGTGTTATGATGTCTTTTATCCTTCCTGCACTTCCAAGATACTGTCACAGGACCTCAAGACTCAAATGTGATATGGTATGTGTATATGAGAAATGCAGAAAATGAAAGAGAAACGTAGTACTCAAGAGTTTACAAAACATTTCAGGCAAACAGGACACTATTCAAGATGCTTCAGTGCACTAACAATGTTTTATGTCTCTCACTATGGTTATAGTTGACCAATGTATCTACAAGTACAGATCTCTTCACTCCCATGACCAGTGACAGGACTTGAGGAAACATCATGAAGTTAAGGCAGGGGAGGCTTAGGTTGGATATCAGGAAAAGTTTCTTCACTCAGAGGGTGTTTGGGCACTGGAACAGGGTCCCCAGGGCAGTGGTCACAGCACTAAGCCTGACAGAGCTCAAGAAGCATTTGGACACCACTCTCAGGCAGCTGATGTGACTCTTGGGGTGTCCTGTGCAGGGCCTGGGGCTGGACCCGATGATCCCCATAGGTCCCTTCTAACTCAGGATATTCTGTGGTTCTTTGATTCTGTATGAGGCTCTACTGACATTCAGGGACTTGGACTAAAACAACCAGAACTGTAGAAAGTTTTCCAAAAAATAATTCCATCAACCCTTATTATTTTCACCTGAAATGTTCACATCAAATACTGCACATTTAAATGCTTGGTGATTCAAAGCCCTGACTCCAGAGTGAGCTACTGAACTGCTGGAGAACCTGTATTTCACCCTGGTACAGCAAAGGGAAATCTTGAGCCTGAGCCTTCCCAAAACTAATCTAGTCTACCCCAAATGACTCTTTCCTTGTATCAGGCTCATAATATGTTTCTATAAAAAATTAGCCTCAAACAATTCTAAAAGAATTTAAAATAACTTCTGATATATTTCTGGAATGTCTACACTTTCAGGCTACAGTAGCATATCCCAGACCTCTGACTTCTCTGTCTCAACTTTCACCTGAATTTCAAGATATTCTACACATTATCTTCAAATAATGACTTTTGTTATTGAACTGCAACAAGGGTAAAGCACAAAAATCATAAGTGATCCATGAATAATGGTCACATCTGTTCTGTTAACACTAAGCCGTATGAAGCTTTAAAACATATTAGTTATATTTAATACTTGAAACTACATTTTTATTTCTACCATGAGAAAAGGAACACCTCAAGTATGAATGGAATAGTCCTTAAATATGATGTTCCTAGAAATAATTTCATAAAATGACATTTTCATTGATTGGTGGTGAACTAGCATCCTGTTGAATGCGTTTTTACTTGCAGTTTAGATGTAATAATAATTTGCATCAGACCTCACTGCCACTGTCCAGAATCGCTTTGGCCTGGCAGAAGAACCTCGGGATTAAAGTGTGGGCTCAGATCTGCGCGCCCTGTGTCTCACCTAAAAAATCCAGTGCGCAGGCTGGGAGGTCTGAAAGGTAAAAGAGGCCTTCCCCGGATCTTCGTACGCGAAGGCTGGCCAGCAAAAAAAAAAAATTTGCATCAAATGCAACATTATAACATTATAGTTATAACTTGTATTAGATGATTAACAGGAATCCATGAGTTTTCCTCTTATGAGTCAATTCCTGACATACTAATGGAAGGAAACAGTTGAATCTGCATTTCTTCTATAGTAATTGTAGCTAGATTAGTTTCATTTTTCAGAGTTAGATTTTGTTTGTTTTTTAACTGCACTGTAAATGTATAAATGGACTGTAACAGGAGCTACTAACCCTGTATTGTCTCAGAAGATGGAATAACAATTTAACAAAAGCCAGTTATGTCATGTTGTATGGAGAATAACTCAGCTGCAGCTTGTTTAAATGCTGAGGTTCTTTTGGCCTAGTCTGGCTTTCCAGCCTCTATCACACCCTCTTAGGGTTCATATCAGTTTTCAGAAATCCTATCTAAGGTATGATTTTGGTAACTAAAATCCAGAAATCAAAATACTTTTATTTTCCTAAAGTATCATTTTCCGTAGGAATAATTTTGGTGTCCTTTTTTTTTTTTTTTTTTTTTGCATTGGGATGAATTGAAATGGAACCCTACATCTTTTGATACAAATTGTCAAATCCTAAATCAATATCGAAAATTATATTTGGAGGAAATTCTGTCATGGTAACCTTGTCATGTGTTTGTGGGACTGTCCCTGACAAGAACAGCTGATTTTCAAAAGTTTATCATCTGGATTTCAAAATAAAATTAAAATAGTAATAAGTCTCCCAACAACTCATCAAACAAAAGGGAATACTAACAAAGCACATTAATCTTTCTTTTAGAAATTACATCATCAAAAAAAAAAAAAGTTGGCAAATTCAAGAAACAAACATGAACACTGGAAAGTTCTTTAGTTTTTAATAACTGGAGAAAGTAATGAGATGTGTGTATACAATCTGTTCGCAGTTAAATTCTTGTGGAGAGGAAAAGAAGCGGAAAGAAGGTGAACATTCTCTGGTGGGTAGTTCTGCTGGATCTATCAGTAACCACAGCTTACACAAGAATACAGAGCAGCTCATATAAAAAAAGGATAGCATCTCAACTCTCAAAGATCTCTATTAAAAAGCTTTTTGAGGCTCATGCATCTTCTCTGAGCTTTATTAAATTTAACTTCACAATCTCAATCCATAAATCACATTATTTGAAGTATGAACTGTCTTTCATAACATCTGACACAGAAAGAAATCATTCTTCTGTAAATGCTCATAAAGGCTTGGAGGAAAACAGTGCTTTTCAGGAAGGATTTGGGGTTGATTTATAACCTTCATTTTAGAAATGAAATTGAATAAATGCTTAAAGGCAGTTATCACCATTAGAGGCATTTCTGATAATAGAGATTCCTTCTTAAAATAAAATGCAGTCTGTTTTTTATCAGAACTTTTTTTTTGTCATGGGTATTTCAAGCATAGATGAATGAGCTGTAGAAATGTCAGCAGCCAACTTGGTCCCTCCTTCAGACTGTTCCTCTCTAATATTCAGCATTTTATCCATGTTCATCCTTCCCTGTAGAAATTATGTGACCCTATTCTAGGGCCCTTCCACAAATGACTCCGTGTTCATAGATTGAGATCAGAAGGCTTATTTATTTATATCAATATATCATCAAGAAAACAGAGAGAAAACCTTTCTCCCTCCAGCCAGGTTAGCTGAAGGGGTCGTCTGTGTGACTGTGCCTGTCTGTCTGCAGCACAGTTTGTCCAAGAATCAAAACAAACAAAACACAAAACTCTTTCATTGGTCAAGGAAAGCACCTTACCAAAACATCTTTCTTATTTACATTCTTTCAGATTTACAAGTCAAGGATTTCTCCTGGGAAGCTACAGAACTTCCCTTTAGAAATGGAGTTAATTATTAGAATTTGAGACAAGTTAAGAAAAGGAATTGCTTTCTCCAGCTTTTGGCTGTGATCTCTCTGTGATCCACCAAGAGTCAGTACCACACTTCCCCAGGTATCCGAGTGTCCCCTGGGCAAGACGAGAGGTGTTCCCAAAAGTATTCATGTTTTAAATGCATTTCTTACAACGTGCATTAGGACTGAGCTAAGAGCCAGGTTACTTGCCACATACCAGTGCAGGTAGATTTGGTATTGACTTGTCCTCAAACACAAGGAGATGTTTGAAGCT
Organism: Vireo altiloquus; assembly: GCA_013396875.1. Lineage (NCBI taxonomy): Eukaryota > Metazoa > Chordata > Aves > Passeriformes > Vireonidae > Vireo > Vireo altiloquus. Next base: position 783,343 of record VZRF01004016.1, on the reverse strand, counting down.
TCCACTGGCTGCTCTGAAAACAACATGGTTTACCACAAAAGACAGAAAATTTTTTGAAAAAAAAAAAATATCATGTATCAAAGTGGTTTCTATGCTGGTGTGAAACTGAAAAAACTGAAAAAAAGAGGAACATTTCTCAAAAGTTTTCAAACATTAAAGTGATCTTATTTTTAATAGCCTTGCTAAAATTTTTTAACTTGTGAGAACATTTTCTAGAGCAGCAGACAGAGAAGGATAACCATTTACTTTTGTCAGCTTATAGGTCATTTTCTTAGTATAGACAAAACAATATGTTTGATTTATTTAACAAGCCATGAAGAAGTGTTAGCTGCATTCTCAGACTGGCTGTATACTGTGATGTATTTTTCTTTTGACTCATCAGTCTATGGAAGCTGCATGTATTCCATGACAGACCCACAAAAGTACATTACTGTTACCAGCTACAGTAAGGCTAAGTTTCAAATCGGTGAAAAGCGAAGAACATACATTGCAGCAAAAATGTGCATGCATTTCTGAATTCATCTAATGCCCCAATGTGTCTTCAAAAGAAAGAAGAAGTTAAAAACTAGAAAAAAAAGCATTCTGGAGACAAGAAATTATTTGTTCAGTCTCAGGTGTTGGATGGGTTGGTCAATGCACACACATACACAGATACATAACTGGAAATTAGCACTTCTCTGTGAAGGTGCTCTTTCTAGAATATTTTGGGACCAATGTCACCTTGGACTGCACCATAGCATGGCTTTTCTCCTCAGGTTGGCATCAAAAATGTGCATAAATCTACAAACCTGGGGAAGCAAGAACACCTGACTAAGTATTTTGCTGCCAGGTGGAGATGAAAATGACCAACCAAGGAGCACCAATTACCTATCAGAGACCAAGGCAACAAGAGGAGATAGTTTAGATCAGTCTCAGGTGAGGTTGCTTAGTGGCTGTGGTCTTGTGGCTGCTTAACTTGCCTTGATATAGGAAGCCTAATCTAGAATGAAAAGATTTTATGGGGGGATTCAAAATTTCTTCTCTGACATGTGGTGTGACTGGTTTTCTGAGCTTCATGAGATGCCACAATAAAGGCTGTGAATAAAGTTCATGACCTAACAGAAAAATTGCATTATGTTTTTGGAAGGGAGCAGTGGGGTTGTGTTGTTTCCTGCTAAGACCCAGGTTGGGTGTTTGCAACTGTCCTGGCAGCCCTGTGAGCAGTAAGAAGTCCTGCTGCAAAGGAAAGGTAAGCTGCACTGATGTCTGTCTTCACAGTATGTGGTGGATCCCAAAAAGGTCATGAAACAATCCTGACACAGGTTCAGTTTTCCTGGAGAGCAGTGAAGGTGCTCAATGCTCTTCGCTCTCTTTGGTTACACCCAGCTGCTCCAAATCTGCTTTATGTGGAGAAAAACTATGGTGTTGTCCTCATCGGCTATGTCTGCACCAGCAACTTAGAACTAGGTACCCTTTCTGGGCTTTCAAACCCAATATTTCATATTGCAAAATGTTTCTAGGCCTGCTCCCTGCCTCGCTGTGGGCTGGGGCATGAGCATCATCCCAGAGGAGCCCCAGGTGCAGGCAGATGGTTCCCAGCAGGGAGGCAGTTCACACACCCACATCTCCCTGGGTTTGAGGGCTGACCAAGCACAGATTTCTTGTGCCATTTGGTCTTAGTGCATTTGGACAACAGTCACTGACATGTTTATTGATGCAACATGTGTCTCTTTTGTGAATTTAGCTGAGGTCATGGATGTGAGGCCATGTAATCCTGGTCCATTCAAGATATCCGACAGTGTCTAAGTTTCTATTCCAGCCAAGAAGATATTGTAAATCAAGGGAGAAAGATATATTTAGCATCTTGCACAGATCTTAGATGGGTGAATTATTTTTGCTATAGATGAAGCAAAGGGTGAGTACTTTCCTCAAATAGCTAGATCAATTCATCACTGCATTGCTGTAAATCTAAAATAGGTGAAGATATTGAAAAAGATTGGAAACATTTTCTGTTCTCTAGAGCCTTAGAAGAGATAATGATGGAGGAAAAAGGGCAGGGAAAGGTGATGAGGCAGCAGGAAGGGTAAGATAATTGGAAGAAGAGAGTATGGAAAAGATTTGACTTGAGTTGTAAATGTTTAGGATATTATTTCTAGCTGTGGAAATTACATTGGACTGAACACTGCCAGCTGGCAACCTCTGGGTGTTTGTGCTAAATGAATGTTAGCTGTAACATCATCACCAACTGATGAATGCATGATCCAACAGTTGTTTATTTTTTATGCTGATTTTAATACCCTAAGATAATAATTGAAAGTATTGGGACACTATCTGGATAAATTTTGTTCTGGTGACTAATTATTTCCTGTGAGAAATTGCTGTCACCTTGAAATATATATCTTTGGGCTCAACTTTAATACATTCCTCTTAAAAGCAGGAATTGGCCTTTGGCATAGTTTAAGTTTTGATCTTCTTTGCATTAGAAACTGCTGTACAAGGCATTTCCTCTCCTCTGTGTCTTGCTTCTTCCTGAGACCCTTCTTATGAGTGTGCCTTCTGCATCATTCTTACTGAGACACACACTTTATTAGCTGACCCTAATAAACTTCTCCACAGAAAGCTTTCACTGCGAGAGGAATCTTACTATAAATATTGATAAATATCAAACTGCTGGGAAAAACAATCCCTTCTGTTTTAAAAATTTTTATTTCCAGTCATGTTTCTCTTATGAATTTGCAATTCTTACCTTGTTCTGCCTTCACAGGGGGGTACCTGCTACCCAAAGCAGACCCTCTTGAGCTTGGAGGGAGCCTTGGTCGTGTCTCAGCTGCAGTAATCCCCTGTACATTTATGGCAGGGATGAGTATTATTCCTTTTGGGCGGATGCAGAGCTCCAGTGCTGTGGCAGGGGTATTCTCAAGAGAGCATGAGAACAGGGTTTTGGTACTCTCAACATAATGAGATGTGAAAGAAAAAAGGAAGGCACTTAGATATTACTTCAGACTCCTCAATTGCCACTTTTGGCAAGCAGTGCTTTTTTTTTTCTTTTTCTTTATTTTTTCCCTTCTCTGCTTTAAAGATTATGAATGCCAAACACAATAGCTAGAGTGTCCAATTAGACTGATAATCAAAGTCCTGTAGGTAAAGTGGTTCTTGTGATAGAGTAATAAGTACATCATGTACATCTACTCTTTTCAGTCTGGATCAATTCTTACTTATGCTGTGGAAACTGGGACTGCAATTAGCCCGTAGAAAAGGCTCTGTTAGATGTAGATTATACAAGATGCAGCTCAGCACTGTGTTAACAAAACCCAACCACAGTGGAATAGTCATCAGAGGGCAAAACTGTCTTGGATGCACCTATAAAAACACCCAAAGTGTGAATATGAAGTAGGTGATCATTTTAGAATAAAAATAAGTTCTTAACATTTTCACTGCAAAACTTTGATACTGAGCAGATCCTACAGATATACAACTGTTCCAAAAATGTTACAGTTATTCCTGGAGACTATTGGTATACTATTTCTATATAGCTATAGAAATGTTTCCTCATTTGCTTTTGAATCTATTTGTAGGTTTAGTGATGATGTTTTCATTCAAACCAGATAAAACACATAGGTAAATTCCTTTTTATTTATAACAGGCTGAAGTAAAAGTCACTATAATGATACCAAAACCAAAGCCCCCATGGAACTGGCAAGAGATATCAAAACAGTGTCAGAAGGACAGAACAGAAACCTAAAGTCTGCACAAATGGGTATAAAAGATGTAAATAAATTATTAAATAATAACAAAAATCATGAGTGCACAAAAATTTAAAATTTTCATTGTTGGAATTGTATCAAATATACCGAATTTAAAATGGAAAATAGTGCAATTGAAGCAAAGCAGGAAGTTCTTTAATGCATTAATTTTGCCTGCCCAGGAGAACCTTGCCTTAGCTCATTAAAATTTATCAAATCTTTTATTAATTTAAAAGTCAACTACAAATTTTTACAGCATAAGTGTGCTTTTAATTCCATTTTATTGAATGAAAATTATATTTATTGTGCTTGTAAAGTGCAGTGAGAACCTGATACTAAGACATCAGAAAATTATTAATGGTATCCTGTTTCAAGATTAATGACAGTTTTGTAGTGTAAAGTTCTAATGAGAATAGGATAACTCTCATGTTTCATAAGTACATGACACATAAGGGACAATTTAAGGTTCTTTTCCTATGATGATGTACATTTTACAAATTAACATCTGGGCCAAAGAAAGGTCACGGGCTATGAAGATGACTATTTAAATTCCTCTGAAAAATGGATAGGGCCAGTAGGAAAATTACTTCTACCAATTAAATTCTCTCTAACTACCTAAACTATAATTTATCCAGGGTGTAGACAGCAAATTCTTTCTTGCCAAAAGGTGAAGTGGTGGGATTGAATCTTGTTGACAAATGAGCAAGTGAAATAGAACTAACAGAAATAATTCTTCTTCTTGACCATAACTTTCACAGCCTCACCAACAGATGGGCTAGGAGAAGGATGAGAGAAAATACAGGTGTAAACAAAAATGGTAATAAGCCTGGTGAGAATGTGAACTGCGGGCTGAAAGGAGAAGGCATTTTTCTCCTTCAGTGGGTACAAAATCTAACCTAATTAGAAAGTGTAACCAATATCACTGCATAGATCATATTCTTCAACATCTGGACTTCCTTTACTTATGTTTGAAAATAAAGAAAGCAGAAGATTTGTTTGGTTTTGTTTCTCGTCTCTCCAATGAAAGAGAGATGAACTACAGACTTCTGTGCAAGTTGTTCTTTCTGTGGAAGTAGGAAACTCTGCAAAATAAAAATAATCAAATATTTTGTTTGTCTTGAAGTAGAGCACTTTCAATTCTCTCGAGTAAAATGTCCTTCATTTGAAGAAAATATTTGAAACCTAGATATTCCTTCATATTTTTTATAACATATAATATACAAGTGAAGATATTAACATCTGAGAAGAAAATATATAATGCTGGTCTGAAGTATTATCCTTTTTATTATTGTTCATTGCTTAGTAAATGGTGACATCTGTAGTCTTGACAGTTCAGTCCTACATTCCTTAGGGAGGGAAAGCATGTCTTCCTTCCAGCCAGTGCAAGCAGCTCTGTGGAATTGCCAGGTAGCACATTTCTCATTTCTTGTACCAGCTTTACTGCACGACCCTGGTTCATATGGTGGGCACCTGCCTATTTTTACTGGGTCTGGGAAGTCTGATGCAACCATGTCTGCCATTAATCTTCAATCATGTTGTAGCTGCCTGCATTTCTGCAGTCTTTTGCTAAGTATGGTTTGAGCCAAGCTACCTGCAGTGGTCCTCTCACTCCCCTAAGAGTCTGGTGGAATATGGTGTATAACAAGGTTCCTATGAAATGACAATGACAAAACTTTGATTCTGATCCATATTTGGGATCATTCAATTACAGAATGGTACTAATGACACATACGGTTTTAAAACCCTATTAAAGGGTTAAACCATAAAGTCACTCCAAGACAGGTTTTTAGCATTTTTTCAAGTGGAAAATGGAATTTTAGTTGCAATGAAAAATTGACACTAGCAATTAGCAGGAAAAAAATATGAGATTGATAAGGCAGTCTTTTAAAAAGCAGTGACACATTGAAAATATCACTGTAAGTATCTGGAATCCCAGAGCGCAGGGTGTCTTTGGGACTAGTTCTGAGCTGACTGCCCCTTAAATGCGTGCAGTCAAGAGTGGAACAACTCTTCCTCCACACAGCAAGTAAAAAGCTCTATGACCATTGTGCACCTCAGCAACCTGAGGCAGCTAAACATCTCAATAGGATTCACTCAGACTGTCTAACAGGGGAAAAAAATAATGCTCTTATGACTCTTTGACAAAGTTCAGTCCTCAAGAGGAGTTAGAACTTTTCTGCTGGCACTGCTTTTTCAGGGAGCTTGTATTTAAGTTCCCTTTGAGCTCTTAAAAAAACTCCACAGTGTCTGTCTGTATTCCTAATCAATCATGATAGGCTTTTTCCTGCTCAACAAGGTCTATCACTCACTTGTGACATACACAGAAATGCTTGCTCAGATGTATCTCCTGGACTTCCTCTGTGGCTGGATGAAACACATTTTTTAATACCTCTCCTTCTCTTTCTTTTTCCTTTCTGTAAATAATTCAAGAAAATCTTATGACCTTTTCAACAGGGTTTTGACACACCACCTTCAGGATGCCCCATCAATAAATAGAGTTGTCTGTGGTTCTTTCATTAGCTGTCTATTCAGTACAGTGTATTCTATCTGCACAGAATCTGTGTAACTAGTGCCAATGGTTGATACTCTAAATTCTGATGGAATTTTTTCTTTAATTATCACAATCTTTGAGAGGTATAGCCTGCTTTAATAACATCCTATATTTATTTTTCTGTATCTGTTTTAATGAACAGTTTCATTTGACACTTTTTTTTTCTTTTCTCTCTCTTACTTGGGAGACAACTGAAAACCTTTTAGGTCGCTGAGGCTCTTGTGCTCTCCTGGTATGTCTGTGTTCTTTTCCACTTTTCCAGGGACAAGAGAAAAAGGAGACCCTCCAAATTATTCTCCAGTTTCTGTTTAAGTAGGAAATCCTGGTTGAATAATGCCTCTACAGCCTTGCAAGCATGACTTTTTTTGTAAGCTATAGAACACAAAAACCGAAGGATGCTGTCAGACACAATCAGGCTGGGGAGCAGTGCTGAGCACAGAAGAGGGCAGGAGTCACAGCTGAGGCTCCCAGCCTGGCTGACAGCGTGGGGCAGCTGGAACTAGGCTCCTGTCACTGCCAGACAGACAATTTGGTGCACATCAGCAGAAATCAATATGCTCAAACACTTTTTTCCCTGCTTAATCAGTTGTGTGTGAAGTGATTCAGTTTAAAATTGGGAAGACTCTTTGTTTTAGTCATTCATAACTCCTAGAAGCAGGGGATTTATAGTTATAATGAAATTAAATTATAGTGTCCAACAAGCATCTCCTTCCCTGAGACATGGTGGGTTTTGTTGCAACCTAGAATTGGTGGTAAAGACAAAATCCTATTAACTATCCATTGTTTAACCTGGGAAAAAAGTATAACTGCTAATCTCTTGTCTAACTTACTTGAAGAACTTTATTTTGTAATAAACAAAAACTTCCAGTTAAGCTTACAGGACTTTCACCCATGCTCTCCTTTCCCATATTCTCTGTGAATACTGAATTTTTAACATGAAGCTGCAGCAGGGTGTAAAAGCATCATGTGTACCATTGTGTTTGAAGAGCCTTCTTCTAGGGGCAAGCCTAGAAAGCCAAGATATGGTGGTTTGTACTGTTTTAAGCATGGAGTCTTTGGAGAAAGTATCAGATCTGGAAGTAAAGTGCAGAGGTACCACAGTACACAGATGAAAGAAACCTGGGAGGTGACAAAGAGTTTAGTGAAGAGAGATCCTGCTTTCTCAACTGTTTCTTTAACACCCTCTTGCCACCATCTTGATGCTACCTCCCTCTACCTGTACCCACACCCTGACATCTCTCATGGCAACCTGACAGGCTCTTGCTTCTAACCCAGGGTGATCCTTGATCTTACAGAGAGACTACCAGGTTGCAGGGTCTGAATGAAAGAACAGTTCAAAGTGGTGTTTCCTCCTTTAAATTTAACCCTCAAAATATATCTGAGGGAAGAGTGGTGGGACAGACTCTCTTTTATCCATCTTGTACTTCTGACTTATTTATCTTTTAAAATATTTTTACAGCAAAACTTTTTTTTTTCAGCAGAAATCCTTTAACTATGTGTTTGAAAATCATGTTATATGTGCTGCCATAATGTTTCCAAGTATTGCACAATACATTTGCTGTATGGAAGAATGATGAGATATTAATTAGGTTCCATTGTTTGCCTTTAATGTAGGTTTCCATGACAGCAGAGAGAGGGATCAGTCAAAGCCAGTAGTTAAAACTGACAATTTGCATTCTGGTCAGTAGCCTTAAAAATGCGATGTACATTTAAATAATTAGATTGTCAGAGTGTTTGGTCACATATTATACTGCAATGTCTTTATTTACAGCAGTCTTCTGTAAAAATGTAAGCTATAATGAGATGCTGATCTGCAATTTTGACTCTGCTATTTACAGAATAGTCTATTCAAATAAAATAAGGGGTTTTATCCTAACTAATGCATTAATAAGGACTAATAAAACCAGGGTAGGAGTTGTAGTTATTGTTGTGTGTTTTTATGCTGTAGCCTAACTATGTAGTTATATGAAAATCATGTGTAGAGATGCCTGAAAATAGTTTTAACAGAAAATGGTGTACCAACTAAAATCTATTTTTTTCTTTCTTCTAAATATCTGTCTTCTACTAGAAAAAAGTCTGAAATCCAGAATCATCTTGATTCTCTAATGTTGGCGTTGATTCTCCTGCAAATTGTAGTCTCGTGCATAAGTCTGGTCTGCTTACCATTTCAATCAAGAGACAAGAATGACAGGAGTTTAGGCACACACACCAATCTAATACACACATTTACATAGGTATTTTTAAGAAAAAGTTTGTATCTTACTTTTTAAAGTGCTTAGAAAAAAATTCCGGAAACATATGATTTCTATCAATGTTCTTAACCATCAATGCTAGCCTGTAGCACAGGTATTTAAGATAGCTGTGGGTTTCCCCATGGAGAGCCACAAAGAGTGGAACTATGAAGTCACTGTAAATTTTATTAAGTGCTGATAGACAAGAAATTTGATTTTAATACTCTCTTGCTGTCAAATGCATCTGACATGGGTCTACAAAATAAATCAGTCTACTCCAAAACATTCAGCTGACTTTGTGTGAACAGTGTTTCTCATCTTAAAATGCTCTTTTTTTTTTTTGTGTGTGTGTGTGTGTGTGAGGGAAAGCACTGACAGATTTTGTTGAAACACACACATGCCCAATAATTCCTCCTATTTTCAGCTGTCTTTGTGGAGCATCAGGGTCTGTGAGTATATCTCCTAAAATGGCTCCAAAAGTTGCATCTGTCTCTATGGCACAAGCCAGAGACATTCCTGCTTCTTCTAAGAGAAATTTCAAGCAGCAGAACCTTCAAAATACAAAAGCTGGGGTCAGATACCTGCGGGGCAGTTGTCACATTTTATGACAAGCTGGGCAAAGTGCCCAATTCAACTATTCAACATGCTCAGTTGAAAAACACTTGTTGGCAGCTGGGGAGAGCTGGCTGAAAAAGCTGTGATTTCATCAGACCCAGTTCTTGGTGGCATGTACATGATCAGATAATGAAAGTTGTGTGCTCTACCCCCTCCCCCAAACACCCTCACCCTGGGTCCTTCTAGACGTCATCTTAAGGATGTCTCTGAAGGCCCAAGCAACTGACTGCACTATTTAAAGAGTGCAAGATACAATCCCACCCTGCTCCTCCAAAAGTGTGATGTTCTAGGCATAAGAAAGGAGATTTTGTATCTTGCACCACTTTCTGCATATGAGGACATATCACACTGCAAGTTGTAGAAAACTACAGTTTAAAATCCAAAAGGATCAAACAGCTCAAAGATGAACACTCTGGAGGAGGCTTGAGTAGTAAAAGGAGGAGCTGCTTGTTTAATCTGGATTTTTTAAAGGAAAACAACTGGAAACAACTGCAGTGGAAGAGAAGACAAGATATGCTGAGGATTCTTGACAAATGGTCTCCACAAAAGGTTTAATCAGGGTGGATGTTATAAACTTTCATTGAATAAGTAACAGTGGACTGGAGAAAGTAGTTGCTGTTATTACTTGTCTTTCAGGAAAAAATATATAAATGCTGCCTTTGACAATTAAAAGGTCTGCTTTGCAAAAGAAAGGTTTGCTTTGGCACACCTGTTACTTCTGCTAACATTAGAAATGCAAAGCTTGGCTGCTGAAGAAAACAAGGCACTTGTAGCCTGAGGATGGCTGTATGTATGAGGTAGCTCTGCAAAAATGAAAACTCTGGAAGTGGTTTGATGTGTAAAGATGTGATGAGAGTGAAGAGAATCACAAATGAAACCCCAAACTGAACCTTCTGATACAAGATATATTGGAGAATTAGGTCATTACAAAAATGACTTGGTGAATGGGAGTCTGATTACAGTGGTGACAGCCTGCCTTCAAAGAGAAGGAATTACAGGGGAGGGTTAGAGACTGGTTCAGTGTTTGTGGGGATACTCAAAACCCCACAAACCTTTGGCTCAGTTTATTTTGGAGTAATTCTGCCTCTCTCTCTATGTGCTGCTGATATAATCTGAGTACAGACAAACTGAAAGTAGATATAATGACAGTGAGAATGGCAATGGGGGTTTCTGGACAAAGGAAAGTGTACTGAGTTGACCCTGGCTGCACTGCAGGTGCTCACCAAAGCCACTCTGTCACTGCCCTCCTCAGCTGGATGGGGGAGAGAAAATAGAATAAAAGGCTCATGGGTCAAGATAAGGACAGGGAGAGGTCATTCACTGGTGACCGTCACAGGCAAAACAGACTCTACCTGGAGAAATTAACTAATTCTTGCAGAAGCCACACTTGCAACCCACCTGCTGCCAAAACCTTGCTGTGCTAACCCAGTGGAATATGTCTTGGAGTTGGAGGATGGATTAATGTTTTGTCTGTTATGGGATATGAAAAAACTATTTGGAATCCTCTTTTGATGTACCCACAAGAAGGATCTGTTAATGATGTTGTAGTGTGGTTTATCTATGAAATCCCCACAGAAAGCACAAGCCTCAGAGGCAGAAAAATAATGAAATGGGGAAGAAGCCTTTGTAAAAGAGTAAATACAATTCAAGCAACTTTTACATTGGACGAAGCATAGCAGCCGAGTGTTACAGGAGCTCAGAGAAATGGAAATAGCTCACAATTTCAGCAGGAGCAATTACTATGAGGAGTAATTATGCTGCAGAAGGAAAGAAGTGTACCCAAACAGCTGGGAAGCAGCAGGTACTTAAGTACCCTGTAGAAGAAACCCTTTGCCCCTGAAGGAGCCCAAGTGTTATGGTGATGTGAGAACAGGAACAATCATAATTCTAGTAAATGGTATCTTCCCCTGCAGTAATGCTGTTTTGGCCTCTGACACAAGCCAATATAAATATCTTAAAGGCTATTTTGTCTTGGCTCCTTTCTTGACTGCCAAAGAGAAGAGAGAAAAAAGGACAACATAAAACGCTGTGTGACCTGTGTCCATGCCTGCCACTTCAGCAGCTCCTGATGCTTGCAGGGGCTTCTGTAACACCTCTGTGGTGAGGCAGGCACGTGGGAGGGTGAGAGAAGAGCTTTTCTGGAGGAAGAAAGAAGCCCTCTTGACTTTGTTTGTATAATCAAGGTAGCAGGGTCTAGCTAAAGTCTTAGTCTGTTGAGAAAACTAAGGATTCTGTGCCAAAAATGGCTACAGGATGAAACAGTATATTTTATTTCTCAAGCAGCTTTTATCTACATTTTTCCTTTTTTTTTCAAAATACGTAGGCAGTACTGACTTTTATTTTCCACATGAGATCTGCTTATCACATCACCTCACTAACTCACAGAAAAGAAATGCCTTAGATATTTGGAGCTGCGGTCAGTTTGGGTAAAATATAGGAATGATTCCATTTTAGGTGAGGTCTTTTTATTTTTTTTTAGGATAAGGTTGTTTGTTTGCTTGTTTGTCTTTTAAGGTATTATTGTAAGGCAAAAGATGCTGTAAATCTGCCTTCTTTTTTGAATTCTTAGGCTAATAAATGTGTTACACTGTGCACTTCGGAAGACAAAATTTTCTATCCAGATTGGCAATGCAAATACCCTTCTGAACTCAATCATAATTTTTTTTCTTTTTCACGGCCTTGAGAAAAGTATTTAGAGTTCTTTCTTGTCTTTTGATTTTGTAGCTGTCTTACCATCTAGGTTGCAGGAAGATCTTTTGCAGATGAGCTTTTTGTAAACTAAGATTTCAACTAAAGGTAACATCTCTTGCCTAAAAAACTGTGAAGTGAAAAAATGTCCAGTGTTGGGAAGTATAGGAATATCATAGTTTTAGTACAGACCCCAAAGATTCAAGGTTTTGGGTTCCTGAAGCTCAGTTGGTCTTCTAGAACCCATGGGCTCTTTAGTTCAGATCACTTTTGATGGAGAATGAACTGAGATAACCCAAAATGGGATGTATTGGTCTTATAACAGAAAATCAAAATGCTCATGAAGGGGTAAATGAATTTACCCATAGCACAGGACCAAGTGTCAAACCTTCTTGGACAAAAATGAAAAGTTGTTACAACCATCAGTCAATGACAGAGAGGTGGCTAAAACTTCTGACTGTGTTTATTTAGCTCTTTCAGGCTGTGTCTGTATGAGCACAGAGCACACTGCTTGCCCTCTAGGAATGGATTTCTGGAGTGAAGCAGTGGTGGCTGAGGTTTGAAGACTCATGCTATGCTCATTTCAGGGTGCTTTCCTCCAGTCTGAATTTGTAGACTGGCACCATGGTGGTGTACACTGGGATTCCCCAGCTCCCTGACAGTTGTTTTTGCTTACAATGGCATGGGGCACCCATTGCACCTCAGGTGCACTTGTTGTGTGTTGACTGGCCAAGCTCTGCACATCCATAATATTAGTTAATACCTTGGGGTATGTAAATGATTTCAGCCCTGGAAATAACACAGTACACAAAGTTAGAACCTCCAAGGGGAATGTGAAGCGTGACAGACTAAAACTATGAGACCAATCCACAAATTCTCTGGGTTGAAGAATCTGGCAAAGCAGCTCCATGAAGGCAAAGGCACATGGGATGGTTTCCCTTGGGGTAAAGCCCTGCCACAGTGCCTTTGGAGTGTGTAAGTAGGGCAGACAACCTGCCTGGAAGTGAAAGGTCCTTCCTCAGTATTACGATAGTCTGACCACCTAAGGCACCATGCAACAAATATTATTTTGGAATTGGTATTCAAGGACCAGGTTCAGAGCAATGAAAATCTTTAACCCTCATCAAGCAGTAAGAACCCCCTCATTCTGTTGATAACTCTCTCTCTTTGGCATTTCAGACATCCACTACTGATTTTAATGTCATTGAGTTCAACAAAGTCTCCTGCTAATTGGTAGTCTTAAATATCCGTATTATATCACTTCCAAACTGTGTAAAATTATTTGATCAATATTTTATGGTGGTGGCTTCTTTAGAGGCAGAACCATTGATATTACTAGTTTAAATCACAGATAGGGGACTGTCATAATTCAACAGTGACATTACAGTAATTACCTCATAGTAATTAGATTTAGGTGTATAGAAATAAGCACTCATCGTAGAATACAAAAATGATAACTGGAGGCTTTTATAATTAAAATTGCTAATGATGAGTCATAAACAGCTGCTGAAAAGGGAGGAAATGAAAGATGCATCTGTGGGGCATTTTCAGCGGCCAGATCTGTTTCTGCTTAAGCAGGAAGCAGCCAGGTTATTGGAACAAAGTTTGTTTCAGAGGAATAAATAACTGAGAGTGAGCATGTGTCTCCCTGATGAAGCTGCCTAAACTGCAGTGAAGCGTGTGTCTCTCTGATGAAGCTGCCTAAACTCTCCTTTCAGATGATGTTCTCATCCGTATAAGAAAAAAGGATACATCTGTAATGCCAAAATTATTTACCCCTGGTGTAGACAAAAGATCGGGAGCTGGCTCTGAAGAGAGAAATCATTACCTACCCTTCATCTTCCTCTGCCTTTGAATTTCTTGAGTGTCAGGAGTCTGTAGCTGAGTGCTCACAGGCACTGTCAGTGCATCACTGGCATTTGCCTTTCCCCCAGCTGTGTGCTCTTTGCTGGAAACATGACACTCCTCCTAAACCTTCTGAAGAGTATTGCAAGGAAAACATACCCTAAGGATTATTTTGCCTCAGTTCCTATAACACTGAAAGGCACATATCTGTGGAATAAAGATGAAAATTTCTTCCACTTCAGGGAGATGTTCTTGAGATCCAGCAAATTTGCTACTAACAGTTTAAAAACTGTAATTTTTGTCTTGCACTTAAAGATGTGAACAGCACAGAATTAATTTAAATATGACAGACTTTTTTTTTTTTTTGCTGAAGTCTCTGCTGTTTCAAGCTCTATATAAATTCCCAGAGAGAATGAGTATGAAATTATTTCATTCAGTTGTGACAGCATTTTTATTGCAATTAGCAACATTCATCACTCCATAAGGGAAAGGCTTACAGTAGGTTAAAGGCAAGAAATTACCAGACGTAGCCATTATATATTTTGGGTTTTGGCTTTGTTCTAGCTATACGGATGAGCAGATTTGCATTAAGTCTAAATTATATCACCAGTTTTATACCAGTGTAATTTTCTGAGTTAATAAGGCCAGTGTAATTTTACTCTTAGCTCAGAATACTCATTCTAATCTCTTCCCTTGAGATGAAAATCTAAAAGTATAGCTTCTCTTAGAGCTAGTGTTTCTATGTGTTTAAAAGCCTGTTCTTATAATTTTCTTCCTCCTTTACATCTTTTGGATGTTGACCACAAAGCAATTAAAATTTCTTGCTGTGCAAGCAAAGGTTTGACTCAGAATGACATCAGTTCCAGTCACCACACAGCTCTTCTCAATTTTCAGTAGGTTCTGAGACTTTTTGGCTGGGAATTCACAAAGTTGAAAGCTGTGGAGGGAATAAATTTCTCTTATGCTCCAGTATCTGGATCAGTGTTCAGAGGAGCCTCAGCTAACCCAAGTGTAACTGCTTCATTCTCTAGATCTGACAATGTTCTGCCTTCCTGTCATCCACCTGCCTTATTGATGTACATCTATTTGTATTATTAATGTAATACTTTCTGGAGTAAATATAATCTCCCTTTCCCAAAGCTGCAAATACCTTACCACTCAAACAACATCCTGCTATGCATATTTTCTATTATATAGGTGACTAAAATTGTTGTACATGGTCAATAATCAGCTCTGTTGCTAGTAAGAAACTTGCTAAATGTTGGCACATGAATGACATTTAAATATCTGAGAGATCATTATATCTATTTTTAAGGATCCATCCCTGCTCTTAGTGTTTGTTTCAGCCTGGTGTTTTTATGGTTGACTCACAGGTACTTTGTTCATGCCTGGCCTGTTGTTTCTGACTGTCCTTGCGTTGTAGTCAGCATATAGCCTCTGACAGCTGCATAATTCTGTGTGCTACTTTGCCCATTTACAGCTGATTTACAGCCTCAGAGCTTGTCCATAGAAATATTCAATGCTACAGCAAAGGTCAGTACTAGAACAAAAGTTTCACAGATATTATTTCTTTTTTAATGGGGTCAGATTTATTTTGGCTTAAACTTTCTGAAGACTTTTATTTTTCATATTTAGACTAGTGCTGTGGCTGTCTCAGCAATGTTTAAGTGATCATGACAGATACAAACAGGAGGACTTTATTTTCTCATGAATGTAAGAGAAATGTGCCCTGCAAGAGGAACACACAAGGATTCTCTGCTACTTAAATGCTGATGGAAAACAACATCTGAAAAACTTGGTTGAGTTAAATAAACAATTAATTGACCAAATTAACTTTCTCAGGTTTGATATTTAGTAATATTCCACTGTATGCATGAAGGCTTTGAGGTTGTAGAAATGTTTCTGGGAATAAAATTTGGTCCTTAGGGTTATGCTGTCTGTAACACAGATTATGGTAAATGTGTGCAAGTTATTGACTTGGATTTTAAAACTAGTACATCTTTGTCAGTATGTACATGTCATTCTATAGCCAGATACTCTCTAAAATCTTCAGATCAGTGAATAGTTGATGCTGAATCTTTTTACAAGAAGAATGCATTGACAACACTTCCAATAACAAAGTGTTGGGTCAACGTTAATTTAAATGTTGCACATTGAGATGTCATTCTTTCCTTGCAGTAACACTTCACAAAGAACACAGTGCTGCATTAGAGCAGCTTAATAACACTGAGTCAGGTCCAAAGTGCCAATGGTGCTCTCTTATGGCTCATTAAATTTCTTTTTCCTGAGGGCTACTGCAATGATACTCTTAATTTTCCTCTAGTAAGACCATACTGATTTTGGGACGTTTCCAGTTCTTCTCATTTGCTCAAATCCCTGATTTTGAAGACTTTGTCATGCTGCTGTTTCATTATTTTTGTATTTTTCAGTAATTTTGATATTTATTTAGTAAATATTTCTGTAGGTCTATTGAACTTCATTGGAAGATGGAAAACAGTATCACAAATGGTCATTGGTATTCTTATTATATAACGAAATATATAATAATACAACATATAACAGTCTATATAACACAATCCTCTATAATAACATGTAATATTCTGAAATATTTTATAGAAGAAAATGTTTATATATTGAAGAATTGTTTAGTATATAATATCATAGTAAATACCTGAGTAGAACTGAGTGAGTCAAGTTAATTTCTGAATGACTCTGTAAATATATAGAGAAAATAAAGAGAGGAATGGGGCAATACTGCATTAATTTCACTGCCCAAGTATGGTGTTTGTTTCAGGAATCCCACAGCAATGTTTGTGTCATAATTGCTTGTGCTGTTCTTGTAAAGTCTGCCCTAAAGGGGTTTGTGCTGCTGACAAATATCCATGGTGCTGGCAAACTCTCAACAGCCAAATGTGTTAATCCTTTCCAAATGCATGTTCTGGAGTAACTGCTCAAAAGATTTTTTGGGGTCAAGTTGTTTGCATTCATGGTATTTTGGTTGTGTGATCTATCTGTGAGCCAGAATCTCTTTGGTATTCAGTTTTCAAGTATTGGCCACATGGTGCATGGGTCTTTCATCTGAGAGAGGGAGTCATTCTTCAAGTCAGCTCATTTTCCAATTCCTTTCAGGAAAGGATCACTATTCTGTAAAAATATTTTAGCTTTAAGAAATTGTAAATCAAATGCTTTTTTTCTAGTGCAACCGATCTTCTTTTAGTAACAGTAAAAGAAGAGTATTTATGTCTCACTGTGAAACAAATTACTGATATGGATCCACTTATTTTATTTTCCCTGTAATTTTGAATCTTGGAAAATGGATACTCTGGCATTAGAAACTATTTGTTAAGCCTTCATCCAAAAAACCTCTCAACCCAACAGCAGAACATAAAATATCCCCAAACACCCTGATGCCCTCTACCCTTCTGTGAGAAGAAAGCACAGGGTACCATGTAAATGAAAGAATGTGGTAGAAGACAAACCAGAGCATTAGCAATGCTCATGGTTGCAATTTAATATAAAAAGATATTTTCTTTTTGTCAGAGAGAATCAGAATTTTATGTTCTTCAGTCTTTTACTAGAAAACTTAGATATATTTCTTGAGGATACATATATTTCTTTGTCAAAAGAAAAAATAACAGTGAGAAACAATGAAAATTAAATATGGATGTTTCATCTGATTTTTGCTAGTTTATAATATATACAGGTTGCAAAGAACTTCATAATTTTAATATACTGTGCTAACATCAAAATGATTCATATTAGTTTCTTCTCAAAACATCTCACAGAATTCAGAATCCCAGATTCCCAAATAAGAAAAAACTTCAACATCTTAAGACTGCATATTAAATGGAAAGCCCATTTTTCAATAGTAATACTGCTCAGTTGTTCCTCAGACCATGCTTATTTCTTCTGTATTTAAAATTGTATCCTGACACCAGTGATCTTAAAATTTGCTTTCATCCAAAAAAACCCCTGGCCTGCGTCAGGCCATTGTGATGCAAGACATGATCCTAAGCTAAACTAAAAGGGTAATCAGAGCTTCTGCTAGGAGCTTGTTGTTTGTTTGTTTGCCATTCAAATACAAACATAAAGGAAACAGAAGCAGAAGTTCCTTTATATGTGTTTTAATTATAATCCTAGCTCAGTACTGTGACAAGTTTGCTTTTTATAAATGAAAATCTAATGACGCATATAATTAATAAATTAAATTACTTTACTCACTTTGCACATGTTTCATTACAAAATTAATCAGAAATGGAGAAGCTTGTTTAGTCATGGAATGTCTTGTTGAAACAGATGTTTATCAGTCTCCCAAATGTAATATTTGCTGTCAAAGCTTCAGCACAAAACTTGTGTGTATTTGGCTATCAATGGAAGATGCTGGAACTAAGCAGCCCCTTAATTAATGTTCTGTCACATCTCAGGCAAGGTTTGTCTGGAACCAAGTTATTGCTATGCAGGGTACAAAGGTGTTACAGTACATTTCTTTTTAGGAAAACTGAGAATGTCATATTCTCACTGGGGAGGTGAGTGCCCCACAGACCACCACTCTCCCTTAGAAGCCAGTGGCTGTGGTAGGGGTTTGAAAGATGTCCTTGTCTATTGCTGACATTCCCTTTGTTTAGCAAACACTTTGGTAAGAGTTGAGAGATTTCACTCTGATGTTGAGTGTAGAAAACAGGGGAATGTTACTAAATCCTATTGTTATGATTATTTCAATCTTTGCACCTAACTTTTTTTTTTCCTCAAGATTTGTGTCCTTTGGATCAGCAGCAGGAAGAGGGGGGTAAAGTGAAATCTTACACATAAATCCATCAGTCTGTTTAGACTTCAAAAGTTGAGGGGTTGATCATTAGCTTACAAAAAGTATACAGTTACATTGCCTAATGTGGGCACTTTTTATTGCTCTGAAAGTTAGTGGTCTTCTGAATGTTTCACATTAGTTACTCAGTTTTAAGTTTAGGATACCTGATTTTAGCACTTGGCTTTGGTCAAGTCGGTCTAAATTCTCTGATGCAAAGCAGTTTCAGTAGAATTTGGAGAGAACACTTTAGCCAGAAAATCTTACAGATGATTTTTGCCATACATACCTAACTTCAGGAAAGGCCAATTTGGTTGAAATGATCTTTGCTTTTTATCTTCTTTTTGTAAAATACATATTGATCTCAAAGTGTCACATAATATAAACTATGTTAGCAGGACTTTCTTGAGGTCTTCAAATCTACAGAGCCCAGATAGGTATAGAATAATGTATAAAAAAATTATCTTTTCTAGTCTCTTTATGGCATCCAGAATGCAAGAATAAACATTGGTTTGCTCCTTTTTGCTTTAGATTATACTGATTAGTTTTTATGTTTATTCGTAATGGGTCTGTGTTTTTTTAAAATAGGGTATCGGCATTTTTAGGGCAGAATAAACTCCCTTGTGTTCAGTTATCACATCCTGTCGCAAAAATCTAATATCAGTGATATTCTGAGAGGGATTTTTAAGAAACTAAACAAAATAAGACAGCTCTAATCATCAGGCAAGTACCATAAACTTCTTGCAAGACTTTAAATTTTAATTATTTTAATCTTGTTTGTACACACAGGAGAAATTTCTGCATTCTTTTGTGAATACCAGCTAATGTGGGAACTCAATTTGTTTAAATGCCTTTAAGCTAATTTATATAGTCAAACACTGATTTTTACTCTCAGTAAAAATTACAGCTTGAGTAAAATGCTTCTGACCTGTATTGTGCAGTGGGAGAGGGAAAACAACCCACTGGTTATTTCTAAATCCAAGATGTATAAGCAGTCAAAAAAAAATAGGACATAAGCCATGAATTATGGCAACTAAATCAGCAAAAGTAAGAAGTTGGGCATGCAGGATGTTCTGCTTTCCTCTTGCGCAGCTCTTTAAATTGCAAAGAAGTTGGAAAGTGATTGTTCAAAATCAGAATTAATTGAATTCTGAGATTTAATCCCCAAGACGTTGTGATAATGCATTTGTATAGAAAGCCGATCCATTATTATTGACTGGGGACTTTAGGATGTAAGGAAATACTTTGTCTTGGAGACAAATTGAAATTTAATGTCTTGCTCACAAAACTTAAAAATACTCTGAAAAACATTATTCAGCAAGCAGGACTTGAATCTGGCCTGCAAATGTGAAAAACTAGAATTTCAATTCTGCTTTAGATGCATATCAAAGCACAGCAATAGAGAGCAATCACTGCTGACTCTGGCTCGTTTGATACACTCAAATGTTACAGAAGGGAACAGCAACAGAAAAGGGCCAAATCTGTCTGTGCCTTGTGCAGCTGTGGGTGTTAGGTACTGTGCTGGTTTTGGCTGTGGTAGAGTTAATTGCCCTCACTCCTAGGACTCTGTCTGGGATTTCTGCTGGGAGCAGAGTTGGTGACACAGGGATGGAGTTACTGCTGGGCAGTGCTTGCACTTTTCTGCTCCTCACCCTCCCCACCAGTGAGGAGGCTGGGGGTGCACAGGGAGTTGGGAGGGGACACTGCCAGGACAGCTGACCCTGACTGACCAAGGGGCTATGCCACATCATATGGCATCACGAATAAAGTGAAGTCATGGCAGCATATAGAGCTGGGGGAAGGAAAAGGGAGGGGATAACATTTGGAGTGATGTCTTCCCAAGTAACTGTGTGATGGAGCCCTGCTTTCCTGGGGGTGGCTGAACACCTGCCTGCCCATGGTGAATGGATTCCTTGCTTTGCTTGTGCACGTGGCTTTTTCTTTCCCTATGAAACTGCCTTTATCTCTGCCCAGAAGTTTTTTCACTTTTTCTGTTCTGGTTCTCTCCCCTGTCCTGCTGTGGGGGTGGTAAGTGGCTGTCGAGGGCTGAGCTGCCAACTGGAGTTAACCATGACAGGTACAGTCCACACTGGCTACAGGTGCAGTACACATCTTCCACTGGTAGAGAAGATTTAGCTCAGCAAAGCTTTTCAGGCAGGAAGCCCTGGATTTTTCTCACCATTAAATAATTCAGGGAACTTAAGAATTTCTGGTAAATTTCCAGCACCTTGACTGGGTCTCAGTCTGTGTCTCTGAGTCTGACGTGGTTCTATTTGTTCCAGTATCTACTGCTCTGCTGCAGAAGAATTCTGTTTAGTGATCACCAGCTTTGTTTACTCTGAAAACACAACACTCCATCGAATCTACAGCAAAAAATTGCAATTAACAAGGGCAAAATGTATTTGGAAATTATTTATTGATGGCAAAAGGTCAAAATTAATTAAAAGGGCTACTCAAATGTCACAATCCCTGCTAGCAGAACACCCATAAGCATATTAATATGTGTTAAAGCCTGGAAAGTAACAGTTAAATGACATGATGTCTTGTCTTGTCTAGATTCTGCCACAAATAACATCAGCAAATGAGTTTGTTAAAATCAGATCTGTAAGATGCAGATAATTAGGCATTTAGAATTATTCACATTTTAAAAGAAGTCTGTTGCAAAATCTTACTGTCGCAATTTTACTTCCCTGAAGGTGAAATATCACTGTCATGGGTTGCAAAGTGCACTGGTCAGTAGAGCTCTGTGCTTTCAGGTCTCACCAGGAGTAAGGCTGAGCACGTATTCCCACCAGGTGCATCTGTAAACACAGCCTGCACCACACACATCCTTGTGCCAGTCACACAGATTGACACAGGCAGAACACAGAGCACTCACAAGCACCACTGGGGGCCTTTTCCAGGATGACAGTCTGTTACTGGGAGATAATACACATGTATATGTCTACACACAGCGTGGATCCCTTTGGAAGCCAGATTTAGGCTTGAATGGTCCATCAAGTAGTTCTACTTCCTATGATGTAGCTCTGGGAGAAGCCACGGGAAAAACAGTTCTGTTCTCCCTTGTCCCATTTCTCCACTGGGCTCTTTAGCATCCATATGTGTGGAGATGACTCTGGCCACAAAATTTCATGGCTTCCTTATTAGTTCAATGAACTTGTAAGAAAAGGTTTGGGTTTTCTACTGAATATTAGTTCACGTCTAGATAAATACAGCTTGAATTGTGCCTCAAATGTGGGGCATCAGTGATGTTTCAGCCCCAGGATCACTTTAAAAGGGTGTCCCTTTGTATTGACTACATTCAGAATGGCTGGGCACAGGGTATGCCATGACTGTACAGCATGCCAGGGGGATTGATGGAAAATCATCAGTACATGGGTGGAATATGGATGAATCTTATAGCTGTATTGGGCACAAGAACAGAAAAGGTCTTTTGGCATGGTAGCATAGTGCAGGCTTATTTCTATTCTACAGGAAGAGTTAGGACCTGCTTTCCTGACCATTAATGTAAAACAGATGCTGCCTACCAGCTGTACACAGCTGCCTGCATTTCGAAATTAAATGTTCCTTTTACTCAATGGAGCAGAACCTCATAAATTGCCCTTTCTCTGTATGTCAGATCTCACAGAAGGTCAAATATCAAAGTGACAACACGAACAGACTGCATGAGGAGCTAGTTTGGGCTTGGGGTTTTTTTGTTGGCTTGTGGGTTTTATTTTGTGAGGGTTTTTCTGTTTATTTTTTGAGTGTTTTGTAGGGAGGGGTTGTCCTCTTTTAAGCACTATTAGAGAAGTCTACTATTAGGACAATTTTTTTTCAAGAGGGGAATCTTCATCTCTCCTCTTCAAGATACACTATGAGTTTTAGCACATTAAGCATGTCTGAAAGTAGTAAAGAAAAAAAAAACCAGAAGCGATTTTCCTGAGTTGAGGAAATGCTGTGAGTACTTGCAGTGTCTGTCATCCCAGGCTTCACTGCTTGTGATGTGGGATGTAAGCATGGTTTGCTGAAGATCAGCTCACATGTGTTCTGTGTCTACCAGAGGCGTCTCAAGCTGTTATCTTATTTATAAACTGAGAATTCAGAAGTTCATTTAAATGCATACAAAATGACTGGTTTAAAAAGGTTGTGGTGCTTTTCTCCCAAAAACATTCTCCTTGTGCTTTGGTCTTTGTTTGGGAACATCTTCCAATTGTTAGGAAATAGTTGTCTTGTTTTGTGCATCACTATCTGCCTGGTTTTGACAAATAACTGAAGAATTCCCCACTGAGCGATTTTTCTCCCTCACTGCTCTGCCTTTATGTATTTTCATGTGTTTTTCTATTCAAGGTGGTCTTCTAACACATAAATTAATCTTGCTTGCTAGATTTTGTTTTCCAGTCTGGCATAAAAATTGAAAAGCATGCAAATTAACTTCTCTTTTCTTGTGTACTTCAATTCTGTTGAAGCAGATTATTAGCTACTACTTTGCCTTTCTCTTGGTGCAAAGATAATGCAGCCATTTGTAATTCAAAAACCAGACTTGAGCTTGAATCACATTCTGCATCCTGCTGTAATTCTATTTCATTCCATTAAGTGAATAGTCAAGTAGAAAGTTCAGAATTAATAGTGCAACTGCTACTCTGAAATTAGGATATACCCCAGAGTTTTATACTTTTCTTTGATTCATGTGTGTATGTCCTCCAAATGGAGGGCTTAGATGTTTAGATCAAAGTCAGAATATGCAGTACTTCATCATACATTTTCCATGTCAAGTGGAAACCAAGTTTCAGGGGTCAGTGACTGGCAAATTAGACATCTCGACTGCAAAAACTGCAACTATAAAATCGGCAACTACTTCAATCAAATATAAATCAGGAATATTTCTGATTCTCTTTAAGTAAAACAATAGAGCCCAGGGACATTTGTTGGCTAAACTATGTTTTGGAAAAAATACATTTTCACCATGGGGAACAAATAGTTGAGTGACATGTGTCATTCAGAAGCAGTTTGAGTACTTATAGGAGAAGAAATGAAATATTGTGGAAAAAGGAAGAAAGAACCCTGATAAAATATTCCATGAAATCTGAAACAAATTTATTTTTTTCCATGCATTGTTTTTTATTTATTTCTAAGTTCCTGCAGTTGAGGAGCTGTGGAAAATTGACTCATATCTGAAGCATGTCACTTAATGTGTGACTATCATGTAGCAGTGAAGAGCTCAAATATATTAATTAAAAGCTCCAAAAAAAAGGAAGAAAAAGAAAAGCCCGAAAAATTTTCTTTGTTGTTAAAATCACAATATTTTAATTCAAATATAATGGAACAGAAGTACAAGAGTGTCTCTGGTTTTATCGATATTGTCAGCATTCCCTACAGCCCAAATCCTACTGTATCCTCTGTGGGATTAACAGAGAAAAAATACTGTTGATGAATGAATAAAATGAACCCTGGAATTTTTTCTTACTAAATTTTATTCCAATAGTTAAATTCTTTGAGCAGTTTTGAACAGCTTGGTTCTGAGACAGAAAAAGTGTGAGTAAAGTGTAAATGTGGCACCATCAACTATCCATTCCCAAATGTGAAAATGGGATCTTGCAACCATTTATACTGCAGGAAAGTTCAACTAATTGATTCCTCACAATCAAAATACTTACTTTTGTCTTTGGTGGCCTGAAAATATTAGGCATTTGTGTATAAATAGGTGATTTAGATCACTTGAATATTTTATTTAATGATCTAAGGTGGACTGATGCTTTGTTTCTTTGACAGACTCTGACACACACAAAAGTTCTACATTTTGTAAAATTTTTACATTTTGTAGAACTTCGAGATACTTTCTGTAAATGATGTGAAACATGAAATATATGCCATCATCATGATGGGTATTCATCTTAATTGTTGGTTTGTACTGGCTTGGAATAATTTTCTTAAGTAAACTTCTCTTTTTACAACATTTACTGTGTTTCCCATGCTGCAAAATCAATATCATGAGAGTTGAGTGGTAAGAAAGAGTGTGTTCAACTAAAGACATTTGCCAAGGTTAATCAGTCATCATTCAAAATGAATATCCCAATAACTGTAGAGAATTACATGTGCAGATGCAATAGCCCAGAAACCACTCTGTCAGAAAAACATTCATGTTCCTAGAAGCAGTAGCTGCTAATTATTGATTCCACTGATTAAAATATCCTGTAACTCCTTGAAAACAGCAGCACCTTATTTTCCTTATTAAATCTAACAAATCTTATTTAGACTTTTAAACTCATTTGTCAGCCATATCACCTTTTTCACCAGTGAATTAAAAATGTCCAGACTCTTATATCTCATCAGTCTTTTAGAAATTTGCTATATGGACATTAAAAATCATGGCATTACACCATAGAATCTGATGGTCTTTCTGGAATAACTGCAAAAATCTGAAGTTTTGGTCATGAAATTTCCTTCCTTTTCTTTTGAATCACCTGAAATATCAATCAAGAAATTTTCTACCAGATTATATTTAAAGAACTGCACCTGTGACATACTAATAAGCCGCTGACTAATTAAAACCAGCCATTAGAAAGAAAGGCAATTACAGTCACTGAGTATTTAAAATAATCAAATTATATACACCAAGACACTGAACAGTGTTTCATTGCATTTGATGTTAGAGCTGACCTGAGCTCTTCTGGCAGAGTGTTCCCACAGATAGGAATTGAGAAATCCTTTTAATATTGAATTCTACTAATGAGATGAACAGTTCTCAGCAGCTTTAGGTTATCTTATTATTTCAAATGTATTACTAGAATGGAGACATGAGTGTTACCCACATAATTCGCAGGGATGCTGGGAAACCCATTAGAAGTTGCTAATCAGTATTGTCTTAAGGCCTATTAATTCTTTAATTCATATTGATGTGATATTCCTTCTCTTTAAAGGCTTTGAAGACTTCTCCCTTTTCTGCATAAAGATGACTGCTGGGAGGAGACTTGCTTCATATATTTTATTTTAAAATCTCAGCGTATTTCTGCTGTTATCTTGTGACTGCTGAGGTAGAACAAGTAAACCCTGGGCACAGAAATAGAGGGATATGCAAGCAGTGGATTTACACAGCAGCTTTTCTGCTGATAGCAACAAGTCCTGCCGTGAAAAAACCAGCAGCCTTGATGGAATTGTATAATAAACTGTTATAAATCAAATAAACTGTTCATACACTGACACAGGTTGCCTCTGTGGGCAGAGTGAGATGGGGACAGGGAAAAAGAGCATATAGAGCAGGCTGCCCACGTGCCTCATCCTAAGGGCACACTGTTGGTAAGCTGACCTTGAACAGGTGAACTTGAAGAGTAGGAAAAAAGAAGGATATGACTTGAGATGAAAAATTAGTTTCTGGAACAGTGGAGATAAGGTTGGGGAAGAGCTGGTAAGGGACGAGAACACTCTTGACAAGAAATGGGTCTGTTTTGGGAGAGGTGACAATTATGATGATTTAATAGACAAGATTATTGCTAATGAATTGTGAGCAGTTCCGTTTTAATGAAGGGATTGATTCTCTGAGCTGGCACAGGCCCCGAAACTGGGTGTTCTCATTTGGAGCAGGAGATGGTTGGAAAATGAAGTGGGTTTGAAATTGCTTTAATTCATGTCTTTTAAAGTTTGGAACTAACATAAAAGAGACTAGTGTACTGATTTAGTAAAAGCCGTTTATTGTGAACTTAATATGGCATTTTGAAAATGGTATTTCTCACTAATTTGACTGCAGGAAATAAACACTCAGTTAACATTCTCTCTCTTTCTTCTGCCTCTTACTATGCTTCATTTTGGCACTTGTAGAATAGTAATTGATACGACTGTGAAAAAAGGAAGACATTGAAGGTCCTAGAAAGTTTTATCATTCAGAATTCCACAAAATTAAAAAATTCAGGGTTTGACCCACTATCTTGAAATGCAGGAGTTGAGAGGGCAAAAATGAAACAAAATCAATTGATGTCTTCTTGTGAATTACTGGTCAAATACAAATTTCTGTTAGTAAGAAAATTAATAAATACCCACTATTCTGCAATTCTATAAAAGAAAAGTTATAAAAAACATAATTGGATTTTCATCAATTGTTTAAAAGCATTTGGCTAATTTTTTTTTACACATTGCAATTAAATGCCAAAAAAAGGCGGCTAATCTACTTGTTAGAGGTGAAATTATTAATCATCTAAAACAATTTTTTATTGCCTCCCAAATCTTAACTCTGGATAGAAAAATAAGACTTTCTCTAGCTGGGAAGAAAGTGCATATTTCAGAATATTTGAAAAAATCAAATGTACATGTCAGCAGATCTGATAAATGTATGAGCAGAGCATCAATGCTACAAGGATTTTGCTACCTAGAATTTAGTTATAGCCCTGATGTGGAAAATGGCTGGGGACTTGGAGAAAGTACTGAATAACTCTTCCAGCTGTCAAACTGTTTTTCTGGAAATATTTAGTGCGAGGTATCCACTGGCCTTTTAGTGTGCTCTCTGATGAAACCTTGGCTCTTCAGAGGACTTCCTGCCTTTTAAATATTAATTTCATACACAATTTATGACACTGTCATGGAGACCAAGCTTTAGTACTGTTGGTACCTTGATGGCCTCATGCTGCCATCGGCAGATTTTAGTTTTCACCCAATTAACATTTCACTGAATGCTGATGTTCTTCTGTTCCCTTTCCCATTCCCTTTGAGATCATCCTTTTGAGAATTGTCCCCAGTTCTCTGCATCAGCACTGCCAATAACAAAAGCAGCAAGTTATAATGGTAGCAAAGGAACAAACAAATATTTTATCCTTCCTTAGAGATATCTAAATAGGTCTTTTCAATGAACATTTTTATACTTCTCTAGTAATTGCTTTGATTGTTTTTATCCAATTCTATGGAGTTTTGTGTGGTCAGTGTGAATGTATATTTTTGCTATTAATTATTCTTCTCCATATTGTGACAGAGTACTTGAGGCTGTGAGAAAATATGATTTACAGTCTGGAATTTGCGAAAAATAATTGTATTAGCCCTTTTTTATTTTTAATATTGTTCTCTTGATGATTCATTTGAGGTGAATTTTTATCTCATGCTCTGCTCTTATCTTTCTGAGCAGAGACCATCACATAAATGTAATGTCCTCACTATAAATGTAATGTCACAGGTGAGATCACTTTTGAGCTTTTCTGATTAAATAGTGATTTCTCTTTACTCATTTCATAAGTAAGAAAGTGCCAGTCACTTCTATGCAAAAGGTAGTGGGCTTCTTTTTGAATGACCTGCCTCCCAGCAGGTAAGGCTTGCTTAAAGGTTCTGATTCGGATCTGCTTTTCTATATGAACTATATGCAGTTAATGAGTAAACTTAATCACTGCTCAGTGATTAAGTCAGAGATGCTTCACTGGAAAGCAATTTGGATAGATGTGATTTGGTGCAGAGCCAAAATGGAAGGGAGATGCTTTAGTACAATATAAATCTCTACAAGGAGAGACCTGGGGTGGAGATCTCGGAACCCGTGTTGAGGACAGCAGGGAAACAAAGGGAGAAGATGATCTGGAGTCCACAGGCTGGATGTGTAAGAACAGCTGGACAGTGTCAGAGCCCAGACTCCCCTCCTCCATGGTGGAAAATGGAATGCTTTCTCAGAAGTGAAACAGGGATAATAACCAGGTCTTTGCTAACAACAGTGGTCCATGGGGCATTTGTTCTCTCCCTTCTATGTAATAAGCTGGCATGTAAAGGCAAAGAAATTTCATATTGGTTTTCTTGTAAATATCCGTTTCAAAGAGACTCTTTCATCTCTAACCAGTGCTGTCTGATTGTTCCTGCACTGGGAAGTCAGTCAAAAACCTCTGACCTGGGGATCCAGCCGGGCACAACAGAAGAGCTGTGCACCTTTTAAAATGGGGTGCTGTTGACAAAATGCAGAGCAGTGACAGAAGGCAGTGTGTGCCTTGCCCATGGTTAGAAACATTCTTCTCTTTATTTCTGTTTTGCAGAGCAGCCACTCCTACAGCTGGCATTATAATTTCCTTTCCTGAGGCAGAACCACAAACCAGAACACTAGGGTAACAGCCTCAGTAGGATGTGCAGGATGCTCTGCACTCCTCATTTCCTCCCTGCTACAAGCTTGTGAGGATGCTGAATATTGTAATCATTAGAAAAGAGAGGAGAGATGACAGACAGATTTGTCACACTGGTGATGTGTGTACAGTGTTGTGTACAGTGTTGTGTTCAGGTGATTACATATTTGTACACGGATGAACTTACAGAAACAAAGAATTTCCTGCCTATTTAGAGATGTGGTCTAAGAATTAAAGAAGAATGTGAGACCAAGAAAGAAGTTAAGATTTTTTCCTTGCCAGTTTTGTTTTTAGGCTGTTAGCCAACTCCATTCTCAGAATTTCAGCTTTCTTGACTGCTTCTGCTGCATTACCGTGTCTGTACTCAAGACTAGCTAACACATGCATTCACAAAGGATCATTTCTGAAGCTATTTGCTTCCCTCTGTCAGAGGATAAATTTACATCTTCAGTCTACATATTTGCATGCTAAAAGTATCTTCCCACTCTCTGCTATAGTGTGTAAATTGCCATCAGCCTCTGTTAGAAGCTTAGTTAATGTGTTCCACAAAGTGATGTTTCTTTCTTGGTCCCAGTCCCAAATGCAAACGTTTTTCAGTCTCATTCCTTGCTTATTAGAGGAATATATTGTTTCCATTGTCCCATCCAATTTAGCTACAGCTGCCAGCCTTAGTACTGAGAGTCAGATCCACTTCAATTATTACTTCAAATTAAGACAAATAAAACTTGGGGAGACAGCTTATAATAATTTTCTCTTCTTGTGCAGTAAGATAAATTTGCTGTGTTTGAACCTGGCTGAGACTTTTACAGAAAAATGACATGTCAATTATGAAAAAAATTTGTTGGAAACCTGCTCCCTTCTAGTCTTGCTTGGAGATAGAGAGCCAGACTCTTGACTCCTTTGCTAGTGGGTTGTGAAGAAGAAAGAGCTCCCAGGTTGAATTTCTGCCTTCTTCCCCCATATGCAGGCTGCTGGCTTGCCTGAGCCAGATCTACACCCACCTCAGTGTCTGGACTGCCCTTCTCTGAAGCTGTCATGTCACCAGGCTGGTGCCTCTCCCAGCTTTTGTAGTGTTTGCTTGGACACACATTAAAAAGAAAAATAAAAATCTAGGATTTCCACAGACATTTATAAGCATCAGTAAACCAAATTTTGAAACAGAATTGCTTAAATTTCCTTTCCCCTCCTGTTTTCTTTATAAGGAAACAAGAGAGATTCAAGGTAAGATCGGGACATACTTGTGCAGAGGCAGGACATGTCAGGAAAGGAAGGAACACTCCATCCTGTCCTGAGCCACTGGAAAAAGCAACTGCCCAGCCATTTGCTCATCAGCTTAAGAGAATGGACTGTAGCTCTTCAGCTGTAGATTTGGCCATCCACAGACATTGCATGCAATTTATTCCTTGTCTCAACCAATAGCACAACCCGTCTCTGGCAGGTGGCCTGCAGGAGTGCAGAACATGCAGTCAGGGGAGTCTTCCTGATAGACACCAGTAAGTCCATTTATATCTACTGTATTCAATTAATAGCTGCTGCATTTTGTTGTATTTTTGATATAGAAATAGTGATTCTGGAAGCTGGGAAGCAGTGCCTGTGAGGAAGCTTTCAGTATTACTCCTTCATGTCTGCTTCTGTTTGCATCTGGAAAAAAGATGCCTGATGACAAAGGCCCTGTGTACAGCCCTGGGTTTAGTTCACTTAGTACAATGGTGCTTTTGAAGGTGATGCTGTTTGCTCTCATTGGGGTCTCTTCCTTGTTCCTGATGGTTTGACATGATCCTCCTCTCTGCACCTCTACTAAACTAAGCAATGTTACCACAAATAACATGACTCTGACATGCTAAATTTTAAAAAAAAAGAGAAGATGAAATACTGAAGTCTTGACAGAGAATTTTGCAGAATATTTTAAATGTCTGGGGTGAGACAGAATGATAGTAGTTGACATCTGAAGTTGCTTCTGTGTGATTGCTCTGAATCAACTTGATAAACTTAACTATAAATTAGAAAGGCAAGAGTTATCTCAGTTTTATAACAAATTTTAACATTTATTGTGACTATAACTGAAATTGGAAAAACAAGATGCTGAATCTAAGGGTGGCAGCAAGGTTTGATTATTCATATTCTGAAATAAATTTCTGCCATGACAAAAATATTGCTCTTTGGCAGCAGTTACAATGAATAAAGAACAGTGAATCATTGAGACTCATTCCCAAAAAATTTAAACAAAGAGAATACAGGCAGAACTAGAATTTGGGCTTGGGGTTCTTTTTCACATGATGGTATCATAAATTTCCATTCAGCACATCCTCTCTGAAAAATATATTTGTACTCAGAGATTTGGCTAATTCATGGATAAAGTAAAGCAGTAAAAGGTTTTCCTTCTTTTTTTTCTTTAGAGCTATAGTCTTAACCAGGCTCTAAGAACTGTATCAAACAACATCTGTGTCTGCTGAGAGCATGGAAGAACTTTACTAACATAATACTCACAGTGTTGTGTATTTCAGAAAACAAAACTACCCAAAAGATCTGCCAAGGGAAGATGTTCCCTTCCCCATGCTAAGAAAAGGAGGAGACATGAGCGTGTGGCACATACACAAAATACAAGTGGAAGCCTCACTGCCTCCTATGGCAGTAAGCATGGCACGAGCATGGCACAGGAGCTGCCACGAAATGGAACACTAAGAATCATGGGCATTGATTATCTGACTGCTCATATTCAAATTAATGAGTATAAAATTCTGCCAGCTAAGAAATAACCATAAAGAGGTCCTAGTCTGAATCCTTACCCTGCTGTGAGCCAATGCAAGTTGCTTTGTGACCAGCTGTGTGACTGACCACTACAGTATCTGGAGAAACTCAATTGCTTATCATTATGTGGGAGTAAGATATGTGAAACAGAGATTTTTGAGCAGCTTTTACTCCTTTGAGCTTCACTGATATGCTCTTGCTCTTGAGCAAGATAAAATACTTTTTAAAAGAACAGGAGTACTGCCTATGTTTATTTAATTTACTTATTCCTATAACTGCCTTAAAGAATCTCCTTCTTAATTCAGGATTGCTAACCCGAAGGGCTCCTCACTCTTTCCCCCATCTCTTTGCACTAAATCTTGTTCTTATTAAAGAACAACATGCCACTTACATGAAATAGAACATTGACAAAAAGCTTCTTCAGATGCGGTCGAGCAACACAGATAGAAAATTAGTGAAGTTTACATTATTTGCCTTTTTCCTGGCTTATGCATTGTAACATGTTGTATTTGCAAGTTACTGCCTTTCCTGTCTTTTTAGTGCAAATAGATGAAGTTCTATCTTCCTGGAGTTAAATGTAAAATCAATTAAGTGACCAGAAGCAAGATATGCACCAGAGTTAAGGAAGGAACTCAGAACCTGTAAGATCAGCATAAGTCAGAAAATCTGTCTTACATTTTTCTCTGCTGATCAAACAAAAAATGTTCATTGACAGCCATAATTATCAACCTTCCTGTAGCAGTCAAAATGTACATGTGAATGTCATGCACTGACCATAATAATAGGGATTTCCCAAAACAGAAAAGACAAGCTCCAGAGAACTTGAATTCTTCCCAGCCCACTTCAGACATCAGTCTCATTACCTTGATTTGCCTCTGTAATCAGTGGGAAAAAGAGGGAAATTCTAGAGGGTAGTTACCACACCCATGAGCAGGACCATAGGTGTCCTCCTTACTGCACAGTGATCATAGAGAAACCACTTTTTTTAACCCAAAGTACATTAATAATGTACTCAAAGATAGTCTGGACAAATCTGGATCTAAGTAACTCAACTCTAGTTAAAGTTGCTGAGCACGTGCCCAGCGGGATTAAGGTTTCTCC
Organism: Vireo altiloquus; assembly: GCA_013396875.1. Classification (NCBI taxonomy): domain Eukaryota; kingdom Metazoa; phylum Chordata; class Aves; order Passeriformes; family Vireonidae; genus Vireo; species Vireo altiloquus. The sequence goes on along the minus strand of VZRF01004016.1, from coordinate 750,989 downwards.
TAGATAGTGGTGTATGGATGAGAAACAACAGTGAAAAGAAAAGGTTATTTCATGTATGCTCATGCTGCTTGAAGAATCACTTATATCACACTGTTATCTTACATTCCTTCCAGAAGAATTGGTTTTTGCATGGAAATTTAATTTTGTAAGGAAATTTTTGTATGAAGGAAATTATATTCAAATTGAAACTGAAAACAGCTTTCTGTCCTCGTTTCAAATGACAGAGAAACAATAAGCCTAATTTGTTTTGCACTACATCCTTCACATTACTATTCAGATTTTTGCTTCATCTTTTGGGTTTGGAAAGCTTGCAAAATAACTTGCATGCCAATTAAGGGGGTAAGTCTGAAATGAGCTAGTAAAGACTTGACAGAGTGAGATGTGTTTTGGTCCATCTTGTTTAATTTATTTTAACATTTTAGAAATGCCCACAATTAAGAAATGAGGTACATCATACTAAGAGGAATGTCCGAAAGTGTAAGTAGGCATCTACATGTGATTGTGAAAGCATTTTACTTCAGCACCACATTTTAAATTAACTATTTTATTGACGGAAAGTAAGAGATGCTGCTTGAGCAAAACCTTTTGAGTAGCTGTCTTTATTCAGGAGGATTATACCGCAGTGGCAGAGATTTTCTGGGTGCTGGTTGAAAACTGTTTGTATATTTCTAACAAAACCAAACCATTTATGTCAGTAACAGTGAGAAATTTTAGTCTACAGTGAAGTCAGGAAGAAGGAAAGAGATGATAGGAAATCTGTCCAATTCCGGTGAGTAAACTAGCTATAGAAGGTGTATGCATGCAAGGAAAGATTGATCTGCCTTTTCTAGGTTTCATACCAGGAAAATGAAGGAGTTTGTTTAGCACAGAGGAAAATCTTGTTCATGCCTAAATAAATGAAAAAGAAAAGCATTATTTTAAGCCTCTCAACTCATGCAGAGTGCCAAACACACAGAGATACACATACACAATCAGTGAGTTGTCTAAGGTTATACACAGCAAAGATTTATACCTGTTCTTAACTCCAGTATGTGATTTGTTGTTCATTCAATGAATCATGTGCTGAAGATTAAATTTTGTTATGATTGAAGCTTGATGATAAGTGCTGCAACTTTGATGTTTCTTTGCCTCATAAACTCAAAAAAAGACACAAGGTTGTCTCTAAAATATAACAGTCTTTGAAGTTAAATATAGAGAGAGTTTGGAATCATTTTTTGTAATCTATCACAAGTTTGACTGCTGAACTTTGGGTTTCAACGTAGTGTAAGTCCAGCCCTGCAACAGTCTTCTTTCATTAGCTTCTGTTGTCTCAGCACAATGTTATTCCTCTGTGCTCTAAAAATTCGGGTTTTTTGATCAGGTTGAAATCCTTGGTTAGTAGTTAGTGTTGGTCTCTATTAGTATGGGTAATTGTTTTTTTAAAATCTTCCACCAAATGAAGATCTGTGAACCTCAAAAAAGGAGGCTGTGAGAAAGAGGGAAGAGAAACAGAGGAAATTCTCCATGAGACAAACATCTGCTCAAACACTGTTCTTCAACACGCCTTTAATTGTAGTTTAGAGAGCTGGTTAGCTGCTGCAATGAAAAAACTGCAGAATCACAGACTTGTTTTGTTTGAAAGTGACATCTTGAATTCACCTAATGCAAACCCCCAGCTCAAGCAGAGTCATCTAAGACATGCTGCCCAGTTGGGATTTTAGTATCTCCTCAAAGGAAGACTCCACAGCCTCTCTGAGCAACCTGTCAAACCAATGTTTGACAATCCTCACAGAAGTATTTTCTTGAGTTCACATGGGATTCATGTGTTTTAATTTGTGCTCACTTCCTCTTGTCCTGTCATGGAGCACAGCTGGGAAGAGTTTATCTTCCTCTTCTTCATTTCTGCCCACCAGATATTTGTACTCATTGATGAGATCCCACCTTATCCAGGGTGAACAGTCTCAGCTCTCCCAACCTTTTCTCATAAGAAAAATGTTCCAGTCCTTTATTCATCTTTGTGGTCCTGCGTTTTACTCTTCATGGACTGGGAAGCTGAGAAAGGGATGCAGTATTCCAGCTCATCCTTGGCTTTCCTAATCCTATCTCTACAAGATTGGATAACTCTGTGTTCTTCCTTGTTTACTCACCCCTACTTCCACCTCTTGTACACTTATTTTTACTCTCTGAGTTCAGGTAGGATGTCCTTACTCATCCATGCTGGCTTCCCTCTTCTTATGCTTGATTTTCTGCTTATCAGGATGGACCATGTCAAGCACTGGAACATGCTGGGAAGTAATAGAGTAACCAACCCTGGGGGTGTTTAAAAGACATGTAGATGTGGCTCTTAAGGACGTGGTTTAGTGGTAGACTTGGCAGTCCTGGGTTAATGGTGGGACTTGATCTCGCGGGCCCTTTCCAATCTAAAGTATTCTGTCAGCCTGTAATTTATGAATATATTAAACTTTGCAACTTACAGACTGAGTTCTTGACCTGCATCTCGGGCGAGGTCAAAGTCTTCAGTCCATTTTTCCCCATGAGCTTTTTCCTTGCCCACAGCTTTCTCATGTACCTATTTTTCTAGGTGAGCCTGTATTGGTAGTGGGGCACTTTTTAGTGTGAGTGATTTCCCTGAGTTCGTCACATAAGCTGTCTGTTGCCTGCTTTAATTGGAAGTGTTTGAGACAAGCTGGGGACAAGAGAGACGGGTTGGCACTATACACGATTGCTGCTGCTGTAGTGCCACATGCATATGAAGTGCTATAAATTGGCAGTGATAATAACATGAAGTGATAATGAAGAACTTGGTGAACATTCGCCAAGTCACAGCACATCTCCAACACAGCTGAATGGATTTCAGAGGCTGCATTCAGATGAGAGTATCAACAAATCCTAAGTGCCTTCTATATATGTTCTAATTCACTCACCCAGAATAGAGCTCTCATGTGTAATTGTGATGTACCTATTTTAAAGACTATAAATAGAACAGAAGACAGCGGAGACTTTTCTGTATTCCACTCAACAAAATATATATGAAAGATAAAACACTTGGAAAAAATTGATGGAGAATGAAGCTGACTTTGGGCTCAGAGTAAAACTGAGTGTGGCTGGTGAAAGCTGCTGTGCTTTCATGATAGCAGAACAATTAAAATCAGCTTTGAGGATATTGCATCCAAGTCTGCTAAAAATCCTAAACAAATAGACTGAGAAATGAGCCTATTTTGCATTCATTTGTGTCTTACTTTATCATTGGTCTAATAATATTTGAGAAAACACAGACTTTATCATGAGACTGTGCCATTAAGTCTACAAGTATATGAGCAAATGAGCCAGAAAAGTAATTAATTTTCTCCTGAAAAACAAATTATGAGAAAACACTTTTAGAGACTAGACATTTGCAAAAACAGAGCTCTTAATATGTGAGAATAAAAATGTTTCTAGAGTCACAGTAATTGATAGCAGTGTGGCTTTTTCCCTCCATTTGATTGTTCATAGTGTACCAAAAATTCATCCTATTTGTCTGAAATTTTCTAGGCCTTAAAAAAGTGAGGTTTCAACTAATGTCATTTATCATCTCAAAAGTTACCTACTGTGGTGGTCTTCCTTGGAACAAGGTCATCCAGCCCTTTTTTACAAGATCTGAGGAAGAATCACTGCTCCTTGGGTTAGAGAACAGACCTGGGACATGACACAGCTGAGCTGAGGGAGGGACCTAATTACAATCTTTTGCCACCCAGAGGTGTGGTGGTGATGACATGAAGATGGCAATACCTACAGATGGAGAAAAACTCACGTACACTGAAAGGATGGGTGGCTTAAGTGGCACAGTTCAGCAAGAGAAATCCAAACTGGATATAAGCAAAGTGTCTCTTCAAAACTAAATGAGTGGCTGGAACATGCTTCCCTGAGAATCTGTGGAATTCTTAGCCTTGGAGAGTTTCAAAACTGCCCTGGATAAGGCCCCAGGCAACCTGACCTAGTTTGAAATTGGCCCTGGTTTGAGCAGGAGGTTGGACTCACTGACATCTGAAGAGCTTTTCCATCCAATATTATTCTGTGGGTCTATTTAAATGTTCAGTGAACAGTACTTAATCACAGTGTAAAAGATCTCATGTGACTCTGGGCCATGTACAAACCCTGGATCTAAGCTCTTTAGTCCCAGCCTAAAAGGAACAGAAAATAGTAAAAACTCTCTCTCATTTAGTAGATGACCACCTAAATTTAATCACATGGTTTCTCTACAATATCACCATGATAAAAGACAACCAAAATACTGTATTTTCATAGAATGGTTAGGGTTGGGAGGGACCTTAATGATCATCTATTTCCAATGGGCAGAGACACCTTCCCCTAGACCAGGCTACTCAGTGCCCCATCCAACCTGGCCTTGAACACTTCTATGAATGGGCCATCCTCAGCTTCTCTGGGCAACCTGTTCCAGTGCCTCTGAGTAAAGAATTTCTTCTTAATATCAAATCTAAACCTGCCATTTTTAATCTACAGTTATTACAATAATCCACATCACAAATTACCTCTTTCTCCCCTAGCATTTGAAAAATCAGAGACAGCAATAAAGAAGCTTCTTTTAGGTGGAGCAAAGCATTGGTTGATTAGAAACAGGTGAAGGAGCGAAAGAAAAGATGCTCTAAAACAAGCCATCTCAAATGATCAGGACTCACAAAGAGCTTAAACACTTCAAAACAGCATGGATCAATAACTGTAGTTTGTGCATGCAAAATTATAGTAATGAGTCTCATTTCATTATCTGAAAGCAAAGTGCATAGTAAAAGAGCAAACAACAGTTATTTATTTTGCATTTTGCTTTTTCATGTTTAGTTCATTACTCTTTGCTGCCTGCCCATGGCATGGTCATGTATTTTGTGATGAACTGAGCCAAATACTGTGACACTGCATATGGGAACGACCATAAAATCACAGTAGCCTGGGTTGGAAGGGACCTACCTCAAAGTTCATCTAGTTCCAACTCCCCTGCCGTAGACAGGGATGCCTTTCACTAGACCAGGTTGTTTAGAACCTCACCAGACCTGGCCTTGAACACTTTCAGGGTAGGGGCATCCACAACTTTTCTGGGAAACCTGTTCCAGTGACTCAGCACCCTCACAGTAAAGAATTTCTTCCCAAAATCTAATCTAAACTTGTCTTCGGTTTTAAGCCATTCCTCGTTGTCTTGTCCCTACATGCTCTTTTTCTTGTAGGCTCCCTTCAGGTACTGGAAGGCCCCAGTTAGGTCACCCCAAAGCCTTCTCTCTTCCAGGCTGAACAATCTCAATCCTCTTAGCACTTCCTCCTAGAATACACGCTCCATCGTTCTTATCTTCTTGGTGGCCTCCTCTGGACTTGCTCCAGCAGGTCCATGTCCCTCCTGAGATGGGGCCCCAGAGCTGGATGCAGCACTGCAGGTGGGGTCTCAGGAAAGAAGAGCAAAGAGGCAGAATCCCCTCCCTCGCCCTGCTGGCCAGGATGTAGCCCAAGACTGCTTTGGATGCAGCCCAGGACAGTTTTGGCTTTCTGGGCTGTGAGTGCACATGGACAGCTCGTGTCCAGATGATGAACAGTTCTTTCTCAGATCAAAGAGGATTTGTGGTCTTCTCAACCTCCTGGAGGGAGAAAATTTTCTTCCATGTGAGGATGAATACTGAACTGTCTCTAATTAATCATTGCCTGGATGGGAGCTAATGGTGAATATTTACTATGCTAATAAGTCTGCGACGGGTCTCTTACTATCTTTGTTGAAACAAATTCTAATCACCTTTCAACTTAATTTCAAGCTATTTTTTATTTAAGCATTTTCCTGACCTGTTTCATTTAGTCACTTCAGAGCTGAATAGAATTTGAGAAGGTATAAGCATAAACAACTTAAGCCTTTAAGGAAGAAACTCCCTGTTCTCAAAAACTTTCAATAGAGAATATTGGAATATATTTTCATATCTTTATAAAGAAATATAGGAAGAATAAATGAAGTAATTGCCCTTTGTCCTTAACAACATTTATAGAAATTACTCTTGTCTTTCTGAGTTTGGAAATAGGCATATTTCCATTTCTTTCCAACAGACTTCTATTAAATACTTTGCAAGCATAAATCTCAAATTGCAATTGTTAATGCTTATCCATTGTCCAAAAGAACAAAGGAATCTATAGAAATGTAAGCAAAAACAGACATTACGAAGGAACATTTACAACATTCCTTCAAATTACTTGCATATTTGTATTTAAAAAGTTAATAAATCTTGAGGCTTTGTCTCTTGAGGCTTATCCTTGGCTGGCAGAAAACACAAACTTAAACAAAAACATTAATTTGGTTGGCTTGGATGCCTCATATTATGAAACACGTAATTCAAAGGTAAGTATTTGCTATTCCCAGTCACAGTGGGTGTAATAGTTTTCAGCACACCTTCTCAGCATGGGCAAGTTTGTAATGATTTGATGTTTGACTGATCAAAGTTGTTATTTTTGGCACCTACATGATAACCTGTACTTATAATAACTTATGTCTATATTTTATTCCACCATACCCATACAAGAGAGCTCTGGACTGTTATTTTTTTCTCTGACTAACTGTTCTTTGGCAAATGCCAAATTATTAAAGCCTGTGGGTGACCTGTTTTTTTTCAATGCAGCAAGTCTTGAGTGAGCCTGTTGCTGCTTTACAGCAGCTGAGGAGTATTCTATAACATGGTTACACAAATTGGACTGGTAAGAGGAAAAAGCAGGGCAACCGTATCAAGAAATGGAATCTATGTCTACACTGGGAAAATCTACAGTTACTGGGGGGGTGGTTTATGTCATTGAAAAAATTACCCTGTCCCTTTAATATTACCAGGGGAAAACTGAAAAAGGATCCTTCTTTAATTTTGTAGTTAGGAGACACCAATGATCAATCATTTGTTGTATTCAATGGAAAGCGGAGTTGTTTTCTGAATATATGAACTCTGCATATCTTGCTTTAACTGATTACTGCAGGTTTATGAAGTTAACTTTGGGCTCAATGATGAAATTTTTCTAATGTGTTTTTAATCTATAATTTAAGTCCTATATAAAATATCCATCATGATGTCCTTTTCCCCAGGTAATTCATATGAAACAAGATATATGAATACTGGGTGCCTCAACTGGAAGGATTTCAATGAAAAATTACCATGGTTAACTAAAAAGAAGGAATGAAAGGGGTGAAAATTATCTTAATAATTAATTTACAACTGCTTTCATGAAGACACAGTTACAAATAATAAATACAAATACGATATAAATACAAAAATTAAATATTATTAAAACAAATATACAGATATAAATGTGAAAACAGTTATAACTGATTCAAAAAGTGATTTGTTTAAATGTGTTTCCATCAAGGACTATGTTCAATAATAGTTTATCTTCCTGTCTGAAGATAATCAAAAATTCAATTTCCTGTTTGCTATGGGGTTTATTATTTTATCTTAATTTGGAGAAAGATTATTCTAATGCATTAAAACTTTTCTTCAACCAAGAGAAAGCAGAGGCTGGGTCTCTAATTAGAACAGTTTTCCTATAACTGGATAATGACACTACTTAGGAAACAAACAAGAACTATTACTTCAAGTAATTTACTCTTTTATTTCAATGAAGATTAAAATTTTGCCTTTGGTATTACTGGTATTCAATATCAATTGATTAATATTCCATATAAGTATGGAATGTATACTTCATTGTCACAATGTATAATTCATTCAGCAAGTATTTCTCAGCTACCTGGTTAACATAAAAATCCCAAACAACCTCTGGGTTTACTTCAAAAACCAATCAATCCTTTTCTATGTCATTTACCTTTGAGCAGGTAAGAAACATACAAAAGTAAAATTACAGTGTTTGCTCAAAAACTAACCTCCACTGGTCTGATTTGCCACCAGCCCCTCGCCAATCTCTAACAACATTTTCCAAGATACCTTTCTCCCATAGCCAATATTTCATGTGGTCTATTTCAATTCTTAGACCAGTAAATCAAAAGCTCCTATTTATTGAAATATTGAAATAGAAAAAAAAGATAAAGGTAATATTTCATTTCCTATGAAAAGAACGAATACTGGATTTGTGTGAGGGAGAGTGACATAGGACTAGATTGCTTGTGACCATGACAAACCAAATTGTCTAAGCTGGTACATGAAGTCCTGTTAGAGCTTAAGACAGGGTAGGAGGAAAAGAATACCATTTCTTATCCTGCTGCACAGCAGGACCTGGAGAAACTCCTCCTCTGCATTCAGTAGCTTAGAAATTGGTAGCTGCAGGATCTGCTCAGTGGAGTGTTTATCAGCCCCAGAGACCTTCTCCTGTTTGCCACGCCCAAGCTCTCTAGGTCATAGACACATATTTTCATGGGGGTGAACTTTTTTACCCTCCAGAAAATATCTTGGAATGGTTTTAATCCCACCGTAGTCTGATGCAGACAGTCAGAGATATGCCACTCATGAAGATTTGACCCAACTGGATCAACTGTGCAGGGAAGACACCATTATCCCTGAGAACAGGTGTAAGATTAGCATACTGATATGTGTCAGGCATGATAGAATTTAGAGAGGCTGCAAAAATCTGCTAATATATATACTGAACATGTCCATGCACATATTCTTTGAAACTGTGCCTATACAGCTTGTTTCCTAACTACAGCAGTGTGCACAACACTTCTGGTAGGGTCAGCAGAGTTACCACAGACACATATCAGTACAAATTTAAAAAAAACAAACTCTGGCTCTGAGTGAAAGAGCAGAACATAAGAGAGGATACACTGAGCTTCACAACTGCTGTGTCTTGTGTGCATAATTCTACCTTCCACATCTAAATAAAACTGACCAGTGCTCCATCTACAGGTCACAAAAGATCACAGAATCATAGAATACCACGGTGGAAGGATCTCAAGGATCATCTCCTATAACCTTCCTTAGCAAATAATGATCTAGACAAGATGTCCCAGACAAATCTGATCAGTGTCCTATGCAGGAAGGCTGCCTAGTGCAAACATTAGCCATACTTCTGAATACCTCTCAGTTTAGTTTTGGTGGTGTTGGGGTGGGGTTTTTTTGGTTTTGTTGAGGGTCTTGTTTATTTGGGTTTTTGTTTTGGTTTTTCTGTTCGGGATCAAAATACTCTGTTCTAGAAGTACAGTCACTTCTGGAAGCCTTGTAGCTCTGTCTGTAGGGATTGCACTTTATGTGTTTACCTGAGAGGCAAGGCATAGTAGCAGGAGACCAATGATTCACTAGCAAATCTGACAACCCCTGGACAAAACCCATCTGTTGTCATCCCAGCCTGGATTCCCAGAGATGCCTGAGGTCCTGAGAGTCCCAAGGCAGCGAATGGGTGGGGGACTGGTCGAGCTCTGTAGGAAAGCTTTGTTTGATTTCACTTTTAAATCATTAACAATTACAGATGCATCGAAGCTTGCCTGGGAGGTGACAAAGGACCACTATTCCCCACTCATCAGCACAGAAAACCAGAATACCTCAGCTGAAAAACATGCTTGGAGTGAAAACCATGTTCCACCAAGTTCTAGCATTCATTTGGACATGAACAAGATTTCATATTTATTTCTGGATGGTTCTGATGAGTCTTTTGTCTAGACTGAACATTCACCTTGAAACATACTGGTAATTTTCAAAAAAAAAGGGAATAATCATTGGATTTAAAAGCAAGTTTGCAGCAGTCACTCTTTAACCTGCTTTCATGCTCTGCCCAAAAAATTACTAAGAACATTTATATCTCACAACTAGAGTTGCATCAGAACCATTTCTACTGATAGGTATTCATATGATTTTAGGCACCAGGTGTGCTCTTTAGTCCTAGACAAGACACAGTATTTCACTTGTAAATGATACTTAAATAAGTAGAGTTTTCAATCTGCAATTTATTTTCTTTTTTTTTCTAATATAAAAAGGAAACAAACAAAATCTATACTTTACTTAAGTGGTAACTGAAGGGAAATATTAACATTTTTCAGAGGGTGGTGAGGTACTGGAACTGGTACCCAGAACAACTGTGGCTGCCCCATCCTTGGAAGTGTTCAAGGCCAGGTTGGACGGGGCTTTGAGCAACCTTGTCTAGTGCAAGGTGTCCCTGCCCATGACAGGGAGGTTAGAAACAGATGATTTTTAAGACCCCTTCCAACCAAAGCCATTCTATGATGATGATTTTACCTTTGCTCAATGCTACAATTTCTTCACTTAAAATAACAGCAGTGTCAAAAAAGAAAAAAAGTCTTAAATGTAACTATACATTTAAGCTTTGCTTCTGCAATTGCTCCAGGTTCAGTAACACACAATACTTGGAGGAATTTGAATATATTTGAAGCCTCCTGCATTTTAAACCTGTGTATGTGTTTGTGTGTTACAAAATTCTGCCTCTCTAGAGGTGAGCAGACACCATGTGCCACCTACTTTACCATTTTGCTTCAGAGGTTGACTTATTGAGAAGTAAGCTTAATGCAAGTAAAATGACATTCCCCTCCTGGCATTTGGCAGTCACATAGAAATGCAACAGAAGAGCAGAGTATGAGAGAAAGTCGATTCTCAGAACTGTGTTCAGAAAGAATAGCAAGCCTTAAATTCAAAATGAACCATCTGTGACAACCCCTAAGCAGTGCCTCATTTCAGTAAGTGCAAGCCTGGGAATGAATGTGAAACTGTACGTAACTGTCAATTAAAATAATCTAATATAGACTTTTCTGCCTCTGGGGGGAGGGAGTGCACAGATTTTCTGTAAGCCCACTCTTTTTCATTTCCTTGGCATAAATTTTACAGTTCAGGAGAACTGAATCACATCTGTAGCCAACATATATTACACACCTCATGGGAGCAAAGGTGGTGGAAGAGGCACTATCATTATGGATCACCTCTCAGTAGTCCCTATATATCTGGTATAAAATAATACAACTTCACATCAAAATTAATTCTAAAGCAATTTCTAAGAAAAGAGTGATTTCACATCAGAAATAAGGTATTTACCAATCCCCCTTCGGGAAAACTAAAAAACTTTATCTTATAGAGTTGCATTTAGAAACAAAATCCAGAGAGTTTCTGTTTGTTCACTCAGACCACAAAAAAGAGAGCAATGGCAGCCTAGCCAAGGTAAGTAGAAACACATGGAAATTCCTGCTTGCCCAAGCACTATATATGTGTATATATACTGTACATTGACTGGCTACACCTTTGGATTTACAGGATTTAAATCACATCAAAATTTGGTCCTCAGAGTGTTCAGCAGGCAGTTCTGGGAAAGGGTCCAGAAGAATTCAGTCAATAACCATGAAGACTCTGTCATTTTATAAGATATAAGTTGCTGACTGAAAAAAATATGTATTGTTAGGCAGTAAAAGTGCAGTTTTATTCCTTATTGAATTTGGACCTACGCTGCAAGCTGTAAAAAATACTCAGCTAATAGAACATTGTGTATATTTATTGACACAGGAAAATACCCCTGAGACAGCAGCTCTCAATGCTGCCAGGATACTTTCCATAAGCACCATAAGCACGAAGTAGAGTTGTATGTGTGTAAATACCAAGTGTGTTTCAAGGCTTTCCCTTTTATTGGTACTACCTTGCAAGCCATTTGGTCGCCTGAATGGGTATATGGTTATTTAAGAATGTAAAAACCTTAAAGATATTTTAAATACTGTTTTATCAACATTCCGGTGTTAATCCATGTTTAAAATAAGACAGTAGTATGGCAGTAGTTCAAGCTCTGCTTGCCTCCATGTTCTGGTTTCAGCTGGGATAAAATTAGTTTTCTTCTTAATAGAACAGCATTGTGTTCTGAATTCAGTATGAGAATAATGCTGATAACACGCTGATGTTTTGGCTGTTGCTCAGTAGTGCTCACCATAAGTCAAGGACTTTCCAGTGGCTCATGCTCTGCCAGTGAGGAGCTGCACAAGGAGCTGGTAGGGAGCACAGCTGGGGCAGCTGATCCGAACTGTCCAAAGGGATATTCCACACCATAAAGTATCACAGTCATATAAACAGGGGATTTGGATGGGAAGGGCTAATCGCCGCTGGGGGAGAGGCTTAACATCAGTCACAGTGGTGAGCACTGGTGTTATGCATCATCTGTTCTTTTCAGGTTTTCTTTCTTTCTCTCCTTTTCATTGCAATTATTACTGTTTTTGTCATTAGTACTGTTATTATGCTTTACTTTTTTCAATTACTAAACTGTTCTTATCTCAAACCACAAGTTTTTACTTTTTTCTGATTCCCCTCCCCAACCCACTGGGGCAAAGAGGAGCGAGTGAGCATCTGCATGGTACTTAGTTGTACTTACTGGGCTAAAAGCACAATGCTTAAATACACAGAGTCCCACCACAATCGAAGCCTGTTTGCAGGACTGGACCACAGCCGTGAGAATTCCTTTCTGTGCATGCCTTTTAACAAATCAGAGACTTACCAGGATCTCCTTAATGAGAGCCACCCCAAGGCACAGCTGTGACTACATCATCAGCCCTGAGATCTCAGCTGTATCTCTTTCTTCCAGGTATTCCTTTCAAGATGAAGAAGACATGTTCATGGTGGTTGATCTCTTGCTTGGAGGTGACCTGCGTTACCATTTGCAGCAGAACGTCCACTTTAATGAAGGAACTGTTAAACTGTACATTTGTGAGCTGGCGCTTTCCTTGGATTATTTGCAGAGATACCATATCATTCACAGGTGAGTGAACTTTGTTTGAGGAATGGGCTGCTTGCTTTTGGCAAAGCAGAGGACTTTGATCACATATCTAATTTTATAGTTCTGTTTATTCAAAGTTCACCTTCTGAAAAGTTCACGTTGCTATTCAAGGGTGGAATTTGGCTCTGAGAGTATTTTTTTAAAGTGCTTTATTTCTGTTCACAGCCATTCAGTAGCCATTCAGTATCCTTCTCATACTGTCCTTTTCTTCTTCTGATCTCATACCATGACATCACTTTTTTGCTGCAGTTTTTAAACACTAAATACAACCCATAATAGCATCCTGACTGCTTTTAATTTATTTTTAATTCTCCAGTACCCCAATGTTACTGAACACAAAAGTGTTGTAATCGTAATCCAGTACAAGAGCTTCCCACAACAACCAATCAGGGAATGGTTACAGAACCTAAAGAATAAGCTGTTTACTTGCAGCATCTGCATGAAGGTCAGGAGGAAGAGAGGTGGGAAAGTAGAAATAGTAGTACAAATCAATGGGAACAATGATAGATGCTGCCTCCTTTTTGCACTTTTTATATTACAGTAATCTGTTACGTTTTCTGCCATACAGAAGCAAAGATAGTATTCATTTCAAAAAAGGTGTCAAGAATCAGGGTCTTTTTGTTTTCCTTAAACATTTTGGTATTTAACTGAAGCAGAAGGGATAACTTCTATTTTTATGTAAGCACGGGAACTATGAAATTTTAAAATTATGGGCTCCAACCTTTATTCTACTCTTTTTTAGGCTAAATTCAGGCTTATCTTTTCTGATTTAGAGTGGTATGAATGCAAAAATAAAGTTTTGTGTATCCAAAAGCTATATGTGACATTCAGAGACCAAACAAAACTAAGGTGTGCCATAGATCTTCCAAAGTCCAGTATAAAAAATTCCTTCAAATACATTAATTGAGAGTTTTCATCCCATCCACTTGCCAGAGCTGCCTTATGATTTTGCAATAGATACAATATAATGTATGGTCTGACTTTCAGAGGAGGAATGTCAGCATGAAGTTTGTCTGAGCAGAGATGCAATGGTATGTGGGTATTCTGTGTTACTGAAACTGTGCAAGACAGAATTCCAGTAAACATTGCAACACTTGTTTTGCTTGCAATTCAAACTCCAAATATAATAAAATTTGCAAATACCACTAGAAAATTCTTTAATACACTGTTACTATTTTAGTACATTTCCATGTATTTTGCATAAATTTTCCTTTCTCAGTGAGTATTTTAAAAGTGGAGCTCAGAATTACAGCTGACCTTTGTTCCTAATGCCTAAAGGAATGTTCTTGGTGAAAAACAAATTGATGAGATTTTTTATGCAAATAGGCTGCCAAAATATTCATGAGACAATCCAGTTTGTAATCAAAGCTTGTATTTTGCTAGAAGTCTGTAGCTTAAAAATGTATCACAGAAAAGTCTGTGAAAGGTGACAGATGTCTTCAAAGAATGAAGGACTGGATTGAAGTCGTGGCTGTATGTAGTTTTTTGTGACAGTGTCTGCCTTGTCACGGTCCCACCATGAAACTGGGCCTGACACTTTGATCTCTTTTGTATTACTTAATCATGAAAAATAAACCCTTGACTTATTTTTTTCTTTGATTTGTAGTGGTTCAACATTTGCACTGAGGTGGGGAATGGTGTAGCCTTCCAGAGCTGCTTCTTGGCTCCATTTTGGGGCAAGCTCTGGGGTTTGGTTTTTCCTTTCACTCTGCACCAAAATTTTTGACAGAAAGAGATGAGACAAAACAGCACTCTCTCAGCCTGTGGTGAGTCTCATTGACTGGCTAGCTAGGGTTGTTGTCTAGGGATCTGGTTCAGGACTCTGTTGAGTTATACAAGAGATGTTTATTTTGAAGCTGGCAGACCTGAGTGTGTCTGTCCCACTTCACTGCTTACTGCCCAAATCACCCAGCTGTGGCATAAGAAGTCTTTTGCCTCTCATCTTCTCACCACTTACCGCAAAATCACAAATGATGCACACACCAGTGAACATGTTATTTAGCCAGGTGAGTCCCAGATAGTCCCAGTTCTATCTCACCACCACCTGGAACAGCAGTCTGTGGGATGGGTCTTCAGCTGCCTTAAATCTCTGTAGCATTTCTGGCAGCAAGGGTGCAGTGCTGACTTAAATTCGTTCAGGAGCAGATCCAACAGTGATGCACAGTGAGGAGACATCCAGCCATTCCTTTATCATTGCAATCACACCATCTCCTTTGGAGATGAAATCAGTGATCAGCTTGGTGTTTATAGTGGCAGACCTCAGCAATATCATTGTTACCAAGTGCTTCCAACCAGCATTCACATGCTAACCTACAAAACTATATTAGATCTTTCATTTTAAAGTGAATGTGTTGGCAGCAAAAAGGAAAAAGAGTGTTAGTAAGAGAGTCATTGAGAAAGCCTGCTACTAAATTTCATCTTGGCTACAAGGAAAGAATTTATCAGACTGGGTTGGTGGATTTTCAAACTGCAGTATCATAAAGAACTGAATACATGGGATGTGAATCAGGAGCTTAACTCCTCCTACTATACAGCTGTGTATGAAATGTGTTCAGCTTTCCATTACTATTGCACACAGCAACAAGACAGAATGGGTTTTTCTAGGCTAACCTGTGGCCCCAGGAGTTTGCTACAAAAGGAAATGGTTCTGAAGGGGACAGGAATTGCCAGGCACATATGAATGGATGCAGAAGTGTACAGATCAGAACTATGCCAGTTCCCCTTGGAGATGCCTGGCAATGCCTCTGTGTTTGTTTATGTGGTTTGTGGTGTGTACTTTGAATGCGGCGATCATTTCAGCAGTAGGACTATTGTTACTGCAGGGACAAATTTGGCCAAAAATAGAGTAAAATCCACTACTGTTCGGGTGTATTTATGAAACTTGCAATTTTTATTAATCACATCCATGTATTTAAAATCCAAATTCGTCATGCATAATTCTACAATAGTGGATTTTTTTATTATGGCACAGTAATGAATGCTGCAGTATGTCGCACAGCTCTATTGTAAATGTTTGCATTTACATGGATATTCACTCAGAATTATAAAAACTTTAAGAATAAAAGATCTAAGTTTTGAGCTATTATTTGAAGACTATTCTGGGTAAATTTTTCACTTAACTTTTACAACAGCTAAGTTAATACTGAGATTGTTGGTCACAGGTAAGACTTATACCAAAAAAATTTATTTTCTCACAGCCCTGCTGTAATTATATTTTATCCACATTTCTTACATGAAAAAATAATTCTTTTAAAGCTAGATGAGTGCTGTTTCTTATAGACCCTTGGATCCCAGTACACACAGAAAGGCTTCTTACAGTATGTATCTTCTCAAATATTCTCAAATCTTGGATCAAATCTGGCGTATGGTATGACTAAACATACTCTTTCCAGAACTGGTTGTGAAATGCCAGTGAATAATGTATTGGACAAAAGTTTTCCCATCAAAGGCTGAATAAACTTATTTCAGCCATGAGTAACTCAACCTCCTCCTTTCACAAATGTTGCTGTTCATACATTTCAATAAAACCACCTGCCTCCTCACCAAAGTGGGCTGCCTGTTTCCATTCAGCGAGTTCTTCCAGCAGCAGCTCCAGTGCTGTCCCTTCCAGGATGCTCTTGCAGCTACAGCCTTGGCTCACAGCAGTCCTGGCCCTGCAATGCTGTGGCTGCTGCCCTGGTAACATGCTCATGCTGAAAAACTCACGTTTTCTCTTCCTAAGGGGCAAGTGTTAACTGCATTGCCCTCACAACTTTTCATCATCGTCTGGCTCCATTGGTTTTCATCTCTTTAGAGAGGAAGCTGGATGTGGCAGATGTCTGGAATGGAAACTGCAGTAACATTCCAGCACAATTTTAGGATACTGGACTAGCTGTTTGATCTGTGTGCCCAGGACTTTTATTTTAGTGGTGTTTATTTAATGCAAAACTATTCATGCGTGCATGTGTACATATATAAGCATACATAACAATTTTTGTTGAGCGCAAAATGACTGGAATCAGCCTGGCTTGCCAGGTCTGTGCTGTGTGGCTACTGTGATCACCAGTCTGTTTTCCATTCCTCCAAGTTCTGCTTCCAATGGAGAGTAGTACCAGGAGTTATTCCATCTTCAGGAAACTCAATAGCAGTGCAGGGTGGGCAAAAGCTAATGGAAAATGGTGGCAAATGGAGCATTGTATTTTCCTCTGCCCACTGCAGGGTAAGGGTGTCTTGCTGCTATCAGCTAGACAAAGGGTTCTCTTTGTTCAGAACTGGATCTGTTTGTTCATTATCGTTGAGCCTTTCAAGGTGTTCAACAGTCTGGTGAAATAAGATACTTTATCTAAATGATTAGACACTTCTTTAAAATGGGCCTTTCCTGTCTCACTTGTAACAACATACAGCAAAAGAACTCAAGTGTCCCCTTTATAACGTTTTCCATTTTGTATGTAAGCAGTAAATAGGTTTGAAAATTACTTGGAAATGGAAAATTTGCCCCTAGTTTTTCACAGTTGTCACAGGCAGAATAGTGCCAGCCTGAGATTCTGCTCATACTAGCAGAACAGTCTTTTGCTTTCTGACAAGTGTGTGTAGATGAAGAAAAAATGTAATAGGGTCTGAAGTAGATGAACTAGGGAAAAAAAAAACGTAATACAACTACCATTCATAAGCACTATCAAAGATCATAGCAGATCAAGAGTCTTGTCCACTGAATTTTCTTAGTTCGTATTCCCAGGTCTCTTCCATGGCATTTTATCTTGTTCTTTAAACAAATGTTAGCCCACATTATTCCAAGGAAAAATTACAGGAACTGAGCAACAATCTACATAAGAGAAGTAAATTAGAAAACATATCAAAACCATTCAAAAGAAACACCATGCAAACTATAGAGCCCTGAAAACCTGCTGAATGTTTATGAGCCAGCACTGATGAAAAAAGAAAGTGATTTACAAATTCTAGGCACAAAGGGTGTTTAAATTTCAGTCATGCACATAACGAAAAATTGAATACCACAACATACAAATAATCAGAGAACAAGCCTTTCAACTTCTGAATGGAGTTTGCTCCCTACAAGAACAAATTAATTTTACTTCTGTTTAGCTACAGAAAAAGTTATTTGTTATACCAGATGAGATACTGCTAATAAATAAAGCTGGTTTCAAAATATACTGAGACTTCCATATACAAAGACTAAAGTGCTAATGAAGCAAAACAGGCTGTATTGGGAAAGAGACACAGGGAACTCTCTGAGGTGCATGACATCCCATCAGGTGCTCCAGCTCCTGCCACTGGCACAGATACAATCTTTTACTGTGGGCCTGATGTGCTCTCCATCCTCACTGAGGTGAAATACCCAAAGATGCCCATGACACACTCATTCCTTCAATACCCCACGGCTGAGACTCTCACTGAAGCCAGCAGGGAATTGCTTGCTCCCTTACAGTTTTCAAGTGAGTAGATGAAGTAACCTCTTGGCCCTTTTTTTCATCTTCCTTCTCTCATTATTGTAACACTGTAGGAATGTGCTTATATGAAATGATTGTTTAGCCAAGGAAAACTCATCTCACAAGCCCTAGATAATTTTAAATTTACATGTCTGGTCAATGGTAGGAGATGGAACATCTGACCTATCTGACCTGAGCTTGGCCAACCATCTTGCATTAGGTAACAAACCTAGTGGCCAAAGATAACCTAAATCAAGGCCATCTTAGAGGTCTGTTTGTGGTGCACACAGCACGATAGTTAGTTTTCTTATTGACTGATTGTCTGTTTAAAAACAGACACCCTGACAAGCGTAGATATGATCTAGACATAAAGGAGTGTATGCCATGCATTTAGAAAAAGAGTTACTAATTCTTCTAGAAAGAATTTCAAACAGTGTTATCTAAATCATAATTTTTATACACTGATTTAAAGATTTCACTGAATCCTCCCCCATTTCGTTGTCATTTAGCTGCAACCAACAAAATAAACATGAGAAATCTCTAAAATCACAATGCCATCACTAGGGTATTGTGGACTTATACATGTCTAGATCATATCTACACTTGTCTAGGTGTCTGATCAATAAGAAAACCAACTATCGTGCTGTATACACCACAAACACACACATTGGTTGCACCCTCACTTAAATCAGCTGCCATCACCTGTCTATGTTCCTGTTTTTTCCTTCTTGGTTTTCTTTTATAACCCCTTTATATTAATCTACCCTTTTAGGAAAAAAAGTCTTTAGGGCACACAATATGTATTAAAATGCTACATATCCCTCTTCTCCACAATTTAGCATCCTATTGATGGATAATAAAATTAAATGCTTTGTTTCCTTCCTTCCCCCACTCCTCAGTAATAAAATTTTGATCCTGAATCATTTTTAGACATTCAAACGCTGAAGCAGAAGATGATGAAAGAGCTAAAGCAGAGCTTTATATTCAAGATTATCTCAGGTCTCCATCCACAAATCTGATCGGGTTAATGTCAGTTTTCTGCTTTAGCATACTGCTAGTTTCTTTGTGGCCAGTTATCAAAGATATCTTTCTTTCACAGAAATCCCTTTAAAATTTCTTTGTTTTGCTTTAAAGCTTCAAGTGATTTTAGCAGGAGTGTCTGCTCCCAACTGATCTATGCTAGCAGAGACCACAATATTAATAGCATGTTGATACTATTATGCTAAATATAATAATCAAGAGTATTAATAACTACATGCAAATAATTTTTACTAAGTAATTAAAATGATTAGGCACTCCTTCTACTGAGGCATAACTGTATCCACTGTCTCATATGGCACTGCCTGGCTTTCCCTGGTTTTGTGACCTTCCACCTCCTGCCCCAACCCCTCCATGCATCTGAAAGTGGAGGAAAGGCTGATCCAGAGAGATCAAATGAGCAATGATGTGAAGTCCCAACTAACACAGGAGACAGCAAGAGCTAACCATATGTGATAGAACATTAATCCCTTTTTTCCCAAAGCTTTAGTGTTAATGTTATAAGTATTCTGGTCTTTAAAAAAATGTTATAAGTATTCTGGTCTTCAAAATCTTGGAAATTTCACACCACCATGACTCTGAGCAGCATATTCCCTTCACTGAGATGGCAGATTTGCATGCAATGTTCTTGAGTCTTTTTTGTTTGCAGTCAGTGAAGAAATTTAAAATCTTTGATTAAAGTATGTAGATGGGAAAGGGAATAAGGAAAAAGACTGTAAATTTCATGCTAAGCAAAGTATGAACCAAGAGTAGCATATGGACAATTGTTTCTTTCTCCTGTTTCTGCTTCAGTGATGGCAACATTTTTTTCAGCTTGAATGAGCAAGACATACATAAAGTATTCTATCATTCCCTTGGAGATTTCCTCACAATTTAAGTTTTTCTAATACATAGCAAAATAAAAAAGACTTAGGAAAAAAGTGCACTTTTACTCAATTTCTTCATGCCTGCAGTAGTCTTCTGTATCTCAGGAGCTGAATGAACTGTTCATGGTGTGGCTGAAGACCTTTCATTAATGGACATTGCAATTTGAGCTTCCTTCATGCCTTGGAAATGCAATCAGCAGCTTTCAGTATAGCTTTAACATTGTAGTCTCCTTTGTACAACTTTTGACTTCACAGATATACTGAGAGAAACAGTGAGAGTTGTAATCGTGATCATCAGACAGAGCCTTCCTTCAAAATAAATCCTCTTGTGAGCAGGGACTGCAATTAAGATAAAAACTGCCATCAGATTTGTTATACTGAATTTGTCTTTTCAATTTTTTTTCCTTTGTGTTTCTTCCCTATACCCCTCCTTGAATTGTCAGGACACTCCCTCAAGGTTATTTTCAAACATTCCTATATTCTCTGTAAAATCCTGTCCCAAGTCCCCTGGATAGGTATTCAAGAGGAGAAAGCACAGCAGCTCAAAGCTTTGATGTTTTATGACAGACAGTGCTACTGATGAGCCTCTGCTTCTCCCAACATGTGCATACACAGCTTACATTTATCCCAGGGGAATCTCCCGGGATAATGCAGTATGGATAATTGTGCTTTCCTGCAGCTGAGGAGACAAGGCAAACCTGCAGTTCAGCAGTTGCGATGCTCTTGCACATGAAGAAACACTGTCAGAAGGGAAAGACCTTAAAATACAATGCCAAATGGGGACCTTGCAAGGTGGGAACAGCACTTAGTAGGCAGTGCATATTCAATAAACCAAAACTCATTAAATTGGTTTCAGATTAATTGGGTCATTCTGGCAGTGATGATCAAAATCATCTCTACAGTCTGACTAACAAGAATGAGAAATAGCCTCTATCCACTGGCTACCATTTTCATCCAGACATTTATCTCTTCATTTTGTTATAAATATGAAACTTTGGTAGTGTTCTGAATGCAGAGGAGTTCCTTTCCAGCCTAAGAAAAAGGCAATACAAAACTGGACCATCTTTTTTTTTTTTTTTTTTCTTTTTTTTTCTTTTCAGAGTGAGTGACTACTCTGTGTCTAATCATGTTACAGTCTTGAAGTTTATTTCAGTTATATTTTTAGTGTACACGTCACTTTTTTGTAGATTTGGGGTTTTAATTATGGACACAGATACATTAGAAGATAAATGTGAGGGTTTTCTGATAAAGCCATGGGCCCTCCTTCTATACTCAGATACTGTCTGCTTTCAGGATGAGTTTAGATTGCAAATATTTTGGACTGCTACTCTTTGGAGAGACAGGAGCAGATTAAGAGAAATTGATGGTAAGATAGATGGATTTGGAGTTACCAAAAAAAGGACATAATCTATCTCCATCAGGTAGGGCAGAGATGTCCAGAGGAAGACTAGGATGGCTGAGGAAATAATCAGGGAGTGCAGAGTGTGGTGTAGGATGTGGGCAAGAGAAAACTGCTATGGAAAGAGTTGGACCCTAAAAGCCAAAGTTATGAGAGGACAGAGTGAGTGAACATAGGAGTGCAGTAAGAGAGGAAATAGAGGCTTGGTGACAGTATGTGAATTCCCAGTCAGCAGGATAAGATTTACTGAGGGCTGAATGATTTTGTTTTTCTTTGTAGGGGTCAAACAGCTTTATTTACCAGCTGTGAAAACCTCTGCTCAGAGCTCTGCAGATAAAAATTAATATATGGATATAAGGATTAATCTCTCTGTGTATTTCTAGAAAAGGTGATGATGTGGGGAAGTGCAGTTTTGTATTTCCTATATTTCTCTCTCATGGTGCTACAATATTTACAATATGGTCTTCATTAAAAATATCAGATGAACGGGACTACTCAATGAGTGTCAGACGTCTATTTTGAATGTAATACAATGAAAAATAATTGAGGTATTGTCAATAATCAGTAACAATTACTAATACAGCCACTTAACAAGACTTGCTGAGCAGAAAACCTATTGCCAGGATGCTGCACTTTTCAGCTTTTATGCTAATTAAACGTATTAGTTATCTAGAGTTCTGCCTTGAAAACCCACAGATAGTCACAGCTTGCCTCTTAATTTGAGATGCTGCAGAATTTTCCCTTGATGGTGCTTCTTCAACTCTCTTCTGCAAATCTCCTCAGCCACAGAAATGCTTTACAGATGCACCCTAATGTGAACACACACGCTTACATATGTAAAGAGAGTTAACACTAATTAAAGTACCAGCTTATTTCCCTGAGTCCCAGAGTACCTCCACTGCTGAAACTAAGAATTATGAGCATGTACTTAAGGAAGTGCATTTCCAGCAAACAGTCTTTTATCCTATCATTACTGTTTAATATTTGCTTTTGGAAGAGACAGTGTCAAAAGGAGTAGCATATGAGATCTACAGCTGAGAAATGGAATTATTAAGCCTTATTTTTCTAGATTTTTGAACCTATACACCAGACCACTGTAACTCTTCAGTTAATGGGCTCAGTCATTGCCTGTTGTTCCCTCCTATGAAACACTTGGTCACCAGTTTCCCTACATGAGACAAGATGTTAACTCCCCAAGCTGAAATGTGGCTCCAGTAGTACTGGAGCAGCTCTGTGTGGCAGTGCCAGGTTCCCTGCATGGCATAAACAGCTGAGCTTGTGAAGTCCACCTGCCTTGGAGGGAAGCAAGGAACTCCTGGGCTCCTTCCACAGGCATCTCCATCTAAGCCTCACACAGACAGAAGACAACACAGAGCCTCAGAGGGTTTGTGCTGCAAATGAGGAGGATGTTTTATTTGATGGCAGCAACTAAAAAAATTCTTAAGAGTGCAAGGTGTTTTAAATACAGCACAATTAATCATGTATGAAGGATTGCACTGTTCATGGTGTGAGGTGACATCAAACAAGACAATGAGTGCCCAAAGTGTGACTCCTGCAAGAGGCTTAAACACCTCCCTGCAATTCTGTGATAACACCTTACAATAATTTGACTTGAGAACATCCCCAGTTGTTTTCAGAATTCCACAGAGCATACAAGATTTTTCTTATGTTTTTAAAAACTTAGTCCACAGTTCACCAAGACTTAAATGAGGGAGACTAAGCTTTTTTAGTTGTCTGTCAAAAGAAGCCAACCTTGCCAACAAATCTATAAAGCTAACAGAATCTATAAAGCTTTCAGTTCATCTAAAAATAGACAGTCATTTGAATGGCTTCTGCACTCCAATGACTGTGATATTTATACATCCATTGACTATAAATGGATATATAGATGCCTAATTCACAATAGAACCTAACCCAAGTGTCTTAACCTGAGACCAGAATCCCATAGCTATTTTAACTTGAATAAATAGCACGAATAATCCTTATAATAATTTCAGTGCAAGTAGTTACTGGAAGAGCAGCTTCTCTGCACAGAGTTTAGTTTAAACTCACCTTCAACACTACTATGTTCCTGCCTAGCAATCCAGTTAACCAGGATGTTGGCACTACAGTCTGTTGGCTCAAACAGTATTTCTGATATATAATTCCTTATCCAGATTCTTCAAGAAGAGTTAGAATACTTCGCTGTTTCACTTCATGCAACGAGCAATATGTTGTTCACGTCTCCTAGAGGAGAGAAACCTCTTACAAGGGTGACATACTGAAATGGGAGTTGGGTTTGGATCAAATGTTGCCTGTCACGTCTCATCCATCCCAAACAGCAACATGCAGTAATACAATTTATTGTTCTGTGAGTTTCTTTGCAAATGTTCCTTCTTAGAAGCATACAAAGTTATTCTTACAAGTAACTCATTACAGTGCTTCCCAAGATACCTGAAGCTCAGCATAGAAAAGTATTATGGGACATCCTACTGACATTTCAGGTAGTAGAAGATCAGTTTTTTAATCATTTATGAAATGTAATTTTCTTTTCTAGCATAGACTGTACCTCCCATCCTGGTCTATCACAGCAAATTTATGCATTTTGCATAAATCTATAAAATGACCCAGAGGGGGAAGCATATTCAGGACATCAAAGTTCACCTGTCTGTGGAACACATTCAGCATCCTCTTGGTGATATGTCCTGGTTGTGTATATTATAGGATGTGAGGTGGTCAGTTTGAGTAATAAAGGCCCAAATATTTGTACCCATGTCAGAGGCACAAGCCAGCAGGAGACACTGGCAGTGGTGAGGGTGATCTGGGGCTTCAGATCAGAGTGAAAAACAGAGCCTAACATGGCTGTTTCCTGATTGCTGGTCTGCAGCCCTTCTCCCTCCTGCACTGTGCTGCGGAAACTTGGATCAGCAGAAAATGTGCTTATTGGGAAGTTCCACTGCTGCACTGAGCCTGGGCACTTGCTGAAATCCTGAAACCTTCAGAAGGTGCTGTTTATTTGCCAGCTATGTTGACTGTAATTGGTTGCACTACGGTATGGATGAAGGAAACAACTATTAAATAATGTGATAGTATTATTGTGGATACTGTTGTTCTAGCAGGTGGCACATGAACT
The DNA here is from genome assembly GCA_013396875.1 of Vireo altiloquus. Taxonomy (NCBI): domain Eukaryota; kingdom Metazoa; phylum Chordata; class Aves; order Passeriformes; family Vireonidae; genus Vireo; species Vireo altiloquus. The sequence continues at coordinate 726,473 of VZRF01004016.1, read as the reverse complement.
TTTAGGTATAGAAGTTGGTAGAGTGTTTAAGGTAAATATCAGGGATATTGTACAGTAATTACACACTTTGAACAGTGGCTGACAAACACACCTGTGTTCTTGGAATTCTGTGTATTTTCTTTTTGAATTTGTCTGATAAGCTGAGCAAACTCTTGGGGATGCAATACATCTGAATGGATCTATTTCATATTTCATGCAGAGAAAAACAAAGGAGAAACTATATGAATTTCAGACATTACAAAACGCCACACTTCCAATGCTGGCTTTTTTCAACAGATAAAGCCAAATGTGCTTACCAGTAACAATAGTCTCCTGGTTTGTCATTAGACAGAGGGCAAATGTCATCAATTTCTTCCCTCATTTAGTTTCACACATGGATTTCTGCCAGTGAAAATTGGAAGAGGGTCTATGCCTTCTACTGGAAGGAGACTTACAGTCTTGCAGTTGCTGGCAGAGCACACACCAGTTATGTTCTCCCTTATTCCTAGTCAAAAGCTCTCTACACAGGAAGCATCATGGAAGGAAGCATCGCCATTGCAATGCATTCACTTTCCTTCTACACCAGATAATTCTTTCCAAATGCCACACTCCAGTTAATGCCTAGTGAGTCGTGCTCTTCCCATGGTTATTAGAGGTGTCACCTGTTCTTGAAAGCTGATTTATGCATAACGGTTTGAGCCTTGTACACACAGAAGGTCTCAGTAATACTTGACTCTACAACACAGGAAAGACTGGAGTAATCACCTGTGAGATTATCAAAAATTACTGCTCTGTGGTGATTCTGCATGGCTCCTCCATGTGATCTGAAGAAGCATTTGGCTGAAGAAGATTTTTATTTGAAATGTAGTGATGTTTGGTATCATCAAAGTGTTGAGAGTTGTTCCCTTCAGATCTGCGTGAAACTCCAAGGCCTGCACCTGTGTAACATTAACTCTAAAAACTCTAGGGTTTCCTAGCAAAGGAATATCATATTTGTCATTACTTTAAGTCCTTCAGGCAAAATGAAAACTCAACATTAGGTTGCCTACAAGTCCTTTGTGCTTATAAATGTTTAGTTGAAAAAGAACCATTGTGTCTGGAAGACAAATCCTGGATAATATATCCTGGGCTTTGTTATGTAAAAGCTCAGTTTATAAGGCTGCAGTGATACTTTCTAATCCCATTCTCTGAGGCATCAAAATGCAGCACTAAGTATAGAGTCACAGTGTCCTTTGGACAAATCTATCTAGCTTGTATAACATTTAAGAATCTTTGCCTATTTTTCTTGCTATTGCAGTATATAACTACCCCTGTGGTAAAGCCATTTTGAATATTCAATAAGAACAATATAATGAAATAGTCTGTGTTTCATATTTGTATTTTAATTTGGCATCTGTGTAAATCAGAAGCTGAAAATAGCCAAAGAAGACTATTATCTGGCTATATATACACTCAAATATGTGAGAAGTTAGATATAGGATTTCTTTATTTTAAAAAGGTAATTTTCTTCAACCTGGGATAACAGTATCTACTACAACCATTTATCTAAGCTAAAACTGTCAAATACAGTGTTTCCACAGCCCACTGGCCATCCAGACAAATGTAGATATCATTACTGCCACCTATTGCTACAAGGAAAGAATTGAAAATATTTTCATATTTGTATATTTCCACATGGGGATAAAATTGGAAAATGACAAGCTTGTTCCAGTTAAGGCATTTGTAAATAAACATGTTTTGATGTCTTTGACAACTTATTTTCAGAGCTATATAAAATTGGCTAGTACAAGGGCTAAGAAAATCCAGCATTGTCATGGGCACCTGGTAGAAAATAGTACTAGAAAGGAACTCCAGGCACCACACTACTCAGCATCACAGTAACTTTTTTCTACATAACTAGGCACTACAATCCTAAGGCTCGAGCCAGGTGTCCAGACACTCCTTAAGGATACATAGGGAGAGGTGGGGCCTTCAGAGGCCTTTCTGGGTGAGAGCTTTTTCACTTGTCAAAATTATTACAGCAGTTATATCTTTCATACAGACTAGAAAATGGTCTTGTAGCCACACGGATTGTCCCACAGACAGAAAAGACACCAAAATGTGATGATAGACTGGATGATGGGAGCCTGATTAGGAGCATATGAATGCTTGCTACCAGATAAATAGTTGAAAGTAGTTACGCATTTTTTGTTTCTGCCTTCAAGTCTCAGGAGCAGGAATTGCAGAGAAAAACAACAGAATCTAATACCTCGTCTTCTCAGCTTATTTTCAGTTTCACTAAATTGTTGAAATTTCAAAATTACAGTGATGCACAGGGTCATGTAATGCCACAACATTCATTTGAGCAGGAACAGAAGGCTCTGAAGATCTTCTTATGAAAGAACAGTAATTGGCAGCAATTACTGCTTAGATCTAAGTGAGTGGTATGTGAACAGGCAATCAGAGCTCTGAAGCTGTCAAAGTCTTTCATTCCCATTAATCTAATAGTAAATAACAGTAAAGAACTCTGAAATTCTTACTGTAGTCTTTTTTTAACACCATTGAACAGTTCTTGACACTAGGAAGTATGTTGATCAGGAACAGAAAAATAAAAAGATAAATGAGTGATGAGGTGTTGACATAAGGAAGGAAAAGTACATCACACTTCATTAGGGCTATTTCTTGAGCAAGTCTTCCTGGCAGGTGCCCAGCACACTTCAGCTCTGAAAGATACCTCATTTCTGTGCCACCCTTACAGAAGCAAAACACCTTCAACAAATAAATCTGTTGACTGTATAGCAGTTAATATATATTGACTTTTCCTTTATCCAAAGCATCAATAAATTCACCTAAAGAAAACCTCACTATGTATGCAGTCACTTCTTTTATGAACTGCATGCCTTGGTTATTCGTATTGTGTGTGAATGTAATAACAAATAGGAAGGAAATAAGGTTCCTATCTGTGAAAGTCAGAATTTGTTCACATTTCTTTCCATAACCAGGAGAAAACTTTTTATCATATATTATACGTTTCACTTCAGTGCTCTGACACAGCGATGTCTCATGTGAACTTAAATAATCCATAGCTGAAGCTTATATTTCCCAACTATTTGTCCTTTTTATGACTGTTGACAACAGCTATGCACCTAGTATTAATCTTAAAGCCTGTTTCTATGTAAGGAAAAAAAAAGTATCATTAGGCATGAGTACATAATTGAGAAAAAAACTTTAACTCAATATTTCAAGGTCTATCCTACACAACAGTGGGACTGTTAGCACTAAAGAGAAAATATACAAGAAAACATTTATTGGAGTTGAAACAAAGACTACTGAAGCCAGTATAATTCCGTCACTGATCTCAAGGGCCTTTAAATCCTGCTTCTTTTGCATCGGTATGAGAATACAAAATCCATCTAATTTAATTTCTCTGTGGATGTGTTGAAATCATCTTTGAGAAAAAATGCCTTAGTGTTCTGCAGGGACATGGGTTACCTTCATTGTCAGCCAATGAATTTTCAGTGATTCACATGTAAATTTGGGGTCACTACATCCAGACTGAGATATACATATCTCATGACCCACGGAGTTCTGTTGTCCATAGGCTCTAGACATGACCACTGCCCTGGAGGGGGCTGGCCATGGGCTGCAATGCTGGGTGTCATTTATAGGAAGTTACTCAACTTCTGCTCTGACCTGATGGGTGGAGAAAGGCCTCTTTTCTCCCTGCAGAACTTGTCTAAACATAAATCATGATAAGCAAAATTCATGCAGGAAGGAACCTCAGGAGGTCTTCAGTCCAACCTTCTGAGTAAAAGCAGGATCAGATACAACACCAAACCAGTCTACCCAGAGATTTATGTAATCATGTCTTGAAAAATTCCAGGGATGATCACCATACAGCCGCTCTGAAAATCCTGTTCCTCTCTCTGTCGTCACAGTTTTCCTTTATATCCAGTCTAACTCCCTTGTTGCAATTCACACCTGTTTTTTATAGCTAGATTCTGTCCTTTTAATGAAAGTGAGTATGTGTCTTCTGTCTAGTTAAATAAAAGCAGGCAGGAGCTACTTTTAAAAATCTAAGGCTTCATTTCCTCAGTTTATACAGAATTGCGTTTTCTCTTTAACTTGCCTTAGGTTAATGAACAATTTAAGCTTCAGTGGTCCTCATTTTGGGGAAACCAATCATCATTAAAAAGTGGAGATACTCCATTATAAGTCATGCTGGCAAAACTTCTATCAACTGGAATCATATGGAATGGAATCAACTGGAATCAACTTCTATCATATGGAATGCTCATATATCGTACTGTCAGAGTTTAGAAACTCAAGAGAATGGAAATGTGATAATATATTAGATCCTAGTCTGAGCCAACAAGACCAACAGTGGAATACATCACATAAAAATCTGAAATAATGTACTTTGAGTTTTTGCTGTCACAAAATTAAGGGTTAGGGATTATTACACCTGTGAATTCAGACCTATATGGAACTGTTATAAGTGGAAATATTTTATATATTAAATAATATTAAAAAGCTGTTTGGATGGTCAAAGAACAGTTGCCCCTCTGTTGGGAACACTTGAAATTTTTTGATAAATTGAGAAAATGTAGATAAAAGCAAAAAATCACAAGATTAAACATGGCGGAAACCAAGTCTGTCGTGTGTATAAGTTTGCTGCAAAATTTGAAAGCAGAGTAAAACAGACAGAGAGTGATCATTTTTCAGTTCTCACAGGTTTAAGGAACAGCATACATCTTGTGCTGGTATAATTATAGGTGTGTTATTCCAAAAGGTGAAGGGTTGACAGTGTGTTTATTTGCTATAGAACTGATCTAAATCAATGAGATTAATCTTAGCTGAAGGAAGTCTAGCTCGTAGTTCTGTTAGTCACAGCAATGGCTAAATCTTTGCTTAAGCCTCTGAAGCATATTTACAAAACTATGGCTTGTAGGAATCGAATCAACTTGAGTTTAATTCTCAGTTTTATAAATGGAACGCTGTTTATTTAGTTCACTTTGGTTTTATGGATTATGAATCCATATTCACGTTCCAAAAGCTAACAGAAAAGTTTTGCTGACCATGTATGTTGTGGTGGGTGGATGGTATCGTGCTGCATCCTTCTGGAAGCATCTCTGTGAAGAGCTGCTCGGCGGTGCCACACACACATTCACTCACGGATAGCTGATGAGCAGTCCACGGCAAAGAGACAGGAAGGGTCCTCGTAGAGAGTTCCACAGGAGACGTTTATTACAGCCACATGTGTGAAGAGGTCCAGCAACGAAGACAAAGACAGTGGGAGGGTCCAGGTTTATATATGGGGTCATAGGGGTGGAGAGAACATCAGGGACCAATGGTCTGATGGCACAGGGCAGGACACAGGTGGGGCCAGGGTACGGGAGCCAATAGGGAGAGAGTGAGGGAGTGGCTGAGGAATGAGGGCCAATGGGGGAGCAGGGAAGGGAGAACATTCTAGGGCAGGGACATATATGGGAGAAAGGGGCGGGGAGGCCAACAGGCCAACCAGGAAGCAGAACTGGGATACATTAACACAGTGGAACAAAGCATCCTGGGAGAAGCCTTTTCTATCTCCCCAAGGTTGGGGGTAACTCTGGGCTTAGGGCCTGTCCCTCCACTGGACTCTCTTGTTCCCTTGCCCAGTAGGCCCACCGGCCTCCACACATGAAGGTACTATTATTTGTCATATCATACCTTGCAGGTCTCTGCTGTTAACTAAGCAATCTAGTCTACATGTTCTTTACTCACAAGGAATTTTTTTGTTTAGACTTAGATCTTTTCTTTTTTGACTGTTCTCTTACAGATCCTAAGAAATTATATAACCTAAAGAACCTACTTTGTTTTAAATTACAGCACAATACCTTCTTTCAATAATTTTCTGCACCTTGCTTAGAATTAGTTGTTATCAGTGTGAAATGGTAGCCATTGAACCAGCCATCCATTTTTTCTAGAGAAAACTGAGCAATTCATGGTTGAATTCACCAGAGATACTCCTTTCTTTTGTAGATGGATATTTCAATTTCAGTCAATAAAAACAGAGACAAAAAGTTACGAAGTCCTGATTGACCAATGAATACCCCATGAAACTTTTTTTGAGATTGTACTGGATTTCAAGCTTTAGAGAAAATGGCATCATCACATGTTTTTCAGTTTTCTTTTTTATAATTAATTTAATTTTATAATTAATCTACATAAGGGAGACAAAAGTGTGACCTCTGGAAGTTTATTTATGGTCATTAATCCAGATGAGCTATTCAGATTCTCCCCTTTTGACGTATATGTAGAATTCCTGTAATTTTATTTGACACTGGCAATACGGTCATCTAGATTTCGTCATTCCTACTGAGATTTCTCTGAGTACCCTTCAGGTGATACAATCCTCATTCTTTTACCTCTTACATACCTAATAAACATTGTGTTACACATCTCCGGTGCTGAACTTCAGGGCATTTCAATTTTAACCTCATTTCAAGATGAAGATAGGCTATTTATTCCTACTATTTTCTTCATGAGCATTCAAGCCCCATGGCAGAGTTTAGGAGGTGAAAGCTCTCACTAGCTACCAACTGCTGTGGACTATATCAAAGACTCACTAAATTTCACATATACAGTTCTCTCAGAGGTTTCTTCAATCTTTCATGAACTTCCTTGCAGTCTAAAGGAGGGGGAGTAAGTACGACAATCTTTGAACCTGGATACATTATTTTCCATAGACTCGCACTAATTCAGGGTGGAAGGGACCTCCAGAGACCTCCAGTATAATGATCTTCCCAAAGCAGGATCAGCCTTCAGATCACAACAGGTTATTTGGGATTTATCCAGGCAGGTCCTGAACACCAACAAGGATGAAGACTGCATGAGTTCACCTCTTGATTTAGAAACCTGCTTCTACTTCACTTAGTAGCATCAAAAAGAAATTGATGGAAGAGATAATTAAAACTGCAGCTTTTTGAGCCTAAGTCCGTTATAGCCACTGGGAGCCTTTCCAGGGAGGCCACTCTGACTAGCATATGCAGTGAACAGGAGTTGAGCCACATGCATAGTTTTACTCCATGCAGAGAGAAGATCTTCAAGCACATGGGATACACACACAGCCTAGATATTATAGAATATACAAGTAGATTATTAATCATTCTTTCATACTTGGAAATTGTTTTTATAATAATAGCTTCTTACTCAACTTTCATCCTTTAGGCAGCTTTATTTTGACATTTGTAGCTAAGGCAATTGAAGATATCTAGAAATTATTTCACAGGCAATATCAACAAGTGGCCATTAAATTGTGGGATTTTTCCATTTTTTTCCTCAATTGTCTGCACCTTTGAGTTTCTTGAGCCACCTTTTATGTTATTTATGCCTTGTCCTGTCACTGACCAGAAGATTTTGAAGGTTTCTCCACCCTTGTTTCTATATTGCTCTGAATTTTCTGCATATAAAAACGGTTGGAGCAGCACTGGTACAGGCTGAGAAAGTTGTATTTATGAAATTGGTGTCAAGGATGCTTCAATAGCTCTGCTGATCATTGCTTGATGAATGGTCAGAGAGAAGCCTAGGACACATCTGAATCCAAACTGTGATGAGTGTGCTCCTTGCAAAAGTCCTTTAATTTCTCTTATGAGCTGGTTCGAAGTACTTGGATAATGAAACGAGTGTTTCAATTAGTTCTCTTAGCTAGGGATATGTGTAACAGAAAAATCCTGAAGTTAAGGTTCTGCTCAACAGCATCCTGCTGTTTGAACATGCTTGCTAATGGGAAATTTTTTTCAGAAAAATGGATGTGTAATCAAAACAGAATTTCACTTACATAGTATGTATGAATTTAAACTGCTTAACTAAAGAGGCTTTATCTTTTAAATTTACTAAAATAGTGTTTTAGTGAATTTAGAGTATTTGTCTAGAGGAACTAAATATAACAGATTCCAGAAGCCCTCAGTTCTGAGTACATCCAGTAACTTGAAACACAGCTGGTCCTGCCAAGTGTTTCCCTCAACCCTGTTGGACCCTCCCTGCCCTGCACCTGGCTGGTCAGTGCAAGGGCAGAGCAGTCCCCTTGCTCCTCTGTAGTCTTTGGAGCTTTCAACAGGCTGCCTCTGGAGAGCAGAGCTTTTAGTGCACGCTGTGAACTGGGGACAAGCACGCAGCAGAGAGCTGCTGCAAGGCACGCTCTGCTCAGTGACCCTGTGCTTGTCTTTCTCACCTGCCGTGTGGGTCTGTGCTTCTCGCACATCTCCCGGCACGTGACCCCAAAACAGCAGTGTCTTACTTAACAAACTTGTTTACCTTCTGGCTTAAGTTACCCATGACTTTCTCTTGCTGTAAAAGCAGTTTAAAATAGCCTGTCTGGGCTCTGAGGAATGGCTATGAGTCTCTCAGGTTGCCTCAGGGACTGAGGGGCTGCGCTGCCATGTGCGTGGCGATATGCCCTGTGGTGCCTGCCCCTGGCTACATCCTGCCTCTGAGCAAAATGAGCAAAGCCCACAGTGGGGAACATCCTTAGGTGGGAAAGGCTTTACGGTTTGTGCACATCTGTATCAGGTATCAGCCACTGCCTGAATTAGTCATGGAAAGATAAGCGCAGATCTAATTTTACCACTCAGCGTTCTGAACATGACAGAAACAAACTGAAGAATATATCTGATGATACACACAGTTGTCAAGTGAATTTGTCAATGTCTTTTCAGGTGGTTATAAAAATGTATAGTTTGTTTCACGATGCAATATCATAGCAGATATTCAAATTGTTTGAACTGGTCTTAAAAAAAAAGGATAGAAAAGGCACTGTCTTGCAATGCGCAATCCCTGGGTCCTGCATTGTTATACACATAGCAGTAGCTCATAGGATGAATTTCTCCTTTTAATCACTTTTATTCTTGGTGAAGTTCTTAAGACTGTATAATTCTCTTAATTTTCTTAAACTGGGGAAAAGAGTTTGGAGTGATGTTGCAAGTATCATTGATTTTAGGAAGCCACAAAAAGACCCAAGTGTACTTGTATATGACCCCCAATATTTTTACCCATATGAGAAGTTTGTGCTTGTTGAAATTTGTGAAGACAAAATTTAAAATATTTAACTCAGCTGTCAAAACTATGACTTACTTACTTACTTCCATGGAAAGTTATTGCTGTATTTTCAAGCCATGGATCAACCACAAAGACTATTCAACAGGAAATCACAGTTCCAACTCTTATCACAAAACAGGTATCAGAAACCAAGGATCATTTTGTCACTAGCAAATACAGATACCATCTGAGAAGTAGCTCTTTTAAAAACTGTCCCATCAATTGAGAGATTAGATATAACATTACCTTTAGAATTGCACAGAATCTCCTATGAGAGATTCTCAACCAAATTCAACAAAACACAAAATTCCAAATTGAAACAAAACACAATCATGTTTTATAATGTAAACAAAATTATATATTCCTACAGTTTGTCTCGCAATTTCACCTGTATGAAATCAGGGAAGGAAAAATTATGATATGATAAATGATATGCCAAGTGATTACAGAGGACCAGAAAGACGGAACTCAAGAGTCTGGAAGATTTTGGATGAAGTAAGCTCTAGGACAGATGTTTCTTTATGTTACACATATAACTAGAACTGCTGCTGAATCAGGCAGTTATAGGTAGCCTGTAAGATGTGTAGAAGAAAGTATTTCACACTGAAATACTGGTATAAGTTTAGATTTCCATTCCAGATGGTAATTTTTAATGAGATCCTTTTCCTTAAACAGACATATGTCTATGGATTCTACATTGTTTCCAAATGTGCAGAGAATTATTCAAACTAATTTCTTATTTATCCCATGTTTCCCCAGCTGCCACAACACAAATTATAAAAATAATCTTAGAATACTTCACAATTTCATATGATTCTCAGGAAGGGCTAGAAAGTGTGGGCTTCCTTCTTCTGTCGATAAAGATGTGAAATTTAGGTGATGACTGAGCTCACATCATGCAAGCAACATACATATTACAATTGCTATTGCTATCTTATTCCTGTATAATGTTTAATTTGAAGTCCTTCTCTACTTTAAATTTGGGAAAAAAAATATATATTCTGGTGTTACAAGTTTTCCTTTCAGAATATTTCACTTTTTTGATTATTCCATTTATGGGCATTCTGTGAAAAAAATCTCCTAGGAAATGTTTAAATTGGAATAATCAAGCCATTCCTTATCTAAAAGAGATTAGAGAGGTGGAAGCGTTTGGGGTTCATTTGCAGACATTCAAGAGCTTATTTTGCCAGTTAATTGTTCCTTGTCTTTTGAGATAAGTGCCCGAGGGGCAAATTTTGCTCAAGGTGGACTGATGCCTCTGCCACTCTGGCAATGCCCCACTAAGAAAAAACAGAGTCTCAAAACTGCATGAGGGGCAAACTGCCAGCGACAGGGCAGTGCCACACGACCCTGCCATGGCACACTCACCCAGCCGTGGTGTGAGCCACACCAGGCACCGATCCCTCACCAAAGTGACAAACTTTCCCTGAACAGCTCTGCACCAATGGCGATAATGCAGGACCGAGAAAGAGAGTGGGAATGCCTGACAGTGGTGGGAAAAAGTTGTTTCCATCCCTCCTCACAACAGCATGAACTTAGGTCAAAGGAAAACAATCCTGAAAATGCAACTCTCGAAGGCAATGCTGTTCTCTTGTGCCAAGAATGACAGAGTCGAGCTAATGCTTCAGCCTGTCATAATCTCCATCTTCCCTTATCCCTGCTCCTTTCCCCTGCATGGTACCTGGTTTCAGACAGCCAAGTGGGGATTTGGGGGTAAAAGCAGAGCTGCTGGGCATGCTCAATTAGCACAAGAGAGCTCGTGGGACTGTGCAGTTTGTGAGTGACCACACATGTGAGCATGGCAGATCAGTGGGGTCTGGCAGACAGGCTAAACCACCTATGTTTCCAATTAAATTATTTCTGTCAAATGTGGAGTCCCTGAAGCAATCAGGGACCTTCTAGCTGCAAAGCTTACTTCTCATTTTTACTGTTATTATAAAAAATAAAGCACATAATCTTGAAAACCAGACCCATGTCAGTGCTAATCATATGAAAAAAAAAGCACAATAAATGGAAACCCAAAGAGCCTCTTTAGTATGCGTGTTTTCTCAGGGCAGCAAAAAGATGTAGATAAAAATCATTTTCCTTTATGCATTATATGGTTTTCATTGGTTTCGTGATGATTTTAGTGACTTGATCCTTGTACCCAAATGGGAAAAACTTTAAAATTGCAGATTTCCTTTCTGTAAAAAATGTAATGCTTTCCCTTCCTCATTTTCCAGGGACATCAAGCCTGACAACATACTACTGGATGAACATGGTAAGTGAGTATCGACTGCTTTCTCTCAGAATCTCTAACTCCTGAGATCTCAGTTGCAGCTCATTACATGCTTTGTAAATCAACATCAGATGTTAAATGCCTGCCTAAACCTGGGCTTTCTCAGAAAGCTCCCTCAAAATACCTTGTGATTTTGTAGTTTTCCCTCCTGTTACCAAAGAAATGTGCAGATCAGAAACTTTCAAGGTCTGAAAACAAAGGAATTCAATATGAATTGAGACCAGCAGGGATACTTGATAAAAAGATCTTAGTATTTTATTAATGAGATTCTGTGAATCACCATAACCCCTTTTTAGGTGCCTACCAGTAGAACAGTATCAAGCACTTTATTTTCTCTTTTAGAACTACTGAAGGGCTAAGAAATTTCACATAACAAATTATTTGTCATGTAGATATCTAAAAATTACTTCCCTAAATCAAGATAGGGATTTTGGAAATTTGACTGCAAAATTTGTGTGCCTCTACATGTATTTCTGGCTTAAATAGCACAAAAAAGAGTAGACAACAATAAACAGCTTTGAACTTTTACTTCTAATTCCATGTTCTCAGAGATAAAAGACGTGCTATGAAAAAAAGCAGCTGATTTCTTTAAACTTAATTTTTAATAATACACTCTCTCTAAGAAGTATTTAGCTAAAATGTCACGTATCTTGCAATTGTTCATAGGGGGGAAATGAGAAATATGTGTAACGAGGGCCTTGTATCAGTAAGAACAGAAATACATAGAGGAAAAAGACTAGAAAAAATAGATGTGTGTTTGCTACTGTGGGAACGTTTTGTGCTTTGTTTACTTCAGAAACTGATTAAAAGCAAATAATCTCTGAGAAACTGTAATATTGAAATTATGAGAACGATGGCATTATGTTTCAAAATCCATTGCAGAGCTGCTGGGTATACAATTTAAAGTTGATTAAAGAGGTAACATTCTGCATCGCCGAAGTTCGTTCCTGGGAACATGAAAGCTAATAAATCTGAGTAATATTAAACCATCTAGAGTTTTCAACCATTTAGAACTTAAGCAATTTAATGTTTCAGACCCATAAGTGTTAATGTTCCTGAGACTCTAGCATCAGCAAACAAACATGAAATAGAAATATCTTGTCTTTAAATCCTGGTGAATTAAAGATGTCAACAGCAACACAAAATGGCTATGAGTATGTTAAATCTCTGATTGACAGCCTTTGGAGCACAGTTGCCTTTATCTCTCCTTGCCCCTCATCAAGGTCAATTAGTGCACAAAACCAGCCTCTTGCTGGAATTTCCTACGGAGATTCAAGCAGCACAAAGAACCCACACCAGAGCACTACAATACAAAACGAAGGGTTTTTTTTTGTGATTATAAACTATTCAGCAACAAAGTTATCTGTGGGCAGCTTGGAAATTTCGGGATGGATGACCTCTTTTCTGCAAAGCAGCAGGGTACTGCTCCCTCACAGCACACCTGCAGACAAGTGGTGAAACAACAGATCTCTCCAGAAATGCACACAAATCTTGGTCAGCAGAAGTAATCAATTCATGTGTTCAAACAGGTTCAAAGACCTGTCATGTGGTTTGGAGAAGGAATTCCCTGGAGCTGGGAAAAGGTCTATACACTTCAACTCACTAAATGTGGTGATATCAGTGGGAGAAGTGTCTGTACCATGCTAATTACCTCAGGCTTACCTTAAGATGTGAAGTTCTTTTGCAAGAAGAGAGCTATTCTTGAAGTCCCTAACAGCTCCGATTAAGCTGCAACATAGTAACATCATTTTAACGAAATCATCAGATTTCAGTAAATGGAAAAATGTGCTGAATATATGCACCACAAATATGTTTGGCTGCAGAGTAAGCATAACAAATTCACCTAATATGAGCTTAACCAGGTGCACAGGAAGGAGCTTTATCTTAGCCTGTGGCCTCTAAGATGGCACAACAGTTTCCTATGTGCATGACTTTACCCGTAGGTCTTTCTTACAGTTCATTAAACAAATTATGCTTACACAGAGTATCATGTAATTGGATATGCACAGCATTTCTGACTGAGACTTTGTCTCACTGACTTAGATTTCTTTGCCCTCACTGAAGAAACCTATTTTGACTGAAGTCAAAATTTAGTGTTTCTCCATTCACATTGCCTTACATCTTCAAGCAGTTAAACTGACCAACTTTCAGAACATATACCAAGAATATATGTAATAGATATTTGTGCTCATTAAAACAAGTTTCACTATAATTTATCTGTATGGCTTAGGGAACATAGCTCAGGAATACAGAAGTAATGTAAACAGAAGATTTTTCTTAAAAGTGATCAATCTGATTTACAAATAATAAAAAAACCACAACATGAAAACATATACAACATAGTCAAAATCACTCTGGCAGAGGAAGTCTGAATTTTTCCATATGCTTTTCATCAAAGCCACATCACAGCACTGCTGAGCACAGGTTCTGATGCATCAGTGGAAATAAATGTTTGATGATCATGAAAAGCATAGTGGTACATGAGAATGGCATAACCAGCAGTTAAAAATAGTTTTCAGCCCCTACCAGAGGATGATTGCATGGTCTCCTGGAGAGATTCCACATCCTATCTCTGAGGAGAGAAAGTAGGGACTGTTTCAGGGTTCATTCTCTGAACCAGAATCAGATCCTCTAAGGAAATTAATTCAATCAATAAAGCTCTTTTTAAAAAATGTTTCCTTCTTAGCTTTCCCAGAAAGCTCTTCCTCTTATGATTAACGCTAATCTCTAAATTTAGTAGTAGTGGTCTGTTCTGCTAACATACATCTGAAACAGAATTATTCCAGTGACAGCTGAAGGGACTACCCAGTGTTCCAGGAGAACTATTATTATTGTATTGTACAAAGAAAAGCTTTATAGAATTCTCTTAATGACAGAATTCTGCTTCCACTTCTACTCCTTTCATTTTAGTGATTTAGAAGAATATAACTGAAGTGACAGTATTTAGATCTGGAATCTGCTAAGTCTGGCCCATGTTGTATTTTTTTTCTGAAATACCAAAAAATTAAAGATATCATTAAAAGTTTGCATGACCTATTAACTATGATGTCTAAAGAGACATAGAATTTCTTAAATGCAGAAAAACAAGCAGTGGCAAACAGATTAGTAAATTTACTTTTTTAAGGGACAATAACATTATTTCTGTAGCTATTTGGTAGCATCATTGAAATTAACATTTCTGGTGATTCTGCAGAAATTACAAACTCTACTTTTGCATCCAGGCTTAGCCTTGTCCTAAGTAACCATCATTAAAATTTGTTTACACAAAATCTGCAAGGATTGGAATTCCTCTCGGGGAAGTTTTCCACAATGTCGTTTCATGAGATGCAGCAAGATCCTTGCTTGGTTTGCTGAGGACTCCCTGCTAGGTCAGATCCAAGACTTTGGCCAGCATTTTGTTGCAACTGGTGGCAAGAGGAAACATTATTTGAGGAGCATGCCTTTTGCCACTTGGCCACCAAACGCTTCAGTGCTGGCTATCATCCACATTTTCTTTGTGGTAGGATGTTACAGCATCTTTTCATATTCCATTTAGAATATAAAGGAATTCTTATTAATGAGTTTATTTGTTGCCTCTTTGAAGCTGCAGCTGATACTGGCCTCTACAACCTCCTGGAGCAACAAATTGTAGAAGTTCACCCTCTTTCATGAAAGAAAAGTGTTTAATCTGTTTTAAAATATTCTTCTTTCAAAAAAACCCAAAAAACACAAACATTTAGGGTTCCAGGATCTGATGAATAATAACTTACAATCACAATATTCAAGAGATTCAAAATCTCCTTCAGCACCCTCCTGTCAGCAAAAGACTCTCAGTGTTTTTAGTGCCTCCCTGTTAGGGAGATGTTTTGCCCCTCTCTCTCTCTTACCATACATAGAGTTACAGATATGCAGGCTTTAAGTTTCAGGGCAGAAGAGCAACCACAGTGGACCAAAGACCCATTAATTGAGTTTCTTATCTCCAGGAGTCTCCAAAAAGTGAATGACAGAGCAGGATATAAAAAGAGACTAGTTTTTGTGGTACTTTCCCCATGCCTCCAGTTTTTGTGACTGAGGCATTTCCTGGCTCATGGTTTCCACACATTTAACACCTTTTGGTGACCTTTTCCAAAATCTTTTCTGGTGCTTCCTTGGGTGAAGAGAACTTTTTGCATCCTTAACTTCTTGTGATAGGGTCCTTACCTTAAATACAGATTATGTGAAGACTCACTACGTCATCATTAATTTTTGAAGGTGCTACCTGCTAATTCCACCACATGAAATTATTATTATTATTTCTAGTCTTGAACCTGTCTCCTAATGGCTCTCCAAACTGAAATCACAGATCTAATATTTCACTCTTAGACTTAACAGGGCTAAGGTTTATTTCTAGGTTTGTTACTAGGTTTGGGGTGTTTCTGAGATTTTGTATCTGATTGTGACAATTTTACTCAGTAAAATCATTTCACTTATGAGTGAACAGAACTAATTGAAACTGGCATTCATTAGTTCCTTATTATATATTATTATATTGGTTTGTGATCATGAAAGTTTTCCTTAAGACTATTTCCTTGAATACATTCCAGCTCTCATTTGAAAACTCTCAGCAAAATTGAAAGATGTAGCCAATGAGCAATCTTGGCATTAAAACCAAAAATGGGATGAAAAAACCTACCCACAAATAAATAATTGGAATCCCAGTATTCACTTCTTAATACCAGAACTGACAATATTATTGCTGTATGCTGATGTCTGTGAGACAATTTGCAGGGACTATGTCTTGTTTAACCCTCCAGTGCTGAAGGAAGACAAAAGGTTGCAGCATAATTCATCCACCTGAAGCTGTCTAGGCTTGGGAAGTGTATCTGAAACTTTTACACACCTACATGGCCATTCAACAGCTTAACTTTTTGAAATGCACAGCTTTACTGAGCCCATATAGAGCCATGCAATTTCTACCAATCTCCCTAATGATAAGTGTCAGACTGCCAAGTCATGCCAAGTTCAGGTGGGTACAAGCTTGGGCTCTCATACATAGTACAGATGAACTCAGAAAGGCTTTTTAAATTCTTCATGGGGTTTGACTTTCTGAGAGCAAATCAGATTTGACTGTACTTCAAAATGTTACTGTTCTGAGATTTATAATCAGCTCTGGTGCATGCTGAGTTGATGGCATTAACTCCAGTATACTATTTCTTCTCTGTGACATAACATTCACCCCTTTGGTTTCTGACTCTGAGAAATTCAATGAGATTTGAAGTCATATGCATTTTCCTCTGCTGAATGTTAGTCAGCTAGCCCCAGCCAACTTTCAGGACTTGTTCTAATTGTCATTATGATTTGCTCAAAAATTAAATGCCAGCACAGATCATTTGCTGTTTACCTCAGAAACTCTAATTTCAGGCCATGTTGAAAAGTGAGACATAAAATTCACATCGGGTAAAGCTTTCCAAAGTCATACACAGTTCTGTGGGTAGTTAAAGCTTTAAATGGAAGCCGACTGAGGCAATGTAATTTTGAAACAATTTCCACTGAGATACTCTCTTCTTCAAATATATGTGTTGGTCTATGTGAAATCTGCAGTCTGAAATTACTTGAAAAAGCCACTCTGCAGAGAGTCAAAGGAATGTGGTCATTTGCTTTTTCTGCCATCATCTTATTATATATGGGTCATGCAGCTCCAAAAATTAAGCAACAAGCCCTCTCCCTGGAACACTTGAATTTAGTTAGGTCTGCTGAATCTGTTGGGCACTGCTCTGCTTCACTGTTCATAAGAGCTAAATTCCAGTGACACTGAAATTTTGCTTAGTTCAATATTATACCAGGGTACAGATACGGTATTGATATTTAGTTGTTCACAATCGTATCCAGAAAGGGAGATCAACTACAAGGTGTGAAGATCAGATAGGAAAAAGTCCCCACAAACAGAAATTTCTCAAACAGTATGAAGTAGGTGGAATCCCAGCATATTCACGGCAGCAATAGCAACCTTCCCTTTTCCTATGTGCAAGAGTTGCAGTGAAAACTTGTCTTAGAGGTTGATTAGAAAGACTCCTATAGAGAACTGGGGTCTAATTTTCTCTTGAAATATTCACACCTGGAATGAAAAACTTTAAAAAACCAAACCAAACCAAAAAAACCCCACCAAAACTCCTAAGTCCTTAGGCTTACAAGAGATGAAATTATTCAGTGGTGTGCACAGGCAGGAAGAGCTCCACTTCGACATCCTTCCAGCCCCCCTCCACTGCCCACAGGCACAGGGGGTTCACCCCTGCTCTGCCCCTGTCCCACACACAGCCCCTCTCCATGCCCCCAGCACCCACCAGGCACCTCCCCTGCCTGCCAAGCACCTTCCTTTCCCTCCAGCACCAATTAGCAGCCCCTCAAGCACCAGGCAAAGGCAGCCTGAAGACAGCCTGAGGGTTGGGGAGTGGCCCTGTGGTGGGGAAAAGCAAAGGGGCAGCTTTTCCAGCAGTAAACTGAGCCCTGCCTCATGTACAGGAGCTGTATGGGCAACAGGATGCAGAGGAACTGTGCAGAACCTATCATCACAATCCATCTCTTACCTGCCAGAAAGGCATTTTTAACAAAAAACCCCACAATGTATACAACATTTCATGTGTGCTATTTTGTTTTTAAGTGAAATCTAATAAAAGGGAGATAAAACAATGCACTGTGAGAGAGGCAATTTTCATTGCAAATCACCTATTTGGATCAGTCTGAACAGATATGAGGCAATAGATGTTTTGCAATGGGCAGTCCTGCTGGCTGATGGAGGAAGAGCAGTCCTAACAAAATACGCTGCTCCAACAATCTCATAATAGGGAGCGTCACTTACAATGCTGCAGAACTTTGTATATGTGTATGTATATGTATATTTATATTTTCTGTCAAAAAATGAGAAAATATTAGTCTACCGAGATCCTTACAACATTTCATTCTACAGTGTACATGGAATTGCTTTAAACTACTGCCATGAGGTGGATTTATGTTTTTCAGTTATCATTTTCAAGAAACATTCTGCCACAGTATTTTATGATGGCAGAAGTAAACTGCAGATATGCTACACTCCAGTCAGCAGGAAGTAGGAATACCACCTTAGAATTGTTATGTCAAGCTGGGCTGTGAACACTAATTCTTGTTATGGCAGCCTAACACTTTCCACCTCTTGTAAAGGGATGGCTTTCACTGGCTCACAGTTTTTCTCTGCCATGTGTAAAGGGCTTCAGGGTTTGGGCATCTTAGGAAAAAAGTATCAATAGAATGCAAGCAGGTTTTTAAAAAAAAATGTGGAAAAGCATGCAAACTGTTTCATTGAAAACTTCTACTCTGTCTCCCATTTGGCAAAACAGCTTTAAGCTTAGCAGTGGGAAGTGCCTTATTCCTTTTCCCCTTCAAAATCAGCTCAGATCTGGCCAAATTGGGGTCCTCTGAGAATTTCAGTTCACACATGCATAACTGCACAATTAGAGCTTGGCAGATTCTTCCACTTCCTGTGGACTTTGAGCAGGATCTAGGTTAGATTGTTGAAGCATGCATGACATTTTGTTGAGGCTGCTCTTCCTCTATCAGGCACCAGGATAACATCCATCAGTCATTTGTTATACTCTTTTCATCTTTGGCAGAAAATACGATAAAAACCTCCCTCACTTAACTGCATCATGCCCAAACCCTGATCCGTTCTGTGGACTGAATGAGACTGAGACCTTGATTAAAAAGCCCACACAAATTTGTCACTCAGGAGTCTAGTTCGACACTTGATGTATTAATCCTAATCTGACTGCAGAGCTGAGCTGAGGAACGGAGTGCTCTGTCCTCCATGGCATTGCCAGATGTAAACACAGACAGGATAGTATCTGCACCACTCCACAACACTAGCCCTTGAGCAAAGATGCAAAATCTAACAGAAGACTTGTCAAATTAAAGCTGCAGATTTTCAAACTGGATTTCAATTCAGTTTACCTACCTATGATAAACCAGGATTAATAACTGTTATTTCACTCTGGTGGAGTAATTGAACCTATGCTTACCATAAACTATCCCAGGAAAAAAAGTAATAGAAGGTTTGGGCCATTCAGCCTGATTAGTTCAGTTTAAATCATCTGTCTGGCTGGTCAGGCAGTGCACTCTCAGGCTGAATTCTGCCACTTATTGTTCATCTTGCCACCTGTTGTTAAATGAGTGATCATTTGGGACCTGCTCCTGTTACATACACAGCTTCTGCTACTGTGGATCAAATTTTATAGTTATTGTGTGATAAAAATACGATTTTTTTTCTCACCTCCCTCTTTGCCCTGAGAAGACTTAGAAAAAGTCTGCTGATGGTAACCTATAGTGGATGCAGTTGCAGACAGTGTCACAAGTACCTGAGATGTGAAGGGTGATGGTAGCTGGAGATAAGGAGAGGCAAATTTCACACATAGCTTCACATTCTGCTTCTGCATGTTACTTACTGTTCTGAGAAGACAGAGAGAATCACAGAATAACAGAATGGTTAAGGTTGGAAGGGATCTTCAAGATCATCTTGTAGGCTGTCTTGTTCCAGCCTACATGCCATGGGCAGGGACATCCTCAGTAGAGCAGGTTGGTCACAGCACCATCCAACCTGGCCTTGAACACTGCCAGGGATGGGGCATCCACAACCTCCCTGGGCAACCTATGCCAGTGTCTCACCACACTCCAGGTGGAGTCTCTTGAGGGCATAGAGAGGGGAGGAATCACCTCCCTCAGCCTGCTGGCTGTGCCTCTGGTGCAGCCCGGGACAGGCTTGGCTGCAGATGCACACTGGTGGCATGTCCAGTTTTTTGTCCACAAGAACCTCCAAGTTCTTCCCCGCAGGGCTGCTCTCAGTGAGTTATCTCCCAGTCTGTGCCCACGTCTTGAGATTGCCCCTGCTCAGATGCAATAGCTTACACTTGGACTTGCTGAACTTCACGAGGTTCTTGTGGGCCCATTTTGTTCATGGCAGGGCAAGAGTCCAGAGTGATCAGCAGAAACAGCTCAGCACTGCAAACGGGTGGTGGGGGCAACCACATAAGAAGAGTATTCCACCAGTTTGCTTCCAATTTGATTTTTCTAGTTAAGAGTAACATTTAATATTAAGTTTCTGTTAATGTTACAGATATTTCCAAATGTGTTTCTCTCCACTATCATTTAAATGTTAGATAAAGAGAGGACTGTTTGTATGATCTGCTGTTTTAACTTCTGTTTTTACTTTGTGTAATTGCAGGACATGTTCATATCACCGACTTTAACATAGCAACCATAGTGAAAGGCTCAGAAAAAGCTTCTTCTATGGCCGGCACAAAACCCTATATGGGTAAGTTTTCAAGACATTTAGAAATGTAAGAAAAGTTACACATTAAGGCTGACTAATGGTGTAGCAAAAGGATTTTAAATTGTAAAAACATAAAGTAGATGTGATAAATTTCTCTTTTTTTTGACAGTATATATGTGTGTTAGCAGTGGAAGGCTTGGGAGATGGAGGATGTTGTTTGGATGCTATTTTAAAAAGGAACTTGATCTCTACACTGCTTCTAGTCAGGTTCTGTTTCATTTTGTGAATTCAAAATCAGGAGAATTTCAGCTGTGTCACTTTCTGTAAATCCCCACATCTCGAGACAAGAATATATGATATATTTGCACCACTGTGGCTATGACCTAACAGAGAACACATAATGTCATTTAAAAGTGTTTAGGCACATCCTTAATTCTTTGCTATGTTGAGCTCCTCAAAAATGTGTCTGTTTAAAATTGGAGTTCTTTTTAGCTAACTGCTGAAGTTCTTGCCCTGTGGCTTTTAGGGCCATGTTATCTATTGTAATAATATATTTAAAATGTATGATTGATTGAAGACTGGGAGATTAAAATTCAATTCATCTGTCTTCATATGTCAAAAAGGTAAACTCAAACTTGCCCTGGCACTGAAGGACAGAAGGCATCTCCTGAAGGTCATTTGTCCCACCAAAGTTAGGCTAGCTTCCATGACTAAGTGTGTGTGTGATTTGCCCTATTTGTGGCTTCCTACATATCTGCTGTTTTAGTTTTTTCTGTACATGGAATTGTCATTGCTTGGGCAGATGACTAGCCTAAGACTAAATGTATTTGGATTCAGGAAAACATATACGAAGAGATAGGTGTATCTCCAAGAGTCTTTAGCAGACATAATCAGGGCATACCTAACACATGTGCAATGGTGAAATAATGGTAAGTAATCATGTCCTGAAACTGTCATCTGGGGAACCAAAGGCCACTGTTGCTAAAATCTCTGCATTTTAGCATAGGAGTAAAAGCATGTGCATAAGAAATAGGAATTGACACTGATGTTTTTCACAGCACAAAGTGCACTGTACTACCCTGCACATGAAGCAGGCAGGTGTCTGCAGGGTGCCTCCACACCAGCTGTGAGACTGTCAGGGACAGCAGAGCAGTCCCAGGCAGCGGAAGAGAATAGTTTTTTTTTTCACATATGATACGTTTTTTGTTGTGAATCAACAGTTAGCAGGAGCTGGATTTTTTTGCCCCTGACAAGCTAGTTCAGTGACTCTGCTTAGATGAAATGAGCAGCACAGCACAGGCAAAGGATATAGAGCATTAGGAGGTCAAGGGAGAGATGGGAGATGGGGAAAAGATTTTAGTTTTTCACACTAATGGATCTGGTCTCAGTTCACTTCAGCTCATGTAGTTGTTCGACTCCTGAGGCCTCCTCCCCACACATCAGATCTCCACCATATCCAACAACCTCACAAGATGAAACAGTACAAAAAAATGTTCTTCTTTCCTTTATGAAGGCTATCACACCATCCACCAGCTTACTTTCTCTTCAGTGTGCCTTCCTCATCTATTGGAAATAGAAAAAAAAATGCCACAAGTGCAGTCTTTGCCATTCAGAAAGAGTCAGAAGAGCCATCCTGGTTTTTATTTGGAGATATAAAGACAGAAAATATTTTACAGTTGTAAAAATCCTCTGTTTCAGATGAAAAGTGATGGGTAAGGATTCTCTGTGGCACAGTTTGGATATCAAAGCTTCAACAAACCAAATATTAAGTGTGTGACAGATATGGCCAGACATTCATTGGTGATGCTTTCCTCTTTAGTTTACACCTTTTATTTTGTGAAGAATTGTAACTTTAGTGAAGTGCTACAAGGACTTTTCAGTTGCAGTGATTTCTGGTTGTAAAGCTCTATCAAAGGCTTTCCATTGTTGCTGCTGACTGCTGTCAGAGCAGACAAAGAACGCAATGACAACATGGTTTCAACCATGCAAATGCATCTCTGCTTTATTTTCACACCAGCTATATTTATACTACTCTAAAAGCAGCATAGCCATATATAATCAATCATTAGTTTTGATTTCTCAGGCATTTGCCAGTTTGAACATCCTGCCCACATATCTTTCCTACGGTTGAGCCAATTTCATCATCCTTGTTTCTTTGGCTTGCTTCTGCTTTCTTGTTCCTCATCATGTCTCAGGGGTACACAATTGTCAAGGTGCTTTGGACTCCACTGGCTCCTGGCCCAGCTGTGTTCCTTATTTCAACGTCCCATGTCCCAAAAAGATGAAACGAAGCTTCTTTCTGTTATTTCATGAGCTTGTTTATTATATCTCATCAAAGTTTCAGAGGCACAGGCTGTGCTGTGGCCTCCAGGAACACGATGGCAGAATGGCAATGGCTGCCCAAAGCAGGTAGCTTTTATATCTATTATCAACCAGTTAAAAAGCTTTACATATCTTATTTTGTCCCCAAAACCAGTGAATATCAACCTTATTGCCATATCTCCTCTACACTAAATTCTGTCTACCAATTAGCAAATCACAGGAACTCATGTCAGAAAAAAGGAAGAGAAGGAGAAGAAAGAAGAAGAAGAAGGAGAAACCATCACCCTAGAATCTCCATGTTGTCTTCATATTAATATATAGAGCAAAACCTAAAAACTACAACTACACACTCTGTGGTACACTAAACAAAAATCCCTTCCTTTCTCTGGTGCATTCAAGTTCTCCCAGAAGTGAAGAGAACCTCTCCCACCAGCTTAGGTCCCAGGCTAAGCTATTTTGAGGAGTTCTGGCAATAAAACAAACACCTAAAGGAGCAGGAGAAGTTCCCAGGCTTTTCCTGGACTCCAACACACAATGATCGGGTTGTGGTCAGAGGGAGATTCTGCAAGGCCATCAAAGCCATCAGCCTTCACAAGTCCCCCTTTTTTCTTTTGAACCAGAAACACTGTGTTCACAGTCCTCTGCAGGGCCCTTTGCAGAAAGGACAACAAACATGGTACTAACAGCAACATTAATAACACAAGCAGTATTATCAGTCCACCCATCCTCAAAAGATCTTTGAGCCACCCCTCAGTACCCCAGCCATTAAACAAATTATCAAGCCAACTGCTGCTTTCTTTCAGCTTTTTTACCCCTTCTTGCAACTGCTGAACGTTCGCAAAAAGAAATTTCGAATGATCTGACAAATTCATACAACACATGCCTTCAAAATCTTCACACTCATGCCCATGAGCCAAAAGCAAAAAATCTATATTGTATGTGGCTTCTCCTGAGACATTTAGACTAAGAGAGAAATAGAAAAAAAACAGAATTGGGTCGGTTGGCTCCATGGTTGGTGGTAAGCTTTTATTACCAGGAATTCAAACCACACTTTAACCTTGGTTTAACAAGCCAAAGTCACCTTCAAGCATGGTGCTTGCTGAGTACCAGAACCAAGGAAATTTAGCAATTTCTGTAAGACGTGCCTTATGCTATGCTGATTTCCACAATGACAACAGGATGAGATGTGATGAAAGCTTTTTCAGCCTCTTGAAGGTTTATAAAGTCTTACTCTCATGTGGATCCTGTTATGTTTAATCAGATATGAGGGTGTTCTCCAACCTTTCCCTTAGTAGAGGCACTTACAGGGTTTCTTACTTCTTCCTATGGGCCGTTTAAGGAAATAAACAGAAAAACGTTATCTCTAAAACCTCCATTCCTCTTTGAAATCTGATTGAAATAGGCTGAGAAATTGCTAGGGCATGATTTGTTCACATGCAGCATGACCGAATAAAAATGGTTTCCTGGAAAAAAAACAGAGTGAATTGATATTATGTTGTAAAAATGCCCTGGCTGTTTTGATTAAGATGGCTATCTGGTAATGCTAAGCATGGTGTGAGTCAGCTCCTGCAGCCTTTGTTTAATCCCACTTCACATTAGCCTTTTAGCCCCTAAGTCTTTCTCAGCCTGAAATATTCCGTGTCTATTTCCCTACTTATTAAATGTTTATGCAGAATGCACTGTACCTGAACCTGAATGTTTCTCTAGAAACCCTGTCAATTTCTGTGTCCCACCCTTCCCAGCCAGTTCATTCAGACGACTGAAATACCTGCCACATATAGAAACAAAGACAGGGACACCAGTTTATGTGAAAGGAACAAGGCCAACAGATTGGCAAGGCAAGATACTTCCGGCTGCTTCTGCAGCTTTTCTTCTCAAAGCCAGTGACCTGAAATGCTGAAGTGAAATCAACTTCTTAGAGTTTGGAGGTCCTCCAAGTTTCTGTCTTGTACTGTTCAGGTGGCTGTGACTGTGGAGGGCAAAGTGTTCCTTCAGCTGATTTGGGAAACCTGTGTGTAACCTGTGCCTGATTTTACCTTCACAAATTCACTGCTCAAACCTTCTACAACACCTGTGATTGAGGGTGTTGTCAAGGCTTTATTGTAGGAATAGCTCTTTGAAAACTTGTATGGTTTCAGGCTGTCTTCCTACCCTGGCAAGCAATGCAAAATCTCCTTTGAGACCAGGCTGGCTTTTGGCAGGCACAGCTGCTGCCAACAAATGAGCACGAGTGCTTGCGGAGGACCCTCTCCATTCTGCATTGAACAACCCCCAGCACCTCTTTTAACTTTCTATAAATCATTTTCACTGAGCACAGCAGAATAGAAATCCAGGTTCATGCCCCTGCTTGGTAGAAGTCACGTACCAGGGACGAAATCTGAGCTATCTGTGGATAGGCAAACAGGCCAGGGGACCAGAAAGACATTTGTACCTCAAACCAGTGACACAAACTCAACCAACAAGGTGACTACTGGCTGTTTTACCCCAATACAAAGTAAGTAAAGCCAAAATGTATTTATCAGAGGTTTTTTTCATTTTCTTTGAGCACTACATTGGGTGCCAATTCTATTTGTCTTGGTTTGAGATAAATTTGGAGGAACATCTGAATTGAACATCCCTCTGTTGGAATGCAGATTTCAGGAGCCCCTCCCCCACCAGGTTTGGAAAGAAATTCCTCTGAGGAAAGTGAAAAAAACTATTTATTTAACAATCAAAAAACCGATTTTTTTAACGAGCATATTTCCGTGGCACGCAGCCACGGAAAAAAAGAATGAATTATGTTAAGTAATAAAACCTCTTGCTGTAGAGTAGACCTGGGAAGATTTAAAGTCCTTTCTGTGTGGCTTTGCTCTCCCTGGAGCTGGGGTTTGGTGTGGGCCCCTCCTGGCCGCAATGTGGGGCCTCCCAGTGATGTTTTGCTGTTGCTGAACGGTCCAGAAGAGAAGAACAAGAAGCCAAAGTCCCAGGAAACTCCTTGCTTTAGCTAATAAACAAGAAGCTAGCTAAAAAGCAAAGGAATGTGAACTCTCTTCCATGCTGCAGAGACCTGAGAGCTGCGAAAAAGCAGGAAGGTGCTTCCCTTGGTTCCGCAGCAGCAGAACGCTGGGGAGATATGTGTCCTTGAACACAAAACCACTCAGCCCTTTTTTTTTCCTTCCTCTCGGACCCAGCTTAAAGGCACAGAAAGGCACAGGATTCACATCTACATAAAGCAGGAAATAGGGGATACAGCATCAGAAAGTCACCCCAAGACAGATGTGGACCAGGAAAGCCAGTGCAGGGCAGGACATGGTCCCTGGCTGCAGCCTGTGCTGGGCGATTCAGCTGTGGCTCCTTCTTCCTGCAGAAGGATATTAGTTCTGCCTCTTGTGTGAAAGGGAAGTGTGTGTTCACCTGACTGGATGCACTTGGGTAAGTTCTTGCTACTTTCCACACCGTTCCATCTTTATGAGTGCACAAAAAAAAAAAAAAAAGAAAAAAGAAAAAAGGGCATTTATTAAATTGCTGCCTTATGAAAAAGGCTGCAGGAAATACCTGTGTGTCTGAAAGAATATGCTCTGTGCTGGGCACCCATCTGCAGTGATGGCCCTCTGCACTGGAACAGGGTACTCCGCTACATACCCAAAAGCTAAATGGTAAAACACATCTAGAAAACATGACAGGTGTCACCTTTGTTTATTCCTCACTTTGGAGGAATCTGTGTTTGAGTCCTATAGCATATTATTTTTCCTTTCTGAAATATTTTGGAATAATCAATTTCCACAGATCTGTGTACTATTTTTGAGTGTTGCAAAAACTTTCCATTCACAGGTTATATTTTGGGGGGAGTGAGGGGGGGTAAGGTTTTTTGGGATTTTGGGGTGGTTTTGTTGCTGTTGTTGCTTATTTTTGTTTTAGTTTTGGAGAGTTTTTGGTTTTAATGGTAGGAGGGTTTGGGGAGACTGTGGTGGTAGAGACGGACACACCACACTTACTGTAATCCAAAGCCACCAAAGTTTTCTATTGCTCTCTGCTACTATTCTTATACTTCTTCACAATTACTATGGCTTATGATTGGCTGCGTAGCAAACAATGGCAGGGCTGTCTACAAAACAATGACCATTCAAACAGCAATACAATTAGCTATACAAGCAATTAGTTACATATTGTAAGCAAATCCCTTCCTGTACAATCTTGATATTCCATAACAAGAACATCTCCTTGTGTCCAGAACATCTTATTTCATTGATAAACTTTCTGGCTATCACTGTGGCTTTCACTGTGACTGCAGTTTCTCACAGGTAGATTTTGGCTGCTTTTAAGTCAATTTCTGTGAGACTGAGGCCTTCAGACCAGATGTCAGCCTCAGCAATTCCCATAAGGAACTAGACAGACTTTGATGTTTTTCTCAGCAGAGACTGAATTTATTCAAATGATGCATTGTGACTTTACTTCAAATCAAACCAATAAAATACATTTTATTACACAAATACACCTGACAAAAATCCAAAGTCAATAAAATCAGTCATAAATTATGTGAAAGATTTCAGCTACCCCCTTCCAATCCTACAGGCTTGTTATCTCAGGTTTTCACAGCTCCTTTCATAGGTTGCTGTCATGGTGAAGAATGACTGTGTGCCTGAGATTACCAGAGGGTTGTGGATTTACACTGGTCCACTGAACTTCTAAAATGTATGAGTCATCCATATTTATTAATTAATACTGTGTAGGAGTACTGTTGGACTCAGAGGAAAGCCAGTGGATGTCCTGATATCAACCTTTCACATAAAAACCCCTTATCCCATAGGGCTAAATTTGCTCCTCGGATTGTTAAAATACAGCAGGGGCAAATTTTCAGTAGGATTTTCAAAAGTGGTCAACCTTTGGTCTTTCTTGCACTCATATTACATAGTGCTCTGAAATTAAATATTGTTTTGCAGCTCATTGCATTTTGAATGCAGTTAAGGCAGTGTTAGGTTTTTAAAAATCCTACCTTTATCCTACAGATGGTTTGACTGCCCATCTGCAGAGTTTCTGTGTTCATGGCTTTACCTGACCTTTTGATCCCGGAGAAATCTCACAATGTCAGCATGATGAGGGAGGCTTCTGCTTGTTCTGATAAGCAAGAACCATGAGTGAGATTTTGAGTAGCTGAAGCAAGTACTCCCCACACTGATGGGATTTTCAGCTCATTCTAGGAGCTACTTAGCTCAAGGGGTTACACACTGAGCTGAAAGCAGGCATTCAGGTTTTGGTTCCACTCTGACATTAATGAGTAGGAGCATAAGCAGCGAGGAACCTCAGGAGATCAGGAAAGACGTTGCTACCTCAGCTGCTCTTCACCTCTTTGTGCTCTCTGACCTGCTACCATTCTTTCAGATCTTCCAGCAAAACTCCTAATATAATAATTTCTTTGACTATTTCAGTTAATTAATACTCCACTCTGAGTTCAAGAGGGAGTTTTGGGTTGGGATTTTGTTTATTTGTTTATTTATTTACTACCTGTCTGAAAGTGCCTGATGATTTGTGGAGCTCTGCAGGCAGATCTGAGGGGGATTCGGTGTCCAGTGGAGGTGGCAAACAGGCCCCAGCAGGGCCCTTCTGCCCCCTGGATAACTTCTGTTCTTTGGTCAGGCCAGCCCCCACCAGGTTTAGGCATCCATAAACTGGTGCAAAGATATTTTCTAACCTAATAGGAGTTTGTGAGGCAGGAGTATGTAATAGTCCCTCTGGTGTGCCAGGTACAGTCTGTCCTGTGAATCCCCAGTTATGCAGACCAGCATAATTAATAATTTCAGTATTGGGCAGAACAGCTGCTGTACACTGGAACCATCTTCCAAACACCAAATGGATATTTTTTGACAAAATCTCTTCTAAAAATTTCTAGAAAAACTGGCCCTGCAGCCACTGTGCGCTTTTGAATGGAGTAATGAAGATCCTTGTGTATAATTTCATGTTCAGTAAAGGGAGAGCATGACATGCTCATTGCTGTTGGACTTGCTTTCAACAGGGATTAGCAACCTGAGGCTGTTTCTCTGATGCTGATCCAGATGTTCAGCCACCAAGGGCTTCTCTGTGCAAGGTCAAGAAGTGACTTCTGTTCAGGGGTTGGGTAAAGCAGAGGGTTGTATGAGGATAGCACGCTGAGTGAGGACAGGAGAGGTTATATAGCCATATGGAAAGCTAATAAGGCATTCTAAATTTCATGTCTGTTTTCAGGTAATGGTATCTAAATTATTTACTTTGATTGAATAATTGCATTAAATATGAGTATTAAAACTATTGAGGTGTATAATGTGAATAATGGTGCAAAATCAGTTACCTGGCTGTGACAAGTATAAACCTCATGCTAGAAAATTTCCATCCCAGCATGGCCAGGTTTTAAGCAGCATTTTGCCTTATAAAATAGAAGTCAGCAGCTGGCTGGTCTAAAGCTCTGAGTCAGAAGACTGACCATTATAATTTAGACACTTTTTAGCACATGAGAAAGTAAACACTAGGAGGTAAATTGATAGTTTACGAAATCCACATTTATATTCAGGGAGAGGGAAGTTGTTTTCTTCCATTTTGCTCTTGAAACAGCTTCTATTCTGGATAGAAGATCACTTGTCATTACTGTAGTTTGATTTCTGTTTTCTGTTTAAACCATGATCCAGAAAAATTACTGACCCCTGAATTTACTTCTCAGAGGAAAGCGAAAATTAATGTTTTCTCATCACAGTGCTGAGAAAGCAATTAATATTTCACTGAAGCATCTCAGTTCAAGGTTCTTGGAATATTATTCCAAAAATCAAGTTCATTTTTTATTTAGCTCAATCTGTCATGCCTTAAGCCTGATTCAGCAAGGTGAAATTATAAATGTGTTATATACATCATCATTCACATGTTTAAAATTTGCGAAAAATTTGCGAACGTCTAAGCTTTTAACAGCTTGTCCTGTGCTAGTCAGTCAAAATATTGTTTATGCTGTGTGTATTGTATATATATGTATATATCAATTTATACTTATACACATATTTTTTTTCCCAAGATCAGGGAAAAAAGGAATACATGGAAGGAGAATGGCACCTGGCAGTGTGGTATTATACTGAATCTCAGTTAATGACACTGGAATGTATTTTCTAATCTGAAATCTTGGGCATTGCAATCAAACCCACACCACTGAAGTATGTTTTGCTGCAATGACTACAGCAGAGTGTGTTGCTTTGCAACCCCTGCTGTAAGCCACAAACCTCTGATTCCCCTTACTGACATGTAAGGTCTCTGCTGAGATAAAAACAGGCTTCAGAGAGATGTAGCTAGACAACTGGATGAGCAATGCCAGGGATTTCATTCTTAAGAAATGTTTTATATCCACCTGAACTGGATCATTCAAAAGAAATGAGACAAAAACACTAGGGTTTAATTTTCTGTTTCATTTTCAATGTCTCATATTGATAACACTGGCACAGGGCATTTTGCAGGAACTGACGACCAGCTGTCATTGGCAACATTTAGCTTTTCATGGACAGTGAGCTCTTCACAGTAATCCATCTATCAAGACTGACTAGCAAGTTATTGCTTAAATAGACTGATTTTTTAGTATGTAGATGCTCCACCAGAAATAATAGCAACTATTCTTTTTGCCAACCACCAAATGACCTCAAATGGATCATTTTATCATGGACGGCATTTTCAAACTCACCTTTGAGCTCCAAATTAAGCATAGCCTAAATTTCAGAGATCCAGAGCACTTACGATTTATGAAGTTGTGATACCAATGAATACTCAGCAGAATTTCAGAAACCCTACTCAAAACATTTTATTTGTACAAAATGGACTTTTACTATAGGAAAAAATACTGAAAGTTTGGTTTAGCATTGTTTGCATTTAAATCGATATTCTCTTTAATTTCAAGCTCATGAATCATGTTGTTAGATACTAATATCTTTCCACAAATAAAGGTAGATAGTTACCTACCAGCTACGTAACATTTCCTTTTTTATAACTTTTTTTTGCTAAAGATCTTTAGGAAAATCATCTACATAATTCACATTGCAGGTCATCTGACTGCTATGAAAGTTCTGGTGGATAGTTATATAAATGAATGGATTTGTCAGAAATTACTCTGTTTTGCACAAACCTACAGAACAGAAGTAAGGATATCCCAGTGGGCCTTTGCTTCTGAGATGGATGCAGACTCACTAGATTTCCTTTCATGTTCTCTTTATTCATATGCTGTCCTCTAGTATGGTTTTATTTTACCAAGAAATAACCATGTATTTGCTTCCTACAGTCTGCAGTAATATCATATTACTAAAAAGATACTGTGCAAAAGCATCGAAAGACATCTCTGAAGAGGATTTATTTTAATTTATTAGTTGGAAAAAATCTTGGCTGGAAATTTATATTGGGGACTTGAAATGCACTGAAGCACACAAGGCAGTACAAAAGTGGATTTGTTTATGTAATTTTTCAAGAAAGCAAAGCAGATAAACAATAAAATCATGAAAGTGTATTATTAAGAGAAAAATATAGATGCAGAAAAGAAACAATGGAAGGACTTTTAACTTGGCTAGTTGCCAAAGTTAAATATGTGCAATTACTCATTACTATATAAGACACAGAGACATTCCTGATTTTATTGTTTACTCTGTTAGAATTAGTACAGGTGTCCCAGCTTGGAATGGCATTGGTATTTAAAGGATCTTTCTTTGTCATTTTCAAAAAGTTGCATGAAAAGTGTCCAATCACACTTCACAAAACATGAAAAGCAATAACCCAAACAAAAAGACCACATTGCTTCTGAGTTCCAGATTTAAAAATTCCCAGTACTCTGGCTGACCGGTGTTCCAGGTGTCTGAGCAGAGGTGAAGAACCCATGCAGTTAGTCATGACTGCCAAGAGGAAGAAGCTGTAAAGACCACATTGAGGCTTTCTGGCCTCAGATGCCTTTGTCATCCCACTCAGATGTGCCATGAGGAGCTGACTGCTTGAGCGTCATTAGGATCACAGGATTGTGGGGTAGCTGGTGATAGCAGGGGCCCCAGGAGCCTCTAGCCCAACTCGGCTCAAATGGTGAGCAGTGAGGCTGGACCAGGTTCCTGCTCTTGAGTCATTCTTCAGGCAGCTCTAGGAATATGCAGTTCTCCATCATATTAAAGAAATTAGGTCAAGGGGAGCTGTGAGGACCTGTGGGATCTACCGATTGCAACACTTCTCTACTTGTCTTTGAATTTACTCTTGCTGCTGGACTTGCTACTACTTGATTTAGCTTCACTATTTAAAAGTTGTGCTATTGCCATGCAAACATCTATTGCCTTCTGCCTAAGTGCATGTGATTGTAACTACAGCTCTCAGCCAAAAGAAACTGCAGGATCAAACCCATTATTAAACCCATTTATTTTCCTGAAAAGCCTTTGTTCAGTAGAAACCGCTAGAGGGAAAAGGTCTGAAGCTCTTGTTCTTGCAGGTACTCTCGCTCTTGTTCACACAAACTCTTGAAGGCAGAATGCTTCTGCCTATGTAGATGCATGAGGGTAAAAGATGAAGTATTCTTCTCATCCTAAATGTGTTAGGGCAAGAGAGGATATGTTCACAAAGGGTACGCACAGCAGAGCTGTTGCACTTGCTCCAAGATGGCAAGCTCAAATCTGATCATCCTTTGGAAGAATCTACCCAGAGCAGGCTGCAGAATGGCTGTCCAAGCTGAGCCTGGGATCAAGTTCAAATTTTAAAGGATTACAGATAGTCTATTTAAGTAACAATGTTAAAGAAATTCAATGAGAATTTCGTCTTTCCTTTCAGAGTTTTTCTTTGCCTTTACCTGAGCCAGCTTGCACTCTGAGTTGGTTCTCCTTGCGTAGTTATTTCTTACAGCTAACCCTAATGTTATGTCCCATATTTCACAACTCCAGTTCTTCAGAGCTTGGCTAATTCCATGACTTGGAGGGTGTGTTGTCTTTCTGTAAGATGATGCTCTGTTTCTGAATGATTAGGCAAACTCCAGAAGTCTGCACACAGCCTGGAGCCCTTCATTCATAGCTAATGTCTCTGTTCAAAAAAACCTTTAGACACATTAAGCACAAGCTTAGTGTGAAGTGGGTATTTAACAGCCTTGCCAAACTAGAGAAAGGTGTTTTGGCTTCAACATGGTTGAGATTTCACCCTGAGAAAAAACTTGTACATAGGATACTGCAAATCATATTGCACCCTCTGCCAGTTTCCCCCTCATGGGAAGAAAGTATTTACAACTGCTTCACTGGAGCTGATGGAATGCAGACAGGCATTCCAGATGGACTGAAAATAATGCTGTTAAAGCAGGCAAAAAGGGGCTATCTGCTTTAAAAATCAGGACCTTAACTGCTCATATCCTGAGCTAAGAATGCCATCGGCTTAAGGTGAGAAAACAGCTTCAAAACTCCGGGGCAAAAGAAAGCATTTTCTGCTGATCTGCTTAATGTAGGATGAGTTGACCTTGAAACTTTTGGAACAAGAAAATGAAATACAATATAATTCAATAGCTCAGTCACTAAATTAGCGAAACAGCTGCACCATTCTGGCAATGTCAAAGGTTACATCAATAAAGTACTTTCACCTCTATCTCACAGAAATCAGATAATGATCTGTCTCGTTATTAAAATGTTAAACCTATAAAAGACATAGTGAAACCAATATTGTACCTGCATAGCTCAGTTAAAATGCCAAAAGGCTATTTTCTATAATGAGATATTGTACGTCATCTAGGCACGGTGGGCAAAAACCATAACGAATGGGGCTAAATGAAGCAAACCTTCACTATAAGGTGCCTATGTTGATATTCAAAATATAAGTTTGGTGACTAATGTGCAATTTAAGTGCATCCATCCACTCAAGTAATAAAAAGAATCCTGCTTATGCTCTCAACACTTATCTGATAGACTGCGCACCTGTAAGATGTGCCTACACACCAGCAGTATGCAAACTAGAGCTGAAATGCACATGAAGATACAGCATGCCAAAGGAAGCTGTGTCATCTGGAGGTGAAACAGAGTTAACTCAGGGTAATGACTCTTATGGCATTGTTGATTCATGTCATATTGGAGCACAGCACAAGTTTTACTTTGCCAGAGATCCACTGGTCATCTATTCTCCAAACACATGTATTCTAGCAAAAATGTTTATTTAGGTGCCTACAGATCTCATACCAAATGTGTTTGGGCATGGTCCTGCTGGTCAAAGAGACTAAGACCACTTTCATACATTCACTAATTTTTATTCTACAGTTTAGAGTTTTGCCATAACTGATGAATGGATTCTTCTTCTATTTGGCTCTTGAAGACTTCCTGAAGTCAGGTCTGGAGCTGTAAATTATTTGGTTGCCATCCATAATGCAAGGACTGCAAAAATTCCTCTAAAAGGAATGCCTTTCCATTTATTAAAGGCACTTCTCTAAATGCTGTAAATAGTGAAATCCCAAACTGCCAGTCAGAAGTAAGTGTGACCAGACCACATCATTCACTGCAATGTGCACATCACAAAGTGAGGCAATGATAATCAGGGGGTAATGTGGTACATTAGACTCGGTACCATGGCCAGAAGAGGCTCACATGGTAATTGTAATTTAGCATGATGTTATGGCTAGGGACAGTGTTGTTTAGAAAATCTCCAGTGAAAATGTTGTTTTCAGAAAGTGCGCTGAGATTCTGCTGTCAAATCATTAGAAAAGCATGACTGAGTTTTCATTTCATTTCATTTCATTTCATTCCATTTCATTTCATTTCATATCCATTCTTATTTGTATCTGGTTTTCTGAAGAGACTACAGTAGCATTATTTAGTACAGGTTTTTTCCTGAAATTAAACAAGTGGATCCTTGTTTTGAAAATATCTTTTCTTTTCTTACACAAAAGTTACTTTTATGGAAGTCCTTACTTCATTGACGGTGTGTTTTCTTCCAGTCATGACAGTTTCTCACATCACAAAATCAGTGTCAGGATTTCTATTTAAGTACCATTTTTCCTGTGTTGAATACCTTTAAACCTGTCTGATTAGTTCTATCCAAATGTAGAATAAGGATGAGATTCACTATATTCAGCACCGCCATCAATCACGAAGAATCACCTCACTTGCAGATATTTTTCACATAAAATGTTTACATTACCTTAAACTTTCTAAGGCACACTTCAGATCGAGAATTACCCTATTACTTATTTTTATTCATATAACCTAAAACTTAAATGAATCAGGTAAGAATTAACATATGAAATTACTGACTTTTGAAATACTCTGACTGGCAAAGGTTGCTTGTTATCAGTAAAACAAGGCACTGAAACTACACCCTGAAAATGCTGCACGTCCAGGTCAATTTAATGCCAGTTTGTTGAGTCCTTATTCATTTTTAAGTTGTGAAATAATATCTGTCGTCTAACGTTAATGAAATGCATTTTTGTTTGATTTGATTTACTGTTTTAGCTCCAGAAGTGTTCCAGGCCTTTATGGATGGAGGTCCAGGATACTCGTACCCAGTGGACTGGTGGTCGCTAGGAATTACAGCATATGAATTACTGAGGGGTTGGGTAAGAATGATGGAGTTTGTTGTTATCTAACAAAAGTCTCAAGTTTGCAGTGCCCCTGAGTGCACTCTTCAGGATAAAATTTGAGTGTACAAGGCCCAGGTCAGGAATGCTGTCTTGGTTCTTTCTCAGCTAAAAACACTCTTGGGAAAGTTTCACCCCACGCTTAAATACATTATGAAAATTGGCCTCAGTTTGGCTGAGGAAAGGCCTCATGTTTAATGGCCTCTTTATAACACTGAGT
Organism: Vireo altiloquus; assembly: GCA_013396875.1. NCBI lineage: Eukaryota > Metazoa > Chordata > Aves > Passeriformes > Vireonidae > Vireo > Vireo altiloquus. The sequence goes on along the minus strand of VZRF01004016.1, from coordinate 690,832 downwards.
TGCAAACAATGGTATTCTTTTTCAAATAGAAGTTGAATTACTTCAGACTATTATATCTTTGATTCTCTTAGCTAATACCATAAGAGATCTAATCCAATATCTTAAGATGCTTGGCCCAACTATAGAAAATGCTTATCTACCAGTCCATTTGTTTCTTATCAAATCAATTATGTGAATAAGCTTAATGAAAAATCTTCCTGAGCATGGTCAAATATCACAGAAGATAATGGAAAATTCTTTTCCATTTTGGTTCAAAGGATTTCAGTCAGTTGCTTAAATATTTACTATTCCTAAAGGAAAACAGTAATTTAGATACTATTTCAGGATGATGACTTAGCTAAAGTTACTGTTCAAGGTTTTTTAAATTATTTTTCATTCCTGTTTCGGAAAGAGGATTTTATTGCATTGCAGTATGTTTTTTTAAAAGGGAAGAAGTATTTTTTAATATTATTACACAAACACAGTTCTGCTACCTTATCTTGCCAGACAATCCATCCCATAAAGATTTCACAATTTCATGTTGGATGACAGATAAAGGAAAATAGGAAGAAAGCATAATTGTTATTCCCATTTTTAGATGGAAAACCTAATTTCAGAGTGTCTGCATATTGTTACTTTGGAAGCTACATTTTTCAAAGGCCTAAAATTTGGCCAATCTGTTTTGTATTTGCATAGAAATAGCAAAAGTCATGCTCCTGAGACAAAGATCTCTCCCATGCAAAAGATTGTTTCAGTTCTCAAAGCAAAGGAGTATTAAACATGTTTCTTAATAAAAACAACGAACCAACAATTATTATCAATTTTTCTCTATCATAATTCTCAAACCTCAGGGAGTTTTTAGGCTCACATTCTTCCTTGAATGGAGAAGTCTGGCAGTGATAAGCATAATACAGCCTCAATCCTTGTCACAGACAGTAGTTCCAGCTGCACTTACAGTAAGATCCTGATGGTTTTATATCAACCCTTTCACCAGTGAGTGTCTCCAAGAAAGGAGCACAATGGATGATTGTTAATGAAACCTGAACTCCGAAATTAATCACAAAAGATCACTTTAATAAATGAAAAATTACATAGATGATATAAATTTGCCAAGATCCATACGGTGTTTCCTGAACAAGTCAGTCTGGCTACAAACCAAGCAAAGTTGAGACTGAATCTCTTTTTTTTGGTTGTTTGTTTGTTTTAAATAAAAACATTGCCATCTGTACCTGCTCGAGTCAACCAAGCCAGCTGCTCGTTTTCTCCTGAAGAGCAGCTCTTGGCTGCTGAGGATGGCTTGGCAGCCCACACTAGTGTACAGACAAGGAAAAGGTGTATATTTTCTAAATTTTTCTAGACTAGACAAGGCCTAAACTGACACGAGTGATGACAAGAGGAGTAGCAGTGGGTTGAGGAAATGTGCTTAACCCGACGCACGTTGCTGTCTCGACACCCACGAGCTCCGAGGCCCCATCTGCAGCAGCCGTGCCCAGCGGATGGCCACGGAGGCACAGCTTGCACACACAAGGCTGCGAGCTAAACCTGCAGGCACGCAGCCCCTGCTCCCCCAGGCTCCCACAGCTCCTTGTCCAAAACCACAGTACCCCCCAGAAACAGCCCCGCTGCCACTCAGAACATGGGTGGGCACTCAGAGCAGCCCACCTGTGCCAGCAGCAGCAGCCCTGGGCGAAGAGGAGGCTGTGGCATGGGGCAGAGCTGCAGGACACAGGGCTTTCTGCAGCTGGAGCCTGGCGCATGCTGCTGCGTGGGAAAGGCGGCAGGCAAGCAAGGAAGGAGCATTAGAAAGAAGAAACATCACAAATTTGATTTTCCACCTCGAAGCTGTGCATAGCGTATGACACTGACATTCTGAATCAAAAGGCAATAGGTAAAAGTAAAATGAGTAAAAATGAGTCGTTTTTCACTGAGCTGAAAATTTTTGGTTTTATTTGCCTCTACTGCTCGGGGTGCTCAAGGCATCCCAGCCATTCTCATGTCTGGCTTCCTAGTGCTGGGTGGCCAAAACAACACTGTGCAGGAAATGAGGCTGTAGCTGCAAGAGCAGGTTGTGTCCAGTACAGAGCTCTCTGCACCATTTTTTGGTTGTCCACTGCACAGCTAACTTTTCTCACTAATTTTTCTCCTTATATTTTTCTCTTTACCCAGCTGCTAATAAGATACCTGGCAAGAAAAAAGCAAATTCATACAGCTTTGCATCAAACATCGATCTTTTCACCAAGTCCATGAAATTAAACTGTAATTAATTTGTCTGCTGCAAACTGTGCCTAGTGTCGTCTACTCCTGGGCTGTAGACAACTGCTAAAATGCTACAACAAATGTATATAGCATGAATTCCTTAGAGACAAAGAGAAGGAAACAGATAGTAGGTGGGATTCCAAGATTCTGACTTTCACTGCTATGTGAACAATTTACAACAAACTTTGATAAAAAGCCATGAACAAAAGCAAACCAGATTTTTTTTCTTATTTCACAAAATAGAACTGAAGGGGTAGGACCTTCAAGTGGATTGAATAGGGATTGAATAGCAGAAAAGCAGGGATAATAGAGGTATGAAGGGCCTCAAAAGACCAAATTTATAATGGCCATTTATAGTTTGAATTAACTAATAAAAATATTTAAAATCTCTTCAAATCTCAAAAAAATCAAGATTGCAGAATGCTAATAGTCTTGAAAATAAGGTAAATTTCAGTGATTTTCCTGTGAGAAAAAAGACATGGGCAGAAACATTTTTGATAGAAAAACTTTTAATGATTTACAATTTCTTATAGTTGCTATTTTTAAAGTTAATTGCCATTTTCGAAAATTGGTGTACATTCTGTCTCAATGATCCTATTGACCACATTTTTATATCAAGTTAAGTCAGCAGTAGGTTAGTTCTAGGTGGCAGAAAGCATCTCAAGGCCTCATTTTTAATAACTGTTTTATGGCAACATTACCTTAGATAGGGAAAAGCACAACAGACTATTTCTAATGACAATTTTGAAACTGATTCAAGAAAATTATGTATTTAGAGCAGACATTTAGGTCCTGTTAAATTCATATGGACATGGTATAGCTAAATGACAAAGTTTAACTTACTGTGAATCAAAGCAAAAAGATTTAAGCCCTCCTTGAATTTATTTTTAGAACACCCCAGTGCCTTGGAATGGACTTGGTTTCATACATATTTTCAAAGTTAAATATATGCATGAATCTTCCCAGAATAAGAATATGTCCTGGGTCTTTATGAAGAGTGACACCAATTCCTTAACAGATTAGATAACAAACACTTAGAAATATTCTTAAATTATGATCTTCTACCAGTACATACTAGCAAAAGTCAAGGCATGATTCAGTTCTTAGTCAAGCTGATGAGTGTCTGCCCTTTGCTGTTCAGGATATTGGATTAATAGGTAACTCTATGTTGTTTATGAATTATGATGCATTAATTTGCACACTGCTGCTAGGATGGCATTTAGCTGCATATCTCATATCACATATTTATCACCTGCTGGGTACAAATTAATTCACAAACAATCCGCTCTCTGTCCTTGTTTACAAAAATACATTAAGTATAATTATAACAACTTGCTTCGAACATACAAGTATGTGCACAGAAAACAACAAGAATATAAATTTATATGTAGTACTTTTGTTTCCAAATTCTGCATTTTATGAAAGATAAACAGAGCAAACTTCTTGAACAAAGCCCAGGGCTTTTCTTCATCTGTAGAAGAATTTAGGCACTGCAAACGCATGACAGCAGATACATGTAATGAGTTAATTTTGGATTTTAAACAAGGGCAAAGGAGAAAGATTCGGAGTCTTCTTTCTTACTGTGATTCTGACACAGACTTTTGTAAGCATTTTTTAGTTTCTTTATCTACTACTCAGTAAAATCAGGATGACAAAGCTCCTTTCAGCCACCTGATTTTGTCAGTTTAGGTCACAAGAAGTGATCACTAGTGCAAAAAATAGTAAATAATCGACAATTCACATAGGATACCTCAGGAACAAAATTATTTATTCATCTCATTTGAACTGATATTTCCTTTCATGAGAGAAAAATTTGCAGAGGAAATGCATCTATGAGTAATTATATTCATTACAACTAAAGAAAAACACACACGCAAAGGATTAGACTCAAAATTGTTATAAGATGTTTTTGTGGTTTTGATATTTCCAGCATAAACAATACTGAGCTCAGGAAAATGTGAATAGTCTGCATTCTTTTATCTATTCTTGCTGACTCGATATTGATTTAATTTTATCCTAGAGGCCCTATGAAATTCATTCAGCCACCCCCATTGATGAGATACTCAACATGTTCAAGATAGAAAGAGTTCACTACTCATCTACATGGTGCAAGGGTATGATAGCACTACTGAAAAAGGTAAGAAAACACAAATACCTTTTGTCCTCTGTTCTCTTCTCTTCCAGAAGCCCCTCCAATACTGGAAAAGGCGTCAGACAAGCACACACATTAGGTAGTCAACATTTCAAGGATAAGAGAGTGGGGCTTATTTCTAGGCTGTTCTGAATGTGAGTGGTGCAGTATTTTCTCTTCAGAAGGTGCTTTATTCTTAGGCTTAGATTCAGGCTTCTCATGACTTCAAAGAAGTAAAAATTTAATATTTTTTTTATTTTAAAGCTGATTCACGAGTGATAATAAAAGTTTGGGGATCAGTAATTCCTCCTTTGTGCCCTGGCCCCATTTCCACCCAGTTGTGAACATGCAAGTGGGACAGAGAAGGAAGGACCACTCTGCCCTCTGCATTTCTGCTGCAGCTTCCAGAAAGGGAGATTAGAAATTAAAATGGCTGTATCTCTTCCTGTCTCATGTTGCTATAGTGGCAGCAACAAAAGTCAAGCCACTTTGCTGTAAACATTGCTAAACTACAAGGCAGGGCTCTTTCTGAATGCGTCTGACCCTAAAAATTGTTTTCTTCCTAAAATCCCAGGGGTTTTATAATTGTCTGGCCACACTGCAAAGATAATCTGTCTATTTTAGGTATTTCAGATCATCAATATTGATACTTGAACAGGAAATATTTGTGAATTTCTGAATAGAGTAATAAAAAATATATGTCTTTTGCAGCATTTAGCAACCTAGTGTTGAACAGAGAGAGCAGTGAGGTGGATGACTTTAATTGCTGCTCTGGCATGCTCAGTGTAAATGTATCATCCAAAAAATTAAAGGCAAAATACAAATTGCTGGGTGGCATTGAACTGTGATGTTTCATTTTGCTTGGACTCTTGTGTATTTGTAAACAGACTTTTGTTGCTTATGCATTTATACACTTCCTGCCTGCAACAGCCATCTGGTGGCAATTAAATGATTCTCATATCCTACGAGCTGTTGCTTTTAATTTTTTTTTTTTTTTTTCCAAATTGGGACTGCTAGCATCTGTTAGAAGATTCCCTAGCCATTTTCTTACTTAAAAATATGTATCATACAATTATGTGTGGGATACATTTACTCATATATGGCATCCAGTCCCTTAGAAAATGCCTTGTGCTTGATCACAGCTCCTCACTAAGGACCCAGAGTGCCGCCTTTCAAGCCTTGCAGACATCCAAAACTCTCCATACCTAGCTGATGTCAACTGGGATGCTGTTCTAGAGAAAGCTGTGACCCCAGGCTTTGTTCCTAACGTAAGTTGATGTTCCAGGTGAATAATGTTTGTAAATTCTGACTTTAATTATCACTGCCGTTATACTTGTTTATGCTTGTCTTTTTTGCTCCTCAGCGATTTACTTTGGATTCATTTACTCTGTCACAGCTGAGGGAAAATTTGTCTGATTTCAATAGATCGTAACAAAAACTAATTAACCTTGGTTCACTTTTTGTTCTCTTTCAAAAAAAAGAAAACTTTTCCTAGATTTTACATTTCAGCTGTTAGAGCAAATGATTGTCAGAGTTAACTCTGAGACGAAGAAAACCAAGAAGACTGTGTGGCTGTGAAAGTTAGGCATTTGAATAACATTTGGAAAGCTTTTTAACATCCCAGTATTCTGTTATTTTTTCACTTAAAAATAGTGTTCCAAAAGGCTGACCTATTTCCTTTGTGACGGTTTCTTACAATAAAACATTCAGATTGTGTGAGGGAATCTGGTGGTTTCTTTTTTACTGTGGTCCCATTTTGTTGGTATTTTCTGGGTATTTCCTGGGTATTTCCATTCTGATAATTTTCAAGTTAAATGTATTTGAGGGCCACGAATAAAAAGCAATGACTGTGGTGTTAATATGCTACTTCACTTTTTTCAGTCATATTGCACTATAATTCTTCTCCAAACAATATATCTGTAGCATACCAAGGTTTGTTTCAGTTTGGGGGTTTTTTTAATGCAACTGTAAATAAAGATGAGGGAGGTGGAATAGGTAGACCCTGTCTTCATCCGGGTGCACGTTAGAGTCCATGATAAACATGATGGGGACAGGATCCAACCCTGCAGAGGCTGAAGGTGAGAGAACATTGCCTAATGGAACAAAGGTAGACAGGTGGGCTGCCAAGACTGGCAGTGTTTGCTGGGCTTCTTGGCACCTGACCAGAGCCTCTCTGGAAGCAACATCCTGCAGGAGAAGAAAGCTGTGGGTGGGCAGGCAGGCCTTCCTCAAGGAACTGGGGGAAAGACCAGGAATAAAGCAGGTAATAAGTGCAACAGGAGAAGGGAAAGGCAGGCCCCTCTTACAGGCACTACAGGGCAATGTTCACCTGTGGAGAAATTCCTTCCTTTCACTTTGCAGCTCAATCCTACTGCAAGATGAATGTTGGAGAGGTGAATGTCAAATCTACCAGGCCAAGAGTCTTTCCCTCTTACTTGATGTCCAAGCAGCTGGAATAATTACTCTGCCATGCCAGGATCCTCCCCTACACTCTCTCAGGTCACTGCCCTAAGCAAAGCACTGCAGAACAAAGCTCCCTCCTGGCCTGGTGGACTGTGAACTCCATTCTCCTGGTGGTGTGGATCTACAAGATGAGTGGAGACTGACTTTCCTCTTTTCCTTTTTTCAAATTCGGGGTACTCTTTGAGATATCAGAGGTGTGCACTGACTTCTCAGGCAAAACTCAACTGATTATTTAGATTTCCTACTCCCAGCTAAAAGTTTAATCCACAACTGTTAGCATGTGGAAAACGTCACAACACAGTATTTTTTAAGGGAGATCCGTTTCCCCATATCCAAAGATACAACATTCTTGGAGACCCAAGAGAGACTCAGATTCTGCAAAGACAGCTTTTCACATTTGGATTCACCTTATTTGTGTTTTGGCAGGCATCTCTAAAACCTAAGGTAAAATCTGTATTATTTGAAGAAAAATAATGTAAAAGGAAATAGGAATAAAGTGTTTCATTTATCTATCCAGATTAATCTGAAAATCCCATTACAAGCTCTACCAGACTTTTCTGTGAAGAGTCTGATATCGACCAGGGCTTGTTTCACCTGGTCAATCAAGTGTGTCAGGAAAAACAGTGAGGTGAGAATCAAAGTGTCTTTTCTAGCACAATAATAAATTTCTTTTAATAGAAATTTATTATTTCATGAGACCAAGTTTGGTCACACATTTTCCAGGAACTTTCTCTTTTCTGCACCAGCAAAACTTTCACTGATTAATTGGGGCCACATGACAAAATGTTGTTTGTTTTTCAGCCTGTGAGAGGGTGAACTGGGGCCCTGTGACCTGGGGAGTGTTTTGAAAGTAGAGAGTTTTATAAATTGTGACAGCTTGCCATGACTGTCAGGAGATTGCCTGCCTTCTGCAACTAAGAGGCCACATGGGAGGCCTGTGGGAGCAATATCCCATAGCTTAATTTCTCCCTTATAGTTTGATTCCATAAACACAGGTCTTAACTACCACATGTGTTTCTTTGTGGCTTAGTTAGTTTCTTCATATTCAGCCTGGAGTCATAAATGATTAGTAGGGTTTTTTCAAATATAATTTAATTTTATTTTTAAAGCTTCAGAATTAAAGTGATATATTTTTTAAGTACTCACACAAATCCCAAAACTATGCATGGTCAAGAAAGGGACTGATATTGATGAAACATAATTCATATTTATTTATTACTATTATTTATAATAGTAATATTATAATATAATATAATATTAATATAATAGTAATATAATAATATAATAGGAAATATTTATTTATTACTAAATATAAACAAACTATGAATTGCCATTAATAAAAACCAAATACATTTTACTAAAGCTGGCTGGATAATATGCAGGAAAAGCATCAGATATCTAAATATTATGCTCCAACTATACAGAATTCACTAGGAATAAAAATGATGGAGTGATCTCTAAACCAAATATTTCACTGTACAACACACAAATTTTACAAGTAATTGATATGATTTTACTGCTCAGTGTCTTTGGTTACTAAAAATATCTGTCATCCATATATAACTTATTTTAGCACTTCCACTTTGACAGTGACAATGGTGTGATTGAATTCTCAGAAGTCCCAGAGGAAAAAAGGCTGCTTTTAACATCTTTCACAGCACAATTCAAATTTTTTTTTTTTTTTTTTCAAAGGACTTCCGGGTACTTTAAGATTCAAAGAATCTTAAAATTTTCTTCATGCATCACAAATTAACATGACATTTTTTTATGGAGAATCCAAAATGTTTAAGTAATGTATGCAATGGATAAGGAAAACCTTAACAAAGTGGATAGAATAGAAAAAGACTAATAGATTAGAATGAAGCACATAATTGGGAAAAGCCAAGGATTCGCCAAGGTCAAATGGTACTTTCCAAACCTGATCATATTCAATGACCAAGGAACCTGCTCAGCTGATATGGGGAAAGTGGTGGTCATTGTTTACCTGGATTTCTCCAAGGTTTGTGATTCAGTTTGCCTCAGCCTCCTTTGGAGAAATCGATGTGTTGTGGTACAGACAAGTGGTCCATGTGATGGGTGGGGACCTGGCTGATGGGCACAGAGGGAGGTGGAAAGCAGCTCCTTCTCCAGCTGGCAGCCTGTCACAAGTGGGGTCCCCCAGGGATCGATACTGGGTCCAACATTGTTTAATACCCTGTCAAGTGATGCAGATGATGGGATCAAGTGTGCCCTGAGGAGGTTCCCTGATGGTACAAAACTGAGTGGGGAAGTGGACACTTTGGGAGAGCCACCCTGCAGGAAGACCTGTGGGAGAAGTAGGCTAACAAGAACCTTATAAAGTTCAACAAGAACAAGCATAATGTCTTAAACCTGGGAAACGTAGTCCAGGGATGCAGCCCAGGGTGGGATCTCCCCAGCTGGGGAACTACTCCAGCATTTCTGGAGGTCCGAGTGGGCAGCAAGCTCAATATGAGTGACCAAGGTGCTTCCATGGCAAAGAAAGCTAACGGGATGTTGAGTTGCATCAACAAGGGCATCACCAGCAGAGATAAAGAAGTCATTGCCCCACTCTACTCAGCATTTGGCAGGACACACCTGAAATACGGTGTTCGGTTTTGGTCCCCACTGCACAAAAAAGGTGTGGAGAGGCTGGAGACGGTCCAGAGAAGGGCCACAGAGATGATCAGAGGAGCGGGAAACAGGCCATAAAAGGAAAGGCTGAGAGAACTGGACTTGTAGAGCCTTGAGAAAAGAAGGATTAGGGGAGACCTTATCACCATGTTCCATTATTTAAAGGTTAGCTACAAAGATGGAGACTCCCTTTTTACAGGGAGTCACATGGAAAAGACAAGGGTATTGGGTACAAGTTACTTCTGGGAAGATTCCAGCTGGATACAAGAGCAAAATTTTTCATAACAATGAGCCGTTTCAATAATCTGTCCATGAAAATGGTGGATTCTCCAAAACTGGACACTTTTAAGATTCAGCTGGACAGGTTACTAGGCCATCTTGTCCAGACTGGGGGCTGTGGTTTTGCCCAGAAAAGTCTGACCAGGTGATCCTTGAGATCCTTTCCAACCTGGGATTCGATAATAGTGTGAACCATTTTTTTTATATATATGCTGCTAACCAAAACAGGCCTTTTCCTTCCTTTGTTCTCATGAACAGCATCTAAGTAACTGACTCCACTGCAATACTTCAGAAAATCAGATTTCAACAAGGTCTTAGAGGTACTCCCCATCTCTTTTGCATATTACAGGTGCCATTTATGCTCTACAGCACTAACTGATATTCTGATGAAGACCTGGGGCCAGATTAATCTCTCTCACTGGGGTAACATAACTTTAGTCACTCTAGAAATATATCTGTTTATAACTAGGAAGTGGATCTAACTCTTTATAATTGCTTTATAATATGTTTTTTATCTTATCTCCCTTATTTAAACTTTGATCATCATTCCAGGCCTAAAAAGACAGTTTTCATTTTACAGATGTGATTGAGGAGCTGGTTCATTATTACTAATATTAACACTTGCCAAGCAAACTAAAAAACCACAACGATGCTTCAAAGAGTAACTTTGAATCCTTTTGTACCAGAAAGGAAGACTGAACTGTGATCCCACATTTGAACTTGAAGAAATGATTTTAGAGTCCAAGCCTCTCCATAAAAAGAAAAAGCGACTTGCCAAAAACAAATCCAAAGAGGGAACCAAGGAAAGCTGCCCACTGGTAAGATGGGGACTGTGGCTGCAGTCAGTGGCATTTTGTTTACACTCTAATAGGCAAACTCGGTTAAGTTCAGTTTAATCACCTCTGCAAATAGACTCAACCTCTCTATCTGTCATTTTATACATTGCATAAATCATCTCCAAAGCAAGATGAAAAGCAACCATTTATTTCAGTCAAATAATGACAACATGTTGAAGCCACAATAATATTTATCACAGATGCTCATTCAAAGTATGAAAAAGTGTTGCCAGTTGCCAGAAACACTTCCCACACATGGACAGATAGTTACAAAGAGTATTTATTCACTACTACTACTACCACCAAAAATGAAAAGTATGCAGTGAAAAGGCATGTTATTTATAAATGTGTTAAAGCTGTCTCTTCCACTCTTGACTAACGTGTTCCATTTGAAAGATGCGTTGTATGAACAGCCAAGAGTACTGAGAAAATTAATAATAATTTCCAGACTTGAATTATCATTCCAGTGAGGTTTTGTACTTTATGTTGCTACTCCTAAGGATTTTGAATGTTCATACAAGCTGTTCTTCCTAGAGCTATCAGATGTAAAAATTCTCAGGAATTCTTTGTGAGGAGCTTCTTCCAAAAGAATTAGATTGATTGTGCTATCACAGCCCAATTTAATGAGTCTTCAAAATGCCTCTTGATAATATTCATTCATAAGCCTTTTTGTTCAGTGTTGTCTGGGTTGTTGTGATTTTTGTCTATGATTTCTCATCTTTTTTAATCAATCTATTCATGCTGTTTTTTAAAGAACGTACACCTGCAGCAGTGCTTGGAAACCGTTAGGAAAGAATTCATCATATTCAACAGAGAGAAGTAAGTGCATTTCTTAATGCCTCTTTAGCATTCCGTACTAAAATAAATTGAGAACTATTTTTTTTCTCACAGAGTAAGGGAAAGTGATTAATGATCACAGCAGCAGAGCCTAAAAGTCTGGATTTCCATTGATTTCTTCCTCTTATAGTCTCTGGTGTGATGGTTTTGTAGTTCTTGCATCTCTGCAAGCAAGCAGAAGACCTTGTGATGAAAGTATGTTAGAAATATAAGGTAAATGTTACTGAAACTCCTCAGAGAAAATGCCAGTAATTAAGGAAAGGAATACAATACAAGGTACTGCTTTTTCACAACTCAAACAAAACCAAGGGAAGTCATATCTCATGAAATTTTAATGAGAGGAGCTGCACTGTTCTGACTTGGAAACACTGTTCATACTTTCCCACTATTAAAAAAAAAAAGTCTATTTCAACATTAATTATTTTAACAAAGATATGTATTACACCTACACCAGACATGAAGCAAGAACTTGTAATCTAAGGGTCAGTCAGGGTTCACAGAAGAACAAGACTGATTACCAAGGATATCAATAATCTTCTTGGTTCAATTAATGCACTGCATTTCTTGTAATTTACTGCCTTTGAGTTGCAGTCATTATGAGCTCGTTTGTATTACCTCATATCAGTGGAGATTTTTGTGTCTTTGGTCAAATTATTGCATTTAATTCAAGTATATTTCATGTGTTTATTTGATCTAACTATATATGCAACCCTTTCTAATAGAGTTGTGAGATGTTAAAAATTAATTTAAAAGTTGTGATTTTACTTAATGCATACAATGCAGGTAATTACTGTCTCTGTAATTACAACTGGGAAAGGAATTGTCAGCTTTGCTCAGTTCACACAATAGCACAAAGGAAATTATGCCATGATATACCCTTCTTCCTGTTACAATCTGTGGGACATTTCTATGACTGATACTGACTGCTGAAACAAACTGCAAGGTCTTAGAAAGAAAAGGGAAGTCCAGCAGATTCTTCATGTTATTTTGCATGATCTCTAGCACAAGAAAGCCTTTTGTTTCTGTAAAACCCATAAAGAAGAGAAGCAAGACCAAGTCAGCCCATAGAAGGTTTTCAGAAGCATCTAGGTGGATTCTCTGAATCAGTTGAACTAGTGAATGCTTGAACTTTGTAGTTTAACCCACAAAAATAAAATTATTAAGATCATAATAACAATATTAGAAAAATATTACATTGATTAATTAATTTAATGAGTTTCCTAGAAGCTGTTCACACAAGTAATTAATTTCCAGATATTAGTCTCCCACCTACTCTAGAGTCATATATCAAGAAGTTGCAGTACGAAGCAATTTTTAAAAGTTCAAACGCCAGATTTTGTAAGACACTAAAAAATCACATTGGTGTGCTCACGACATTGAACAATTTCTCTTGTCATGATTTTGCTGTGCTATTCTTAAATCTTTTTATGCGTAGGAAATTTATTTCATTTGTTTCATATTGCACAACTACAGTAACAACACAAGCTATAAAGAACTCTGAGAGGCTGATGAGAGATCAAGAAGTTTAAATGGAGTGCCAGTAAAATGGAAGCAAAAGGTAAACCACATGCACTTCAATCAGAAAAGCATGTGTTTTGGTCATTGCTTGATTGACTTCAACAAGGCAATGGAAAAATATTTAGTATAGACCTACAACAGATCCTGCATTGTCAAAAGCCAGATCACAATAATTTCTCATTTAAATTGCATTATAGCTTAAGAAGGACATGGAGAGACTTCTGTAATACTTTTCAAAGACAAAAATGTTAAGACTGGGGGGAAGCAGAGGTCAAATGTTTGAAGTGCAAAGTGAATTCAAGTTAATGAGAACAAAATAGGAGCAGTGGCAGGCACAGATGCCATCATACCAGAAGAAGCTACTCAGTATACACCAGAGGAACTCAGGGTGGGTTTCCTCAGACCTTCTGTGCCCTCAAGTCTGGATGTACAGGCTGAGGCTATGCTTACATGGATTTCCAAAACCACAAGGCCCATCAAGTTCTTAGGAACAGCTGCAGATGCTGAAAGATCTGAACTGTTCTTACAAACACAATACCTATTAATATGTGATTGTATCATGAGGTGAGGTATCAATCCCAAACAGGGCTTTAAATTAGTCTCAGATTAAAGCATCCAGATGTTTTGATATTCTTCCATGTACCTCTACATAGTAACTGTTGAAACTGTCTGCATATTTCTATAGATATACATCATATTCAGAAAAAAAAATCTACTTTTTATTGTAGATTCTGCTCAGTTTACTTCAGTGTCACAGAACACTACACAAATCCTAATAAAGGATGAAAAAAAAGTAGCGTGTCTTTCAAGGGAAAAAACGAGACTCTACAAGGATTCAAGGAAAAATTTCAGATGCTTCTATCTGAGCAACATAAAGTCAGGTAGTAATATATAGTTGATTGTGTGATGTTCACCAGTTCCACAACATCTTGCAATCCAATGCTTGTAAAATATCTGCTATGAAAAGCAGAACTGATTTTATTGAATGCCTTGCTGGTACTTCTACACTGTGCCTCTTTTCCACTGTGTGTCATTCATCCCGCAACAGAAACTGCAAATGTTCCAACATGTCATACTTGCTTTCTAGTCAAGAAGCTCAGGAGACTATCAGAAGCTCTTAGACTGCAGGCAACAGGAGCAGGAGGAGGTAGAGAAAAGGCTCACTATGTTAAAAATAATTTAAACATGGGGGGAGAGACTGACAGAAGTTAATCTTTTCAGTTAATGAAGACAAAGACAGAATGTGCACATTTTCTGTGTTCCATTGCTTTCTTCATTTAAATAATGGCAAACTGCTGTTTGTGGGAATGTTTTAAGCAAGGGCTTCCTTGAAAAAGACATGAAGTTAGTGATTGCCAGCAGTGGGTAAAAACTGTTAGAAATGCATCCCTTACCCACTCCTGATCACACAGCATCTTCTGTCAAATATTTCAGTGGATGTGAGCTACAAATTAAAATATGTGTGGGTGGGTGTGGGTGTCCTTTGATATGACATAGGGGTATGGCATCTGTCCACAGTGACATTATCTTCCAGCACCTTCAAGAGAGGGGCACACACTGCCCTGATCCAAAGTAAGATAACATAGGAAAATCCTTTTGCAGGATTTGTTTTCTATTTTTAAAAGTGATAGAGTAGTCTCTTAGTTTTGAACACATAAACAAAATGAACTCTGATATACCAAAGGTCCGCACACTGATTAGCTGGAAAATAAGATCTGAGATAGGTTTTAGGGATCTGTTTTTCTCCGTTTGGTGGCAAAATAATTATTTTTGGGTTTTAATTCCTTTTCTGTATATAGATATTTTATTATATCCAGAAATGCAACACCAAACATTCTGCAGTATCTTGTGTGTATTCTCATAGACTTACTAGCAATTTTTCAAAAATTTGATCTCATTTAGAAGCTGTAGGCTACATTTTCAAATTTTCTTTTTTCAATTTTGTGTGTGTGTCTGTGGTGATGGAGATTGTACAGATAAAGCCACACTGTCTTCTTGTAGCTTTATTAAAAAGCTGAGCACAGATTATTTTGCTATTTTTGTGCTGTTATCACTAAACAGATCTTCACATACAACTACATCTCTTTATAAATATCTAAAACCTGTAATGACCGGAAATTAAGAAATAGACCCAATACTTGCTTGTAGTGAAATCATATTTCTTACCCCTTATGGATCCTGAGCCTCTTCTTTTCCCTGAAAGATTGTCTCTGTCCTAAGATACTGATACACCGTATTCCTCTTCTCAGTATTTGTTCAATGCTGCCACACTAAAAAAATCTTCCACAAATTGAAGCATGTTGCTCTGTCTTTTCCTGCTATCATTCCTACCACTTGAGCATATCTAATTCTCTTATAAATGATACTGAACAACTCGAGGTGAATAGACAACTCTCTGTTCCCAGAATAAACAGGAAAACTTGGGGGAGCATATTTTAAGCATATTAAGATGCTTAAGGTCATGTTGTCTCATTTTTTCCATATCAAAGGTGAAAAGCTTACTTAATATTCCCTGCATTTTTTACAAGATCAAATTTATTATCTCTGTCTTTTTAGTTCTTTTTCTTTCCTTTTAATTGTCTTTTCAGATTCAAATCCAGAGTCCTAAGTACTCCCTTTCGTTTTATTTTGATTGAAATTGAATATTCATAATAATTTGCAGTATATTTCATTGAATGTACTTTTCTTAATACGTATTTTATGTCACTTTGGTGTCTCTGGAGATATTTATATTATCATAATCCTTCTAATATCTGAATGCTTTTTGGATGAGGCTGCAGTCCTTTTCTTGCCCCTTTTGCTGACCTTAATTCAGTTTAAGTCCATTTCTTTTTGAGCATTTCAAGTGGTTGCACAGCTCTTCAGTGAACTTTTCTTCTCCCTTTTGAAATGGATATGTCTGCTTTTGGAGATTGCTCTCACAATTAGAAAGATGATTTTCTGAATGTGATTGAACCTGGTTTGTGTTTGGGCAGTAATAACTGTTGCTTGCTCACATGAGCCCTTTCAGTTCTGCCTTTGATTCCTGCTCATTGTTACCAGTTTAGAATTGCCAATCAAAATGTCACTCTCTTTTAGTGAGCCAAGCTACCTAAAAGTTTGAGCATAGCAGGTACAAAGTGATAATTTTTCTATAGATATACCTTCAAATTCACTTTTTTTTTTTTTGAGAAAGAAGTAGTCAGACAAACACCATTGTCTCAATAATGTGTTCCCTTCACAGTTTCATGGACAGGAAAAAAAACCCACAAAGGCTAATGGGTATCTGGAACCTCATTTTCAAAGTCTTCCAGGAAAAATGGTCAAAGTTTTCCCAAGCAAGTAATGATACCATTATAATGGCTACACTTCACCATCCAACTTTGGGAATGAAAGTTTGCATGGAGGTGCATATGTCAGGGCATTCTCCATGTTGAAATGTGGTTCTGGAAGGATCAGGATAGCATGCAGATCCTCAGCACCAGAGGCCAAAAATTAGTTTCTACTCACAGAACACTAAACACAAATACACATCATAAAAACTAACTGGAAATCATTCACAGAAAGAGGAGTCTTCATTTGTACATCTCAGACTTAGGAGGGGAAGCACAACTGTATTATTCTGAGCACCAAATATTTTATTTATTTACACAGGTTACATGGGACAAATCATATCCATGATAAATAAAGGCTGCATGACAGGTCATGACAGTTCCATTGCCATAGGGGATTACCTCCATGATTTCTCTTCATCTCTCTTTGTATCCTGCACTAACATAAATTTTCACTTGTTATGAGTTGCCATAAACTAAGAATGAGTCGTGAAGACCGAAATCCTTGTCCTGTTTTAAGAAAGCAATTTGGAGCCAGTTGCTGAAGCACTGCAGAAACAAGCCAGTAATGAGATAACATTATTACTGCCAGTCCCTCTGATGCCCATGTATCTGTTGAATATATTCATAAATGTGTTGGAAAGGAAGGTGAATGGTGAGGTCACAAAGTTCACTTATGATACCAGAGTAGCCACAGCTAAATCTGACTGCAAAGAGCTGCAATAGGTAATGATAGCCATGGTTTTGAGTTGCAGGGTAAGAAAATGGCAGCACAAATTCAGTACTGATAAATGCAAATACATTAGGAAGAAGAAAATCTAAACTTTACCTTTAGGATAAAAGACTCAAATTAGCTTTGGTTATGGAGGAGAGAGAGTTTGAAAAAACTGAGGATAGCACAATGCTAAGTGGAAGACTAAAAGGTGTTGATATGTTAAAACCTGAAAAAACAGCTACAGATAAATATATGTTCATATACATACACCTGAATCTTCCATTCTGTGTACAGTTCTGCTTCCTTATCTCAAAAAAAGTTACAAAGGACTTAGGTTTCAAGAAAAACAGGATTGGTCAGGGGGGTGAATGGGTCATGTTGAAGGATTTAATAGGCTTGAACTAATTTAAACTCAGAGAAGAGGCAACTGAAAAGACAGAAACTGGATAAATAATAACATGTTCTGAAACTTTTTGAGAACATGACTCTGAAGATTATTCACTCTTTGTGGTAATACAAGGTCACAAAGTTATCTGTCTGCAGGTTTAAAAGAAAACAAACCATGTTTTTTGGTGAATTGCAGCATGTTGCTGAGTGGTGCTTTGGATGTTAAACATACAAAAAGATTAAAGAAAGGATTAGAGAAATTCATTGGGAAAAATCCATCAAGGTCCTTGAGATGTGAGGCCCCTGGTGCAGTCATTGGTTCAGAAGTGAGGGGGATATGCCACAGCAGACATTTGTCTCCATTCAGTTCATTCTTTGACAGCATGCACTAGTGTCTGAAACAGGCCACTATGAGAGAGGGCAATCTCTGCCAGGCAGAATGGCTGGGTATGTGCATTTTTGGCTTCTCAGAGCTTTCATTTTCACACACCCTTCATAATAGCACAAGGGTTGCACAGTAATATGTACATATATGTATCTGTAGATGTATGCATATATGCAAGTATGTGTGTGTGTAGATAGATAGATAGATAGATAGATATGTCCTTTTGGAAATAGGAAAAGAAATGCAGACTTACATCGGTAAGAGATTTAGGTAAGATTCAGCCTGTCCATTGCTGTGTTCCAGGACACATGCCCCATCCCCTTGAGCCTCCCCTGTGGAGGTAATTTTCCTGTGTCCCACCTGGGGCACGATTCATGCTCCTGTTGTGGATGTGCCTTAGTGACTAACCTCGATGACCTGGTGTTAGAAGAGTGGCTTCTGGGGATCCCTGTGTTGGGCACCACCTTTCCCACATATTTTACATGGAGGTTTGGTGATTAAATGAAGGCTGTGCAGTCGCAAGTGAACTCCTGGCTCAGCCTCCTTTTGTGGAGTCCACCTTCAGGGAATGAAAGAGCTGCGCAGTTAATCAGACTTTGTATGAAGCTAAGTTTTGGACTGGGGCAGAGAAATCTTAATGCATAAGGAGTAGGTGGAGAGAGACGAGCCTGCAGAGAGGTGAGTGCAGGCTGTGGCTGTTCCCTGGCAACTCACAGCCTTTAATTCCTGGAACTCTGGTGCTGTGAGAAGGGTAGGGCTGAACCTGCCTACTCCCAGATACATATGCCAGCCTGAGAATGTTTATTGTCAGGTCCAAATAATTAGGCAGAACTAGACTGACTTTAGTGGTATGTTGACCCTGTCTGGATGCCAGGTGCCCACCAGAGTCACCATATCATGGCCCTCCTCAGCTAGGCAGAGGAAAGGAAATACAACAAAAGGTTCATGGGTTGAGAAAAGCACAGGGAGAGAGAGAACACTCCCCAGTTACTGTCATGGGCAAAACTTGCTCAGTTTGGGGGAGATTAATTTAATTTATTGCCAATAAATAAAAGACCAGGATAGTAAGAAATAAACCCTGAATCCTAAGAACACCTTTCCTCCACCCCTGCCTTCTTCCTGGGCTCAACTTCACTCCCAAATCCTCTACCTCCTCCCTGACAAGGGCACATGGGGATGGGGAATGCAGTCAGTTTATTATATTGTCTCTGCTGCTGCTTCCTCCTTACACACTTCCCCTGCTCCAATGTGAGTTTCCTCAGACCGAATGCATTTCTTCATAAACTGCTACAGAGTGGGTCCCTTGACCTCCGTGTGGTCTATCTGTATGCTGGTAGCTGAACAAAAGGGTGAGTCTACATCCTGCAGGATACACACCAAAGGCAGGCTAGGAAATTAATGTCTTTTTTGAAAATGAATTTTGGCCCACACTGAGAAATACCTTTATTTGTGAACAGTGCCTATAGTCTTAAAACTGGATTTTGGCTAACTAGAAAGAAAATCTTTTCCCTGTCATCCCAAAAGGTCTAAAGCCCAGTATATTATTGGGAAATTTCATAGCTGCTTTCCTGTTCCTTGTAGATGTAGACCTGCAAAGATATTTAAAGTAGAAAAACTTGTTCATATTTTAAAATGTGGCTGAGCAAGACAGACATTGTTTAGGATGCACCTGGTCTTGAACAGACAATAGCCCACTTCTTCGACATGCCTATTTTACTCACCTGAACCTGGCTTTAATGTTAATCGATTGGTTTAGTCACATTTCCTTACATGACTGCACATCATTTGAAGCTGTCATTTATTTACTTCATGTCTTCACTTATTTTGCTTTACCAAATCCCAGGATAAACCTGAGATCTCAAGGCAGTGCAGGTTAACATCTGTAGCACCCAGTACGATATTTCACTTGCCTTCCACACACCAGTATTTCACATGTCACTCACGCCGGATGTGCACCTGAACCCATTAGGTTTGATTAGAAATTGCTGGTTGATAGAAAATTATATTCACAGCCATTTACTGAGTCTAATTACTCAGCAGGAGCCATCAACCTGAATCAATTACCCAAACTCTAAGAATATTTCCATGAGGACTTTTGGAAAAGGTGGCAGTAAAAGCCATGAGTGTCAGTGGTAAAAGAAGACATGTGTGCTACATGGGGATACTTCCCCAAAATTTTGTTTTTCACATTCAGCTGCAATAAATCATAACTTTTAGCCTGAAAATCTTTCATTTAAATTTAAGTGGAGTCAAAATACAGTTATTTGAATAATTACTTGGTAGTCTACTGAGCGATCAAAACACATACATCATGGTGTATTAGGAAAACAGACCTGAGGTTATGACTCTTTCCATCAAACCAGTCTGTACTAAGAAAACATGTTTGGGGTCAAAGACAGACTGAGTTAAATAGTGGTTAGACACAGAACAACTCCTACCCCACAGGCTGTACACATGGCTTTTCACGGATATCTGAAATAAATGGGAATTAGATGACAAAGTATTTTTCAAGATCTAGCCCAAGTCATGCGGAAAAGCCACTGCTGGCAGAGGCAGAGCCTGGATGCGCTACAGGCACCTCTGCTTGGATGAACAGGTGATTGCATCCCTGTTCTCGTTGGTGATTTCATTACCCAGCTCTTGGCAGAGTTTATCAGCATGTGCTGTGTTCCAGGCTGACAGGACCATTCCATTTCTGCACGCCTGAACAGTGTGGGTGCAAATTAGCTCTAATCCAGAAGTAAATTGGCTCTCCTAAGCAGTGTGGTGTGTGGTGAGCTTGTAAAGCCACTAGACAGGAAGGGCCTTGAATCTGTTTCTCAAAGAGGGAAGGCATATATATTTTTCTAGAGATGCAACAAGCCCATATCCCTTTGAATTAATATATTTAAAAATAATTTATTTAGTTTAAGCTCCTTTAGTACTCAGTGAGGAGAGACTTGTATCTCCCAAGATTGGTCTGTGACATATATATTGGATAACTTAGACCAGAAGAAATTAATCTATGCTAGTGACTCTATTTGCCCTGTAGAGAGAACCTGAACTAATCTTTCAGTTGTCTACAGTTAGTTGGCATAAAATCCATCCCACCTTTGAGGGCTCAGATAATTTCTAAATGTCAGTTCCACAGACACAGGTGCTCTGTGGTCTGACCACTCTCTCTGTGTAATCAAGGGCATCTCATGCTGCACCAAACATCACTTGTGGGGCAGCTGCATTTGAGTGGATGTCCATAGCCATGGGGGCAGGAGGCCAAGAACAAGCAAGCCATAGCTGTAAACACTATCAAGGAAGTGTCAAAGACTCTGACATCCACTCTCTGCTAGTGGTTAGGTGGAGTTACTTGGACCCAGGTCTCCCAAAACACACACCTGCTATAACACAGGGAGGATTGTGTCTCATTTAAGGCTGCTCTGCACACATTGGTTCTCTACACAAACTCCAGATCAAGGGGAAATGATCTGAGTTTACAGACTAATTTTCACTTTGGAGTCGTGTGACTCAGCTCTGATGTGGCTGAGTGATGAGTGTTGTCTTTGCTTCAGCAGCTCCTTGAGTCTGCCCTGGTCTGCCCCAAGCTTCCTCTGGCACAGAGCGAGGTTGTGCCTTCCTTGTTTACTCAGAAATGCTTAGAAAATTCAAACACTTTTCAGTGATTTCTGTTTTCCTGAAAAGACTTCTGAGATCACTCTGTGCAGAGGATAAATAAAAGAAAAAGCCACTATCAACTCTCCCATGCTCCTCTACTACGTGTAAAAAAGAATTTTGAATAAACAAACCAAAAAGAACATATATACAGCTGTCTTTTGAAATAGTTTTAATTGGCTATATAATTACTTAGTTTAATTAATTAGATATCCAAAGTTGGGATTCTTTTGAATCCTTCCTCATTTTTAAAGTGTTTAACTCTCCTTCCTCCATTTCCACTCCTTTTTTTTTTCTTATCCTGCATTTTCCACCTTCCTTGCTGTTTTCTGCCTATTTTTCAAAGGCAGTATACAGGCAGTCTTCCATACTACTCCATTGTTAATGTGGTCTCTGGTATAATTTTTCCCAGGCCAAAATCTGTCTTTGAAGCAATTCCCTTCATTTTTCAGGGGTCACCATAGACCAAAGGCTGCCCAAAAGGCAGCTGGAATCCAACAACTCTGGTTTGCAGATTAGAGATTAGCCATAAAGATGTGAGGCAGTCCTTGCCACTCACTCAGCCCCCAGGCATTGATCCCTACCCCCAGGAGCGAATGGAAATGATGTCTAAAATACAGGAATTACATTCCCATGCAGTGCTCTGTTTGCTGCCTGACATGAGAGCCCTTCCAGGTGCCACTGGGAAATAGGAAGTGCATTAATAGCTTGTCAGATGTTCAGGTTACCAGGTAACTTAATCTTAAGCAGGATAAACAATTATTTCTGCTATATGTTGCTGTGAAATTAGAGCATGTATTTTCAAATTGGGGAATTTCATGGGATTTGGACAGACTTGACTGTTCCTTAAGATTTACACTGAGCAAAGCTACTATTTTCTTCTTTATGGATGAAAGCGTAAATTAAGCAAATTGTCTGAACTTCTCATCACCTCAGAGGTTCATTTTTGCTAACTTTTTAAAAAAGAAAGCAAATCTAGGAATTTTCAGTCCTTTATGATAACTTTTCTGGCTATTTTGTTTTGAAAAGTGAAAGTACTCTTCTCAATATGCTTATTCAGTTAAAAAATAACTTGATCAGGATCCTTTGCTCACTTCTTCCTTTTTCATTTCACCTTTTCACTAAAAAATACAGTTGAATGAATACTTGGCAGAAGAGAACTAGTAAGCAGAATAAAGGAGATATAAGAGAAAACATGACTCTCATTTACAATTGTAAAGTACTGCCAGCTTCTTCCATTTTTACTAAAATAGAACACAGCAAGGACCAATTTATAAGAGAAACCTTAAAACATGCAGGCTGAAGATTACTGAGTGACTGTATATCAAAGTCCATTCTTATTCCCAGCTGAGGAAACCAGATGACAAGCCAAGCTGCTTATTGTCCCAGAAATCATGCTCTGTTACCAGTATTTCTGCAATCATTGCCTGCAGTTGATGTTAAAATGATGGCAGAAAAATAATGGGTGAAGTTTTCAAACTGGAGTATGAGATACACATGCATACAGCCCATTATTTTTGAAAATACGTGTGTGCACTGCAGGACATATATTTTACTGCCAAAAACTTGCCCTGTTTTTGTAATATGTCTACCTTACTGAAGTCCATGAGCTGCTATAAAGCTTAGACAGGGGTTTTATGAATGATGAGGTTTTGCATGACTTTGGGGAAGTGACTCTTTTTCTGGGTAAAGCATGAGAGATTGTGGGTGCTGTGAACATTTTTCCTCAGTACCAAGCCGAGGGAAGAGAGTCCTTTTGGGGCTGCTGGGTGAGCTGATGTAGAAAATGAGCTGGTAGGACCAATATTGTTAATTTCCATCTGTCAACAACCTACTTACCACTGAACACTTATTATTTAGGACAGATGTAAACCAAAAGAGATCCCTTTTCATGAGGGTTATGCCAACATGTAAAGTTCAAGCTACCCAGCAGCTTTCTGGTTAGACTTTTTATCACACTCAGTGTGAGTCCTTTTGAATCCCTGCAGTCCAAATCCTTCTGTTCTTTAAGAATATGTTTCTCTGCATAAAACCACTTAAAAATGTGAGCAACACAGGGATATAGTCTGTACTTATTCCACAATAAGCAAATCTTATTGCCACAGCTAGACTCCAAAGTCCCATTAAGTTTTCCTTTTTACACCTTTTGACTGGAAATAAAGGAGATGGATGGGGATCTAGTTTGCGGAGCTTCAGACTGCCACAAATTTTACAAACTCTTTGGGCTCAGCATTTCTTCTTTCTTTTGTGTGGAACCAAGCCTTGAAGCCAGTTTCAATAACCAGCTCTAACTACATTCATTTCCTTAGGAAGCAATTTCTGGACCATTTGGTAAAACAGGACTTAGTTATTACCCAAACAAATTAGTTGTGTTCAGGGACAGGCAGTGGTGGTGTGGGAATAGTTAAAGAGTCACCACCTTGAGGGAGAAATCCTGTTGACCACTTGTGATTTATTCTTCTGGGCCTTTCACAGTTATGAGTGTATACAAATTTGGATGCATCATTATCACACTGAATAAAAATTAAAATTAGAAATAAACAGTGGGCATGAGAAGTGGGTACAAAACTGTCACCTTGCCTGCCCTCAGTGCCAAGATATCTCACTCCATCCTTAGCTATCTTGGCAACTTGCTCCCATCTTGGCTGGACATGCTGGGTGTCCCCAGCTCTGACAGGATCTCTGTGAGACATTGCTGCAGTTGGGATCTTCTTACTTTATGGAGTCCCTCTACAGAATTATACCACCCTGTAAAAATTATTTGGATGAAAGTTTTTCAACATGATAATGTCCAGAAATTTTAGTTACATGGCATAACTTTCACATTTCTATTTTCTCTGACCAGAATATAACAAAATAATTCCTATCTTGCTTCTTTTAAATCCTTCACAAAATGTCATTGATAGATCTTTTCTATTGGGAATGAAAATTTCTAGTGCTGTGTTATTTGCCAACTCATTCTAAAAATATGGGATTTGGACATTAGGACATTTACTGCTTTTTTAAAATCCCCTCGAGACTTCTGTATCTGTGGTCCAGTAGATAAAACACATGACATGCTCAGAGAAATGTAGATGAAATAGCTCCTTCCTGAGCACAGTTATTCCTCATGACAGATCCGTCTCTGATTCAGACGTGTTCAGAATTAGCCTTAGAGGAAAGACAACTACACAAGCCATCAGCATTACTTCTGTGTAGCTGCTAAATCATACAGCTGAGATGGGTTTCTGACTATTTAGCAAACTGTCCTCCAGGATTCATGACTTTCAAAAAGCCAGCATAGACATGCCTCATCTCTTCTGATTTCAGACCCCCTCCCTTCTGAAAAATAACTGAGATAAATATTCCACAGATTTATCTGCTCCTCAGGACTTATCCCAAGGGACGTAAAAGTTTTCATTAATGGGCTTTTTTTCCTACAATAAAACTACAATTTCTAAAGATAAATTTATTATGGTCTTATTTTCCCCAATCATAAAGCAAAAGCATTTGTTTTCTCCAGAAAAGTGTTTGAAATATCAAGAGACCAAGGTAAAATGCTAAATCTAGAAATGGCAAAGCAAATCCACTGCCAACTCAGACTCTTCTGTTTCCTCCACACCCAGGACACTTGATTTGCAACATTGGAAAACTCACTTGCAGATTTTTCATAATCAAAAGAGTTTCCTTTAGGATGTGGAAAGGGTGGACGTCGCAGAGGAGGGCCAGCTCTGCCTGGTTTGAGGTCTCTTTTGTCAGTAGAAGGTCTCTTTTGTCCTCTCAGTGGCTGCTGAGAGCAGGCTCACTGTTTGAAACAACTCCTTGTATTTCTGAGGCTTCAGTTCCACCCTGACAGCCTGCAAGACCCACTGAGGAGTGATCAGCTGCACAAAGGTGTTACCATGCACTGAGCAGACAGACAAGAGTGACAGGCAGTGTAACATCCTCCACATGGCTCTCAAACACAGCAACTACCTTTTGCAAAGCCTGATGCCATTGCTCTGTACTGCTACAGTGGTTTTGGACCTAGAATTTTTCCCTCTCCTCTGAATTTCTTTCTGCAAATTCAACATCCAGCCTCTGAAATCAATGCTGCAAGTACACTACTATATTATCTGAGTGTTGAGAAAATAAAACCTTAAAAACCAATTCATGGCTCACACAGGCTCTTCCTCTTTGCCAGAGACACTGGCAAAGCCAAGATTTGACTGGAGGTTCAGTTACTGTTCTTGATGCATTCCTGTAGTGGCTGGTACAGCCTTTTCCTTCCTCACTGCTGGAGAGGAGCCTGTGCAAAGCTCGGTGTCACACATTATCAATATTGCATGTATCAACAGTGAAGGGAAGGAAAACTCTTTATTGGTTCAGCAGAACCACTCAGCATAATTGCCTCTGAGGCTACTTATGTATTTTCACAGAACTGTCATGGAATAAATGTAACAGACACTGTTCAAACTCATTTTCATCCTCTTTTCCCTGCAGGTTTATTTTGTTCCATATGACTATCCACTAGAACCCCTTGTTCACTTTTTCATTCACAGCTGGCCATTTTATTATTTATTTTTAGCCAGTAGTATTCAGCACAGGAACAGGTACCTCCTTCAGACCCAACACAAAGTTTCCATCAATCCATTCATTCTCCCTGGGCCTTTATCAAGTTATCACAGCCTGTAGCTGCATCAGCTTAAAGGCAAGATAAGTCATTCACTGGAAAGCAGCTTCCTACAAGTGATTTATTGCACTAGTGACATTTTCTAACAGAATGGCCCAGACTGCATTTATTTTGCCATGATTACAGGAAACATGTCAAGGTACTCACATTTTTTAAAAGCTGGGAACATCTGACAGAAAAGTGCTCTGGGTTTGTCAGCAAAGAATCAAGAATGCACCAAAAAGAGAAAAAATTCACTTCTGTAACTGTCCAATATTTTAACTCAAGAGACTGTGCACACACATTTCTTTATGTCTTGACTTTGTGTCTTGAGTCTGCAGTTTTGAGCCAGAGAAAAATAAAACCAATTGCCTTAATTTATTTTTTCTGAAACTGCAGTGGTTTGTGAGGAGGCCTTAGTTTCAGCAAATCTGCAATTTCGACAGTTATGTTGAATCTGCAATTTTTCATTCTTTGTCATTGAACTTATTCTAGCAGGCAGCCTAAAGACAAACTTCAATATTCTTCTTCATCTAGAGAACAAAGCTGAGCTGAAAGCAATTCCCTGGTGCTCCCAAGTTTGCTACTGGCTTTCACTAGATGTTTGTGATATTCATTCTGGCCTGCCATAGTTGTAGCAATCTTTTTCAGTTCAATATTTTATTTTCCATGTTAGCTTTCAGCTAGTCTGTTCTCTTTACTTTTGTATTTTTATATATTAGATAATGCATACATGCATAATTACACATGCAGTATAATTACATTTTGCATGATTGTACACACCACCTTCTCTTCTAATCATCACAGGCACCAGACTGTAATTCCCTTTTTCATTCAGGCCTGTGTGACACAAAGCAGTACTCAGAGACACAAATTTCTCAGCTTCCAACATTTTAGACAGCAGCTGCCTTGACATCTGATGAGAGAAGCTGAGACTCAGAAAACTGCTGCAATTTGTCCAAAGGGTGACAAAAGTGGAACAAGAACCAAAATCTCCTAATTCTTAGTCCAATTCCTCAGGCCCAAGAGTACACTGGTAAGCAGGTTTTTGTATGCCCACAATAACTAAACCCCTAGAGAGAAATAATGTCATTTTAAAAACTGAATAAAGTGATTGATAAATTTTTAAATAGGTAAATGCTAGTTATTTTATTACCTTATCATCAGGTTAATAACCTACTGCTTACTTTGCTGGTTTGAAATATGGGTAGTGAATCTAGATACAGAAAGAGAAAATGCCTGGAAAGGGAATTCAGTGAAGCACTGCTAAAACAATGTATTTCTTTAGCACTTCCAAATCCCCATGTTCTGTTTCAATAGTAGACCTGGGGAGTAGGAAGAGGATAAAAGAAAATAACAGAAATAAATCATCATTATTAACCACCTCTGTTGAGAGTGAAAAAATTGAGGCTGGTCAGAGGTATCTTTTGAACTCAGCATGGGCTTTATTTTTCTCCTTTTTCCACTGTCCTCCTTACGTGCATGCTGCCTTTGTGCCAGTTTGAGTGGTTCTCAGAAAAGAAAATTTGATGTTTTCTTGCTTCCTGTTGTTATTGAGAGAATTCTTATTTTCCTTTTAAATTGAGCAGTGCAGTAAATGCCTTATTTTTCAGCATTCTACAAAGGAAATATACAATTTCAGGGATAAAGCACTTGCATATCTTAGACGAAGGAAATGATTCCTCAGATCTCTATGGAGCCAAAATATGTCTCACCGCACTATTTAGCAGTTTGCAAGGTTTGCCACCCACACTTTACAACATGAGTTTCCAAGCACTGTGGTGTTTTCTCTTGATGCTTACAAATACATCAGTCTTGTACCAGTAGCTCAGATCCTGAGATGTTTCAAGTCTCAAGTCGAGCTCTATTGCTCTCCTGGTAATCTCTTGGATCTCTTTTGAAGATCTTGCTAATGAAACCCAAACCAACAAGCAAACAAAAACCACCCCAAACCAACAAAAAATGTGTCATTGCATTCGCTGTCTTCCATGGTGCCAAGACAGTTTGAAGAGTAAGTTACGTTCTCCATTCAGCTGTGCAAAAATTATAATTTACTTAGAGTCCTTGGGTGAAAATCCATTGTCTTGATGCTTTGCCAACATTAATTTGAGCAACAGGTTCTAAAGCTGCTTCACTGATGGTTCAACTGGAGGCAATGGACAAATTTCTCATAAGGAAAGGCGTCTTCCTAAGATCCTTTTCTGTGAACATTGGGCAAGATAATTCGTTGGCTTTTCATCTGGGGACTCATTTTTTGTGCTATCCTCTAATAACTCATACATTGACCTATAAGCTCAATGGTAACCATTGAATTTGTGGTGCACTTTTAAAAATTCACCATTAGGGTAAATTCTTTTAGCAATTTGGTCCTCTAATTTGTTGTTTTCATTGTGTCTTAAAGCTTTTCGTTTAATGTGTCTACCCTTTTAAACAGTGTTCCCTTATTTTTTTTGCTTTAATAGCCTCCTCTACTACTCTGTTTATTACAGTATTTTCATGGCTCTTCATGTTCTCTTCTGAGTGTTCAGTATGGTGTCTCCATATTCTCTATGCCATCTGAAAGTATTTTAGGCTTTGAAATTGACCCTTTAAATTTGATTTTTGCATGCTTTTCCATTAATGACTATTTTCTAAGTATTCTATATAACTTGAAAATCTTGGGGGTTTTTTGGAGTATGGCATATATACCTTTTGTAATCACTATATCAAAGAGCTCTTCCATTGTGTCTCTGGTGCCAAGTCATGGTGCCTTTTTCAGGAATACTATTTCCAATTTTGAGAAAACAAACAGAGAAAAATTCCTTCAAAATAGTAGCTGTTCATATTTTTTTTTAAAAAATGGTCCCTACCACATAGTTTCCCCGTGAATCTTTACATCTTTCATAAAAGTATTTACAGTGTTTGGAGGAAAACACTGAATATGACATGAATCACAATAAAGTCACAAAGATTGCTACCACTGTTGAGCAGAAAAGCTGAGAAACTCTGTGATAACACAGTTGGTGGGGACTGCAGGTGCTTCTAGGGCTGTTGCTGCTCTCTACAAAATTATGTCAAAAGAAGGTAACTTTACATTCTTTAAACATAGGATTTTGTTGCCGTTGTTCCTTGAAACCACTTACGAGGCTTTGATACCATATGAAGTAATAACAAGAGGAATACTGAATATACTTCAATCTCATGAGGGTTTTTTCACTTTTACTGCTGAAGGTCACTGATAACTTTGTAGAACAACAGAGGGGAGCAGCTGTTGTGTGCCCAGTCAACAGCTTTCATCAGCCTTGGGCTTCCTGGAGGTTTTACCAAGTCACAGTCTGAGCACAGGTGCTAAAGCTAGAGAAAGCACTCGCCTCTGCTGGCTGTTTATGGTAGACTTTAAGGGGAGCAGGATTTGTCCAAGACCTAATTGCACATATTTAGGAGGAAGCAATCATCAGTGTTTAGAGGAAATGCAGCTATAAAGCTCAAGCAGTTAATACAGGTGAGGTACTGCAGAAATCTGTTTTATACCCAGGTGTACGTGGCTGTCCACAGGGCAGGCAGCAGCTGTCCTTCTGCTACAGCTACCTGCACATGACAGCTCTGTCAATGTTTTTAACCTCTGGCAGATTAAGAAGACAGCAGGACCAAAGTGGACAGACTTCCAGCATTGACAGCAGAGCATCCCTTCAGAGTCACGAGAAGCTGCAAGATGGGCGAAACAACAATTTGCTGGGACATGGCTGCACCAGAGGCTGCAGCAGTTAGTGAGCCACAGCCCCACAGCTTCCACACGGGCAGGGAGAGGGGAGCTCCTCTCTGCACACCCCTTCTTCTGCAGCCCCTGGGGAGGGGAGCTCCTCTCTGCACATCCCTTCTTCTCCAGCTCCTGAGGAGGGGAGCTCCTCTCTGCACATCCCTTCTTCTGCAGCCCCTGGGTCCTGGAACACCTGACCCCTCCAAAAGCAGGATCCCTGACCAAGGACAAACCCACAGAGCACACCGGCTGAAATTTTCCACGTACAATTCTGCTCTTGACTCTGCCACTGGAAAAATGACCATCAGCAACAAAATACATTTTTTTAAGTAAGTGTGACTTTTGTTTTCAAAATCCTGGAAGAAAACTTGAAACAATTCATTAGGCAGCCTCTCAAAGATTGCCACATTCCTGGATATTTTCAAGAGACAACATTATATTGGAGCCAGGTTTATCTTGAAGGCTTTACATTACCCCCAATCCCTCTGTTAATGAAAATGGTCCAGTTTGGAATTTTGTGAAACTGCTGGACACAGCTGTTTCTAAGCACCTGCTGTTGAGTTTATAACAGATGTACATGATGTAAATACGTGAATGTAGTGTCAAATAGGCCAAACACTGAATAATTTCATTTTGAAGAAGTTGCAGTGTGAGTGTATTCACATTGTTCTTTAACATCATGTGTTCTGCTTTGTAGTAAAAGACGTGACCCTGGCTAAGTTAAAGTTTGCTAGTGGCTTTAGTGGATGTAAGATCAGACACATTAGTTATGTATGGTAACCATGGTAAAGAAAGACTTTTTATTTGTAACAATAGGCTCACTGAGCCAGAATTGAAAAGCAGCTTAGTGAGGAGAGCTAAAAACATTAAGAATTTGGTAAGATCCATAGCTAGGTGTTAAAAAATGTGAAGAAGTTACATGTGTCTCTGTTTTCATGGATCTATTCTGGATGAAACTATCTTGAATAGAAAGAATCATACTTTAATCAAAATATTGCTGACATGAAATCCTTTTATTTTAAACGCACCCAAAATCCCAAACATTTATGGTATTTTACAACTTGTACATGCACATTTTGATAATAAATGCATGTTTGTTCTCTCCTATTGTGCTTTTATTTTGAACGGTTACCACCTGTAAGCAAATGTCATTTCAGCCTTTTAAAAAAATAAGGCTTTTGGAAGTGAAAAACATTTGAAATAATCTATTTTTACTGCATCGTTCTCATTCTATCTTTTACAAAACAAAGTTCTTTGTAATTGAATCTATTTTAAAATTTGGTTTCATGTTATATTTTGGCCATAATTTTTTTGCAAATACAGATTTTTATCACCCCATGAAATAATATGGTGTTCCTATCAACAACATGGAGTTTACAAATGTACAAAGGTAAAGATTTTATGTCTGTCATGATCCTGATGTTGGTCTACTTGCTTAATTTGGTCATAGACTGAAATAATCATAGGATCAAGCAAAGGAGCAGAAATTTCTGGTCATAAGAGGACAGATTTCATTGCCCAGAATAAACTATTTCATATCCATCTTTTCTTATAATGACTTTTTCATTTTTCTTTATATTGGTTTCCCTTGGGAAGGATCAAAGTGGCTAAGATTTCACATAATTTCTGGGAACACCTGTTATTCTGTTCCAATCAAAATTCAGTGTGATTCTGGACCTTGATCTGGATCTGAAAGAAAATATTTTATTTATTTGAGTAATCTTACAGAAATTAATGTTACTAGGTAAATATCATAAGTAAAATTTTGCAAGATCCATGATGTATCAGAGGATATAGACTAGAGACATCGAGTGTTTTTAAGGAGAGCCAGTAACTCATTGAGATTTTGCATGTAAAGTTTTCCAGCTGGAAAAACATGGAGGGGGAAAGGCAATTTCCCATTTGATTCTTTTTCTGTGATTACAGTTATTTTGACCAAGAAGTGTTACTCTGCGTGATTTTGTACATCAGCCACACAGGATACCACTGTGCTGGCACCTTAACTGAGGCTAGGAAGGCATTTTTGAAGTTAATGTCTCCACCTTGCAGCCCTACTGCATTTTGGTACCTATTGCAGCTCCCAAATCAGATGCTTTTTGGATGATACAAAACCAGAAGATGTGTTCCAAGAGAGCACTTACTGCCATCTGCCCAGCCTTGGGCCTGCAGACCACAGGAACAGCTGAGAGAAAATCTGAGAGGGACCTTCCCCAAACGTGGCCCACGTGTATGTCAGGCCAGCAGAGCCCCTCCTGTCCAGCTGCACTGCCAGATAATGCACACACAGCCCCCACCTGGGCTTATGGAATGAGAAGTTTATAGAATGAAAGATCTACATATGCATCATCATTGACTGCATCAAAAATTGGAGGAGTTTACTGCAGATAGAATTTAATTAGCAGCAGGATTCTACCAAATATTTGCAGTCTGATCTGGCTGTTGCTGGTTGTCTTTGCCAGTGCTTTACTAAGCTGTTTTCGAGAGGAGCCTGGTTATTCAATAGATTGCATCTACTTAAATATATTTGCACAGAGTATTGTGCATGAATGCAAGCTCACTCAGACACTTTAATTTCACGCTTGTTACCACACAATCATTTCTCAAACAACTGTACTGCTTGCAAAAAAATGACATCATGGCACCAATCAGCTTTATCCATAGTCCATGGCACTTCCACTGACTGCAAGCTGTACCTTATGCTGCATAAAATTACCTGTGTCAACTTATAACACTGATCAGTGAATGCCCTCAGCTATACCATGGAGACCCAATATTGAATCAAAGAATCATGGAAGGGTTTGGGTTGGAAGGGACATTTAAAGGTCATCCAGTTCAACTCTCCTGCAGTGAGCAGAGACATCTTCAACTAGATCAGGTTGCTCAGAGTCCCATCCAATATGGCCCTGAATGCTTCCAGGCATAAAGTTTCCACCACCTCTCTGGAACACCTACACTCTTATTTCATCTTTCCTTTCAACCAACATAACTGTAAGGATCTGTCTTGCCATGGGAAGCTCTGATAATGGTGCAGAAGAACATGAAGAGAGGTTATTCTTTAATAGAATATGATTTGTGGGGACGGAACATGTATGACAAGAGAAGACACAGACCCTGGGAACACACCTGAGAAATGCTTGGCTGAGACTTGTCTCTCCTACTTTAGACATAAGAAAAATGAATTAGCCAGATCCAGGCTCAAAAATAGAGATGAAAAAGGAAAAAAAAATATGCCTTTAGGATGTGGTGCACTTTCTTTGTTTGATTGTCTGTTTTAGCCAATGGTTCTCCCTGTAGCTGTGCCTCCATGGAGTACATCAGTGCATTGAGCTCAGATGTGGACATGCACATTGTGCACTGACATTTAGTCAGATGAATCTTGTTTGTGATGGCACAGACAATTTGTCGAGTTACAGTCGAATCCTTATGAAAAAATGGGAGCATTTGTTATCTGTTCTATGGGATTAAGAGGTTTAAACAGTTTTTATCTTAAAGTGCAGAAGTGGTATTAGAGGAACAAGAAAATACACAAATATACTCTTGTCTTGCATTTCAGGAGAAATGAAAACAGGGAAGTCCTAAATAAGATGTAGAAGTTTTTTACAATATACACAGTGAGATGGAGGACAAAATCAGGGCAGTCATAAAACCAGAAGAAACTCCTTGGGACTCATTCATTCTATACAGCTTTATTGTCTTGCAAAAGCAGACAGTGATCTGGACTCCCGAAGTCTCATCTGGTTTCTCCAAGTCATTTAAAGGATAAAAATATGTTTTCTCATTTCTGTTCCAGGGAAGAGAGAAAGAAGTCTAACCCAGCTAGAAAAGCGGTTTGCTGCTACCACAGTTCATTGCAGTGCCTTTTGCTCTGTGGTGTTGCAGCTCTGATCATACATGCACATTCCCACAGCATCATTCCACATTAAACTCTGCCAGATTTACCTTCTGTTCAGTTTGCTCCTTCTACATTGTGTATTAAATATTGGCACAGTACGGTAAATATTTAATTGCCAACTGTCATGAAGTACAAATGGTTCCTTTCATCTGTAGTCTTGACAAAAATGATTAATGTAATATTTCCAGAAGATTTTCCTGTAGATTTGGGGGTTAATTGGAGGATGGGTTATAGGTCTTGGCACTTTATTCCAAATGACAGCTAAGTACATTATAGAGGAAATAATAGGCACTGATCCATTCCATTCATTTAGATATTTTCTGCTTGCAGGAACATGGGATCACAATTTCAACCTTATTTTTGACAGTTTAAACTAAACCTAAATATTGGTGTAATGGGGTGTACTGAGGAGCTGAAGTTGGCTGAATCAGACCCAAAGCATTTTCCTATTTTCCACATGGGTAGGTATGCCATCATTTCTGCCACAAAAAACGTGGCTCCCAGCATAGGAGAAGCTTAGAGGTTTTGGACAGATACATTTACACTTTTGGTGGGAGCTGGAAAGCACAGAGGTATTAAAAGAGTATTAATTAGAAAACCTAGAAGTTTAATAGGCTGCCTCTGGTAGCCTCACTGCTCTAGCACCTGCCCCAAGAGCAGACCTGGAACAAACCACTGTCCTGCAAGTAATCTCCATTATTTCTATATTTGACCCAGATTTCATCCATGACGTGAGTCCCTCTATGCAGACTCTGATTAAGAAGCAAAGGAAAACAAGACTCCCCTGTCAGCAGTGTTGGGCTGCTCAGACTCTGCCTTCTAGTGCAGCAAAAGGGACAACTTCTAGCACCTGCTGCAGCCAAAGTCACCAGCCCTGCTGGGGAAAGCAGGAATTACTTTTTGCCACATGTGGGTTGCAGTTCAGTCCCTAAGGACATGCTACCAACACATGATAAATTTTGAATGAAGAACAATGTAATTCTTCTAGAGATCCTTCTGCTGCCACACAAAAAGTTCCATGATAGGTTGGTGTGATTTTTAAACAGGAGCTTTATGGTTCTTCTGGAGAGCATTCTAGTAGCTGAATGACTAATTTCTTATGCATATTGTGCTTCATCATCTCAGCTTTCATCAGAGTAGTTACTTCTGTTTATCTGTATTTCAGTGATTGAATCAGCTATGCTCTGGCCGGCAGGGAAAAATGTTTTGGTATTTTTAGCCTTCATTTAGCGATGCAAATGAGCTTCCTATAATCATGTTTGTGAGAAAACACACCGTACAATCAGAACCTCAATAATGACTGATGTTAGCTATGCTCTATACATCAATGAAATTGACTCAGAGTCACAAACTCCATTTTTTTGTCCTTTTTAATTGGAAAGGAGGAAAGTATCTAATCAATTAAATAATTTTTTTTTTACAAAATTGCCCAACTGTCCTCATAAGTCATCCCAGAGAATCAAAATTAAAATATAGGGCAGAAATCTTTGCT
Source organism: Vireo altiloquus (assembly GCA_013396875.1). Taxonomy (NCBI): domain Eukaryota; kingdom Metazoa; phylum Chordata; class Aves; order Passeriformes; family Vireonidae; genus Vireo; species Vireo altiloquus. The sequence continues at coordinate 655,709 of VZRF01004016.1, read as the reverse complement.
GCAATGTTTTTGGGTTTCTTTAAGTCCATTATAAACAATAAAGGAGGCATATAAAAGCAACTGTAACTTTCAATATCATTAAGAGAAACACACTGAGAACAATCATAAAATTCAGGTCCTTCTAAAATGTGTGACCAAGAATACAGAGTTATGTAAAATCAGTGCCCTTTAAATGGAATTAGATTTAGTCGCAGACACTTTCATGGGCAAAACTATGTCAGAACTAGTGCTCTTGAGAATTTTTTGTTTCTTACTCTGCATTGTTTTGTTGTGTGCTATTATACCACCCTGGAATTTTCCCACAGTGATAATTTTATACTTGAAAAATCCCTCTTGGAAGAGTGCTATACAATTTAATTAGTACACAATTCTGTAGTGTGTATAATATTCTGCAGTCTCTGTGCAAAGGCATAGAGGCAATTTTGTTGTGGTTAATTAGTAATGAGAAAATGCTCTAAGTCTGCTCTAAGTCTTGAGTCCTATCATGATAAATTCTATATCCACACATTGAGGTTAAGTCAGACACTACTGCAGTGAATTTGCAATCTGAACTAGCTTTATAAGGTAAACCTTGAAGCCAGGGATAAACAGGAAAAAGTGTTGAGGGCAGCAAGCAACAGTGAAATAAGCTTAACAAATGTAATGAGCACCCATATAATTCAGATTTATGGATTATTTTTCTACATTCAATTATGTGCAACATCTCCTTTAAGGCCATAAATTTCCCATTTCTATCCAGACACTCAGGCATTACAGTCTTGGAGAGTACAGAAAGGGCTGGCAGAGCCTGCTGCAGTCACACCAGCAGCTGTAACCTGTGCCTTGTCCTCGGCTGAGCTGAGGCCAGCAGGAGCACACAAGGCTACTTCTGCTCAGCAGAACACTGCATCTGCAGAATCCAGCTGAAGGCAGACGTGGAGAGCCAAAATGAAGTATGGAAACAGGATGAGAGCTATCAGCAGAGCTGGCTTGCTGCTTCTGCACCCCCTTGGCAAGACCCTGCCTGGTTCTCCATAAATCCTTCCCCAAGGCCTGCTCCTGCTCCAGGTGTGGGGTGCAAACATCTGCGTGTGAACACTGCAGCACAGAAATCCATCCCTGCTCAACATCGTTCTGAGTGGCACAGAACAATTAATGCCCTCCCAAAATCCAGATAAACACCCCCACCAGACCCATCCCCACCTCACCAATGACCTGTCATCCAAAAGACCTGGTCTTCCACTTACTCTGCTACTCTTGAGTCACAAACTCCAGGAATTAAAACTCTTGGAAATGCTTAGAGACTGCTGAAGCCCCACCAAGTCCTCCAGTGTTTCAAAGTGTTTCCTGTAGCCAGAATTACTCTTACTTCAGTATTGAGCTTAAAGTTACATTTTTCAGAGGTACACATTAATACTGAACAACCAAAAAAATAAAGTAAGGCTGCTTGTCTTGTATCTTAACATATATTCAAAGAGATTTCTGAGATGCCTTCCCCATCTTATAGGCACAGCTATTTAAATAAGTGGCGTAGCTTCGTTTTTTTTGCAAATAAGAAGCACAGACACACAGTCTGGGCAGGGAAATCAGAGAAAATGTATGTAACTGACAGTGTGCTCTCAGATTATAGCACTAACTTTCATTACCTTCTTCTCATTATTTTCTTCAAGGTAAAGTATCTGCTAAGGTTTGTAGCAGCAATATTGAATTCTACAGGTAAATTGGGGGAAATATATTTAAAAAATAATACAATTTCATATTAACAGCCTTTTATTCCACTTTCTTTTTATTTTGAAGACTAATACATCCAGACAATTAGCCTTTCCTGGATCCTTCCTTTCTTCATATTACCCTCACTATAATTTTTCTCCTCTTTAAATACACAAATATTCTCCTAGCAACAAATAGCACAAACACATTTTTGTGTTTTCCCCTCACAGTATTTTCAGTTTTCCCACGTAAATGAAGATTTCTGTGTCTCTAAGGTATTGTGCTGTCCCTTTCTGGGAAAATCTTCTGTGTGAATTATGCTAACAGTTTACAATTGCCCTATCAGGACTGTAAGTTATTGATATGAGGCTGCATTATCATATTTAAGATGCATGAAGTTGCTAGGACTTCACACTCTCCTGTTTCATAATACTGTAGGGTCTTGGGGAAAAGGAAGTTAAAGCTCTTTAGGGGTTTTTTGAGAGTGGGTATGCACTGAACAGCTAAATGCACAGCAAAGCTCTGGGCCATTTCACTGCACAGCTTTAGCATATTTGTACTGCAGCAAAGTGTTTAACTCCCTGAGCTTCCTCCTTCCCACCTTGACTGTGCCAATACTGATTTTCACCTTCCGCTCTGCTGTGCTACCACTCTGCTTGGTAGGACCAAGATTATTGGTTTACTGAGCCAGTGTCTATAGCAGGGACATAGCCCTGCTGCTCTTGAAGAGCATACATATTTATGAACCGATTATTTGAGTGTATTTTTCTCCTTGAAAAAGGAGTGTTTATTTGTATGAGCTGAGAAGACCAAATTAAATCTTTTCCATTCAATACACTTCAAATAAAAACTTTTGTCACTTCCTATTAACTGTTTAAATCAGTTCACAAATGAATGAGACTTAAAAGGTGTTCCCTGCTGAAAACGTGCTTGTATTTTTCTTGATGATATTGATTCCAAAACTCTTTCCATTAAAATAATGCAGCCATCATTTACACTGTGATATGCTCATTGTGTGGCATATACATATTAATCTTTAATTAAAAGGGGTGGCTGTGAGAGATACTTAGTTCATCTGCCCCATGTTCACCAACAGCTTTGGAATGTACATCCCTTTACAAATGACAAGTCAAACATACAGGAAAACATCCATAGGCTAACAATTACAACATAGAAAATAGATTTTTTTCCTGTCAGCGGATGGCAGAAGCCTCAATCTTCCAAGCTAAATAATGTGCTGAAGTGTAATGAGACATAATGCAGCCACATCTACAAGTGTGTTCAAAAATAAAGTCTTGCTTTCTCTCCGGGGATTTGAGAGCTGCAGATTTCCTGCCAGAAAAAATAGAAATGTATTTAGAGTGGGCTGGTGAAAGAAGAGTGCTTCTAGGAGACAGAAAAAACACCCGGGCCCAATATTTGGAATCTGGTAATATTTTGTTGTTAAATTGTGTCTTCCCAAATAAGTGTTTTGCTTAACATAAACCAGCAAGACTAGACATAAAACAAGTATTTAAACATATTCATGTTGCTCCAGCAAGAGCTTATTGTTACCTGGATGTGCTTCATTAATAGCAAAAGAGTTTTTTGCAACAAGCTTGCACAAGATGAGCTCTCTCTCGTGCTATCAGATAAATTTCTGTCTGTTTACATCAGAATTTGCTGAGGTTTTTTAAACTTCCCTTATGCACCTCTCCATTTTTGCCCACTTTCAATGCCCAAGTGTTAAAGACCATCTTCCTCTCCAGAATTTTCACTTAACTCTGGACTGAGCACCTCTACTTCCCACCGTGTCTTATCTTCAAGTAAAATAATGTTTTATTATATTTAATGACATATAATTCAATGTATATATTTGATGACAAGTAATTCTTTGTACTTCAAAGAAAGGTCTTCTTTAACCACACTGGATGCCATTTCTGCTGTGGGGATGCAAGATCACCTTTGGCAGTCCTTCCTGGAAACAGGCTTAGCTGGGTCCTTCTGGAGCTTCTGGATGCACAATTATGGGGTAGCTCTAATGAGGGAACTGAGTGGCTAAAATATTCATGTGCCATGAATTTAGATGCCTGAAGCACAGAGCCCAGGGAAATACAGGACCACGTGCTTAGAGCCTGCCCTTTTCTTCTCCTTCACAGGGAGACCTCACAGCCTTGCAGGGCCCAGGCAGCTGTGTGAGACATACAGAGCTCGCCAGAAACATAAGTTCTAGGCACTGGGATACATCTAAAAGCCCTGCCTGTCTCGAGATAATGAGGTCTCCATCTAGCTCAGCTCTACAGCTGTCCTAGCAATAGCGAACTCCTAGACCAGCAATTGCCATGACAGCTTAACACCGAGAAAATTAATCCAGAAAACTGAAAACTTTAGTTTGAAACTTCCCAAGGCCCAGGGAACTTAAAATATGTTATTCTCGGAGAATGGTCACACAGGAGAAAGAAACACCTTTTTTTTTGTTTTTAATTTTATTTTTTTTTCCCCAGTCTCTGAAGAATCCCAGATTATTTTACGAACCTTGAATTCAGGGGGGCAAATGCTATGAAAGAAATCACTATGTCCTTATACAGAGGACTTAAGGAAAAGCATAATGCATGCTGTACCCTCGACATAAAATTAAGGAAAAAATCTCTAAATACATTCTGTTCAAGTATCACATCTATATTACTTGCTCTCAAGATCAACTACAGGACAAAAAGTTACTGCTCTCTAATCAGTATTCATATGAGAGTGTTCAAACTGTAACTCAGAATCCTGAGAGACTGGGATGCTTCTCAGTTCCATCTTTTTAAAATAAGAATGAATTCTATTTCAGTGGTAGCTTTGATGTATTTCAGGTTTTTTTTCCCACATCAGTTAAAAGAAAATTATTTGCTTCAACAAATCTTAATGTCTGTATGGTTTTGGTTTTGTCTTTCATTAGATGACAAACATTTTCTTAGATGACAAGCATTTTTTTTATGTAAATCCAACCATTTTATGAAAGCATATTTAAAACATCTATATCCTGAAATAAGGCTTGGTTTTGAATTTATATTATTCAAAACACAACGACATTGAATGATCCCTTTTGTTGGATGAAGAATATGGCATAGTGGATGGAGTGAGTTTGAAAATATACTTTTATACAAAAAATGCAACTGGCAAGATATTTCATTAACACTCAGGCAGAATTTTGTTTTGCCAAAAGAACAGAAGAGTGTACCAGAGGGAAGATGAGGTGCATAAGGCTAAGAAAACTCGTTCCAATTGCTGCAAAAACAAACTGGCAAGTGAACACCATTCAGCCAGCCTGTGAGGTAGCCCATCCACAAAATTTACAGGAAAGAGAGGAATGTGCAGTGACCCAAGATAAGGAGCACTATGTCCTTTTTCTTTTCTCAAGAAAAAGGTGTTACTGAAAAGGTCTCTCCAATGTAAAGGAAGCAAGGGAAGTCACCAGTGCTATTATAGATCCATTTCCACTGGAAGATCAAAGCAGCAACATAAAAGCGTCAGCTGAAGCATTTTCCTCTACTTTCAAGGTAAAAGGTAAAAGCTGCTGAATGGAAATCTATCAAAATATTTTCTTCTGACATGCTAATGGTAATTATTCTGACCGATACTAACCTTTTTAAATAGCCATTAGTGTCTACTAGAAAGGTGAAGAGTTCCTTCCCACAGCCCATCTGAAGGAAAGATGGCCAGTAATGAAAAATTCAAGTCTTTTACTTTCTTGCAAGCATGAACAGATGTATAGACAAACTAATCATGCACAAATACATAGAAAAACATCACTTATACTGGAAATAGTTTTGGTCCCTTGCCTACCACTTCATGTTTCAACCACTCAGTGATTGATATTCTATCTAGTCTGGTATATGGCTGGAGTTGATTTATTTTCAAGAGCTTTCTCCAGTCACCCCTTACTGAGAAGGAAGATAGAGAACTGTATTTTGCTGTACTTCCCTTTAAGGAATCTGCCTTCACTCTAACACCTTTCTCACCTGCTGTCCCCAACACTACAAACAAATGCAAAGAAATCATCACAGCACAGTTTGGGCTTTTTTTGCCAAGGCACAGTCCAACACACACCGCACCTGAACACAATCCCAAGTTTACACTGTCTAAAGATTTGGGTAAAAACCAGTCCAAGTGCTCTACAGCCTCATCCATAAGCAACCCTCAGGATCCCAGTTAATTCTATTCCTGTAATATGTTTTATACCCAATTGGAAACAAGCTACCACAAGCTACTACGAGCTACCTGGACAGAAGGACACAGGTCACAGATCCTGCTTGATCCTCTCCCACTGGCATTTTGCATCAAATTCAGTAAGAAACCTAAACCCCAAATTGTATCAAAACCTTCTCTGGCATGTGGTTCACTCAATGCTGCTGTGGTGTGTTCGTGAACTGAGAGAGCTGGAGCAGTACCTCAAGGAGGAGCAAAGGTGGTGGTGGTGAAGCAGAACAGAAAATACCTGGGCTAAAAAGCTGAGTCTGGGAAAAGAGGAAGAGAAAAGCCAGGAAAGAGGCTGCAGTCTGAGATTACACAAGGAGGTTGGGCTGGAGGTTAAGGCTGAGGCACACCAAGAGATGTGGAGCCTGTGACTGTTGACAGGGCTTGGCCAGGAAGAGGAGCACAGATGGAGTCCTGGGATGAGTAAGTACAGGGAGGAAAAGCACAAGCAACAGCCTGGAGGGGTTTGGGGTGAAAGTGGATCTCTCAGGCCAGAACAAATGCTTGGGCAATGGATGGAAGAATTGCTGCCCAGTGGATCACATTTCCCTGCAGAGACTTAATTTTCTACTGTCCACGGTGTTATAAAATTATGTGAATCTTCCAGCAAAGCACATCTCACCCCTCTGTAGTTTCCCCAGGAGAAACAGAGGGAAATAGGGAGAACACAACCACTGAGAACAGAGGTCTGTGCAAAAGAGCCAGCTCTTTCAGACTTGCTGATTAAACATGAGTGCAAATGAAATACTGTACGATTAGAGCTCAGCAGCTCCCATGAAAATATTCTCCAAAAGCATCATTTCAGGACCAGAAGGCCTTGAAACAATCAAAGCACTCTCACAGCAGGGGCTTTCGGTGGTTCCAAAACTGCAGGGCAGGAAAGCTGACACAAATGTATTGCCACGTCTCAGGGAGGTGGGAAACAGGCTGGTAGGAAAGGCTCCTTTCTGCATTTCATGGAAACCAAGATATTTCCTTGGAAAGTGCAGATTTCTGCAAATCTTCATTATCTGAAAGAATATGTTCTCTTAAAAAATTCTACCAGCTCAAAGCAAAATGGGAATCCTGTTTTTCTGGCTTCTTGATAAATTTAGTTATTTATACACAAAAATATTATTATGATATGGTTATGGAAAAATAGGGACAGGGACAGAGACAGCCAGGAAAAGGAGGATCACCACAAAAGCCCACAAAAACAGGCTGGAAGTCCAGAGGCACTTTAGCAGACTCAATGCAAAACTTATTTCTTTCCTTTTAAGACCAGCAGGATTCTCCAGAAAGGTTTTATCTCTTCTACAGGGGATTGTTTGATGGTCAGCAATTATGACCAGTGTTTCCATTATCCAAGTACTGAGAAAATCACCATCCCAGATTTATAGCAACAAAGATTTTTGGAACCTCAGTAGGATTTAGATAGAAACAGGATGTGGTAAAGTCCCTTTCCAATGTCAACATCATCTCTTCTCATTTGTTTATCAGTGGTGGGGCTTCAGTGAGGGTCCTGTCAAATGCATCCACCGCAAAAACTTCCCTCTGTCCGTGCTTAATGGCCTTTCCCAGAGACTGGATTAGACAGTCCTCAGGCAGAGGAGAGCACCAAACAAATGCCCCACTTTATGTGAGGTCCCTGATCATGACATTGATGAAAGGGAAGAACAATCCTCACTTTGGAAGAAAGGTTTTAAAAGGAAGGTCTCCTCTGAGTGGCAGAAACACTTGCTCTTGCCTGCTTTCATCCCAGTGCTACATATCCTGAATGAGAAACACAAATTCATGGGGTCCTGAGGAAATCAGAGCCTGTTGAAGATACTCTCTGCTCAGGTGAAGTTCTCTGAAGTACTCACGTACTTCAGAAATGTCATGGGCATGCATTAGTTTTGAATATAAAAAGTAGAAAAGAAATGAGGCTTGCTCATCTTTGATTCCATTTTCTGTCAAGACTGGATGTTCCTAGTTTTTCCTTTATTTCTTTAGGATCATGTACTACTTCAATAGTTAGCATCTGGTCTCAAAAAAACCAACAGAAAACATTTGTAAAAACCAGCAATTCCCAGACTGCAAATGCCGTGGGACTTTGGTACTCTGCAACAGAACAAGATTCCACTTCATTAACATATACTGATGGGAAAGGGAAACTGCAAGCAAAAGCAGAGCCCTCTGCCCCTCCTGAGGCAGCAGATGTAACAACAAAACTACACTTGCAAAATCCCACAGACCTTCTGCACAATAAGGTGCAAGAGTCCTGTGTCTTGTGAAAATGAGCAGTTGACAGACAGTGATTTGGAGCAATTTTCCCCTGAGTAATGAGCAGCCACTTCGCCACAGGGATAGACTGTTCTGTGCCTCTGCTCAGGGAGAAGTGGCTGTGCAGGAGCTCACAGAAGGGCTCAGGTACCCAGCTTTGATGTAACAGGAAATGAGCTCTGAGCTGGCTGATGCCAGCACACCCTAAGTAAAGCAGGAGTACAGGATTTTTCCTCTCATACTCTACTAATCAATGTCTGGGTTCAGCAGGAAGGGAAGTGAAAGAAATCCCAATTTTCTAATCTTCCTTCAAGGTGATTTCGTAAGGTTTAATGTGTAAGTATTGATAATCTTTACAGTGGATATCCATGTTAAGATTAACTTCTTACAGTCCTGTATTTTATACAAGTACTCAGCACCTGTCTTCCTCTAATTTTGATTCCATTTCTGAAAAGATATTCCACCTTTTCATCTTACTTTATTATATTATTTTATCAAAGGTGAGATATTCACATGGAAAGTAACCCACAAGGAGGAAACACTCCTGGGCACTGTGTCCCAGTGGACATTGAGGGTTCAATTGCATGACCAGATAATTTTACTGTCTCATTTGGGATTCAGGAGCAAGCACGGAAGATCCTTGTTTCTGAAGATAACATGGTCACTTGTAAGAGGAGCCCCACCTACAAGCACAAAAACACATCAAGTGGTGTGCAGCAGCTCCTGCACATAAATGCTTAGAGGCAAACAATAAGGAAAAGCTGAGGGTGGGAATAAAGCTGAGCCCTTCACCTATAGCTTTAGAAATCATCTATTCTTTTTACACACAACTGCTCCGTGAAAGGAGATGTGGGGTGTGCTCCTGTTTTACCTGTTTGAGAGGTCTGGTGTGTGTCAGGTGAGCAGAGAATGTGTGTGCCTGAGCTTAAGGGATGGGCTGAACTTACCAAGTGAATGGTACTTAACAAAAAGTAAGATGTGTCTTCTCTTCAGGGTAATAAAAAAATGACAATTCATAAAAAATATCAAAAAACAATGTAGGGACTGCAGTCCAGGAGGGCAAGGGAACCAAAGTCCAGAAGAGATCCAGGGATTCTGAGCTCCTCCTCTCCCAGGTGAGCTGATGCTGGTCCCCACCAGCACACATGCTGCTTTTGTGGGGGAAGTGTCATTCCCTACACAGCAGGGAACAGGAGGGAATGACTCTGCAAAGCCAGGCGTCTTGGATCTGATCACTTAGGTTTTATTCTGACATCACGCTCTCACTGTAAGCCAATATCAATAACACTTTCTTACCTTTGTGCCTGATAATTAATTGTTCTAATTTACAGAGTTTCCAAGAGGTCATTCTTGCCTTGTGTTTGGTTACAGTTAGTGTCACTTGGAAATTCAGCTACAAAGGAATTTTTAAGCTCCTTGGAAAAGGTTAATTATTGAGAAGTAGTTTTCTATTTTTAATATTTTTCTGGGGTCATAATTTAAGGTAGCATAGAATTTTTGTCTGAATCACACATGGCTGCTAATGTCAGTAAAGCAAACAGATGGAGTATGGAACTCTCAGATATGTAGGCTTTTAGTGCACATGGACAAAACTCTCAAGTCCTTCCACATACTCTAAAGTCTTCCAAACTTGTCTAGATCAGATAGAATTTCTAGTCTTTGGCTTTCATCTAAAGTGCATAAATGGAAGCTGAAAGCAATGACAAAAATTATTTTATTCTCCTGTACTGTTAATGTCAGGACATTGTGTTTACTATTTTTGATTCTTCCTTTTAAAATCCTACCCTTTTCATGTTATCATTTTTTTTATGTGTCTTCCTTCCAAACAATTCAGCTGTGTTGCTGTTGACTTCTTCTCCCAGCTTATTAGGGTCAACAAGAACCTAATACATTCTGCTAGAACTACTGTCTTCAGATAGAATTAAAATTCAGATGTCATTGAAGATCTTTTGGTATTTCTATCAAAAGAGGATAACATAAAGCTGTGGAGAAAATTGTAATCCTTTTGAAATCCATAAAAGTTTTACCACTGATTCCCATGGAACCAGGATTTCACTGCCCCTGCTGTAGAAACTGTGTTCTGTCCTAGTAACCTCCTCCCTGAAGTTTAAGAGCCATGGGATAGTTATGGTATTCCCTAGGAGAGAGTGATCCACTGTGCCTACTGGAAACTGGGAGCAGGTAAGGATAGAAGGCTCTCCCAGAGATCTGGCACTTAAGAACCCAGAGCCCTTTTAGAACTCAGGAGTACAATTCAGCTGTGTTGCTGTTGACTTGCTACTGGCTGTCAGAGAAACAGGTCACCTACACAGAGAGTCTACAGCAGTGTCTCCATTAGACACTGTGAAAACCTGCATTAAACACCCCTTTTGAAATTCAATTGCAGGTAATTTGAAATTGCCCATTTCCTATGTGATAGAGGCTTTTTAATTTTATCAGTTATAACATGTCTCCTATAGGAATCGTTTATCTAGATTATACACTTTGTTTATGTTCCATAAGAGTTATGTGGTAGATGGGAATTCTAGTGAGTCAGGTTATATTGAGCATGAAACCCAAGCAGAACCAAGAGTCAATGGCATCACTGTGCTGGTTTGTTCTGGGAGTAGATTCTATCAGAGAATGTTATTATATTCTTTATTGCATCTTCTATAAAAACTTCTTGGAATAGCAGATTTCTAGTTATCAAAATTGTTCTTAAAATTTAAATAAATGTGCATAATTCTAACAATATTAATCCTTAGGCTTTGCTGGAATTAATTCTGTATGAATATTTTATTTCCTAGCAATAAAATTCACTTTTTTTTCATTATAAATAGACATGAAAAGGTAGGAGTGAAAACCAGCTACGAATCTGCAGCAGCTTATGGCAGATACAATGGTTCTGAATTAAATGTCTGCATTTTAGAGGAAATTCCAAGTATTTCATTGCTCGGAAAAGTCATAGAAGAATACTGGCAGATTTAGAAATCAAAATTTCTCAGAAAAAATTTCATTTTTACTTTTAAAAAATAATATTCATAATTCCTAATTCTTCTTGGCAAAGAAAAAACCCCGGGTTTTGTCTTTGGGGAACAAGGAAAATTAAACCTAGGCAATGTTAAACTTTTTTTTTTGCAGAGTGTTTCAAAATTGAAAACAAAAATTAATGAAGTAGAAGAATATCCCATAGGATGTAAACTATGGTTAGAAATTTTTCCAAACTTATTTCACTGTATAATGTCAGTAATTACAAAACTCCAACTCTTTTATAATCATTTTAGATATTTAGTGTGCGGAGATTTAACTGCTTGGTTAAATGTGCACCACTTAACAATGGTGCACAGGTTCCATGAGCACCTACACTTCTGAAAAAAATAGGCTAATTTTCTGCATTTCACTCCTTCAGGCTCCTTCTCAGCTAGTTGGTGACAGTAATGCTGGTACTGTAAAACAATTTCAGGGGCTGTGTTACACAAACCCCACAGCAAACGTGGGGAAAGGTCTGGCAAGAGACTGAGTCACCAGCTAAACAATTTAACCAGAGTGTGCATGGGAGCAGCTCAACTGCCCTTCAAGTACTTAAGATGTGCTTTTTTTTTCTTTTTAAAACTGCAAAAAATCATCTCCTAGAATGTAATAAAAGGAAGGTTAGAAATTTCTTGTCTGCAAAACCTGGTTTTTGTGTTGTGTTCTGTGTTATGTAGTCGCCTGTAGAGATGCCACCCAAATCTGCTGCACTGCTGGCCTTGCTTAGGTGAATGCAACCTCAGCCCAAGCTGGCCTGACAGACAACACAGCTACTGTTATCAAAATATTAAGTGCTAAGAGGGGAAAATTTAGGATACCAACTTTTTTCTTTAGGGGCATATTCGTCTGGAAGTTTGTCAGTGTTCCTATTTGATCCTTGAGTTGCTGTTAAATGACACTCTGTTTCAGCCATGACTTATTTTATGGGGACCTTAGAAAAAAATAAAGAAAAAGTTCACTTTTAGATACAGAGAAAATCAGAAAAAAGTCTTGATTGTTTAGCCCAGGAGCTTAAACCTATATGGGATAAACAGAAAAATGATAGATGCAAGACTTACACAAAGTAGTTTGTGTCAAAGCTAAATGAAATTACCACTAAGACAAGTTTGGAATTTGGGGACCTGGAAGAAGTAAAGAATGACAGAAATAAAATATATGGACCTGGAGATTCAGTCCTAAGATCAGGGTTTTTAAATAAGCCTAAACTAATTGAATTAGTCACTTAATTAAATTAATTGAAGAACCAAAATTAATTTCCTGCTGTAATTGATTTTGTAATAGCTTCAGCTGAACAATTTATTTGCTCTGTTTGAGGTTTTTATGCAATTGATTGATTAGTGAACAATTTTTCAGTTTAACAGTAAATGTCTGTAGTGGCTTGCATGATTTAATGGCCAAAGAATTCAGCTAATTTACTATGAGACCAAGAAAGACAGAAAAACATTGTATTTCAGTTGTTGGCAGTTGCTATGGCTGAGTTATATAAACACAGGGGCCAGCATCTCTCCAGGAACTGTGGCAGCAGTTAGAACACTCATCTGTGCCAGGCACTTCAGACTGGCTGACAAAATGTGCTTCAAAAAAACCAGAGCCCAAATTCTCTGGATTGAATGAAAAACCTCCCAGTGCCATTGGGAAATCTGGAATCAGGGTCTTTGTCTCACTGTTACATTTCAGGCAATGTCTGTGGTCTCTCACTTTTCAGAAGGCAGTAATTCTTGGTAAGCACTGATTTTCTTTCATTAGGATCATTTTTTGTTCAGGATTCACTCTACCTAGATTTTAGCATAACAGACTGCCCTAAATGTAATTTGGGTTAAATTAGATCTGTCCTACTCTTGCACTCATTTGAAAATACATGGGCTGTATCATCTAAACCCACAGCGCCATTTAACAGCAGTGATTGCTCTGCTGAGAGTTATGATCTCTCTGTCCATGATTGCTCATATTCCTAGCAAGTTCTGGGTATTTTTTATGAGTGTTTCAGCAAAATACATCCAGGAATCCATCATTCTTGCTCATATCCTGCATTGTTTGTGCTCCTCTGAAACTGCATCCAGTTTTTAAAAAGAATTCAGAAATATGTCTATGCTGCTAAAATTTTTATCACTGAATATAAATACAGTAATGGATTATTCAATTGAATCAGAAAAAAAAAAAAAGGATACAATAAATAAATTCACAGTTGTCTTGTGGGCTATTTGAGGGGAATTTCAAGACACTTTAAAAATGACTTCTCATTCACTATCCTAGAAAAAATAAATTGATTACCCTGCAGAGACAATAACCCAAAATAAGAACTTTGAAAATATACCTTTCTCTGTTGTTTGCAAAACCAAAATCATGATACCATGGAATTGGTTGGAAGGGACCTTTTAAGTTCGTCTGCCCAAGACCCCTGCAATGAGCAAGGACATCTTTGACTAGATCAGGATGTTGCTAAAAGTCCCATCCAAAATAAGAGTTAAAATAAGAACAAGTGCACAACTACTGTACGAAATTTCTTGGTCACATATAAACCACAATTTTACATAGGTTGTTGTCACAGAAAACAAATTATTAGAGGATTATTTATCCATGGAGAAAACCTGTAACAAACTTACGACTTATAAGCAGCAGTAAAATACAGCAGCTTGCCCTAACAGACCTACTTCAAGGAAAGAAAATAACATCTGATATTACAAATTATTTATATTCCCACAGAAAATGAATCACGGCTCCTTCACCCACTGATCTCTCATTTTGGAAACTGCACTTCCTAGCTGATTGCAAATATTAAGCAGTACATACATACCAAGTGCCAAAATATTTTAATAATACATCATCTTAGAGATGTAGGTGTATGAGTGAATTCTGACAAGTGAGAACACTCAAAAAACCCTGCAAAGATATTGAAAGAGTGGGAGAAAAATGGTCCAGTGGTTAAAGTACTGAGCTGTTGTCTGTTCCCAGCTCTGCCGCAGACTCCTGGTTTGACCTTTAGCAAACAGGTTTGTCATCAGCTTTCTTGGGTGCTATACCAGACCTCAAATGTCTCAGCTCTCCCTCCCGACAAGAAAAATTACCCTTCCCTAGAAAGCAGCTGTGATGATGCACTGTGAGAGGTTTAGACACTGTGGTGATAAGCACCATAGAAAAACAATCCATAGCGAGATAAAACTTGTTCTGTCAATCACCAAACTGTGAGGAGGTGTTTTTCAAAGTGACATTTCCATATTATTTACTCTAAAAATAGGAAATTTTTACTTTTCTCTTCAACAGTTGTACAGTAAGCATAGTAAACACAGATGGCTTAGAAAGCAGACAGGCAAGAGTAAAGGTGTAAACTCTGAGTGATGTCACACCATGCTCAGATTCATACTCAGACATTTCCTTTGGCACACACTTGTGCTGAGGAGGAATGTGGCTCCAAGAGGGCAGCTTTGGCCAGAGCAGGAAACAAAGATGGACAGACTGCAGAAATTACTCACTTTGAAGCAGCTTGGCACTCCTATTTATGTCCTAAAACCTCTTTATGTAAAACAAACAAAAATTTGTTCTACTTAGGAAATGCACCTGTGGATCTCATTGCTAAAGGGTGCTGTAAGTGCCAACATTACATGGGCACCAGGGTGGAGAAAGAGATGAAAGAGAAACCAACTGAAAGCTCAGAAAACACATCACATTGTCAGAGAGTTAAACTAGCTGCAAACTGGGAAAGGATGAGACCTGTTCGCCCAGTTCTTGGTTTTGCCTTAGCACCAACACATGGTATCACTGGGGACACGATACCAACTTCAAAAGACTTTCAGATGGACCAGTTAAAGCCTTTCTTAAGGCATTTCAGAATAAATTTTCCAGGACACACACACACACTTTCTCATTGCCAAGACCTGAACCCCCCTGGCTCCAGGGAGAGCATTCACGGTGATCTGCACCACCAAAGCCAAGAGACGTTCATTCCCACTGACTGACGTTCTGCTCTTTCTCCTCTAATACAAAAGACCCCATTTATGAAGCCATCCTCTCCTTTGAAATAAGGACACATTTTTAAAAGTAATCAATAGGAAACAGCCTGCATTTTAGAACAAGCATGACTATCCAGTGATGAAAATATCCATGTTGCAGACAAAAATGCTGTCAGGTCACATCAGAACAAATGCACACATCACACAATCCCCCTTTAGTTGTATTTCTTCAGGCATCAGATTTACCTCAGAAGAGAGGATAACAAACATAAAACCTAAATCCACTGATGGTACTAAGTAAACAAAGAACACTGCCATCAGTTCACAAATGGAGGAAGAGTAGAGAACTATAAAGAAAAAGATGTACAGCTATCAGTTAGCTGTACAGTGATGTTCACTCACGTGTTGGTGTAGCTCTGAACTACAGAAAAAAATAGCACCTTTTAATTCCACTGCAGTTCAGTAATGCTGATTTGAGCCCTGGCCCAATGGTGTGTTTGGAAAAGGTAGCCATGTTATGCAATGACTTCAGTTATAATGTTTCAAAATGCTATTAAAATTAATTAATTATTAAAATAACCTGATTAATTTTTCCCCTGATTTGCAAACATTGCCAAGTACAGCATCTCTCATGTTGCTCTGCACACACATATTCTGAGTTTACAAAAACACTTGAGAAGTGTTATAAAAAGGCCTGCAGACCTTTCTTTCACATTGCATTTATTCTGCATCTTCTCGAGGCAAAACCAAGCTGGGGTGCACGGCGTTAATTTTGATAGTGCAAATAGAGCCAGACAGACAAAGCTGTAAACATGTACAAGTACTAACCAAGGTTCAGAGGAATGAATGCAGACACCTTGATATGAGCACCATAGCAACAGCCTCCAGTAAATCTTTTTAACCCTCTCCTAAAGATATAAAGGAGAAGAAAACTCTTAAAGCGTTTGAAAAATGAAAGCCAAAGTGAAATTAGATTTAACAATGCCATTTACCTCTTTCCCTTTGCCTGAAAAGAGGAGCTATTTTGAATGAAAAATACTTTTTTTTTTTTGTCAGTCTTTTTAAGGGCATTAAAGCATTTAGCTGTTTCTTCTTGAAAAACAGAGGAACTAGAATTGGCACTGCTCTTCGAGGCTGTTTTTGCTTCCCACAGGACAAAATGGGTGCAGACAAAAAACTAACAGAGATGCTCAGTTCTTGTCCAGACCTGGTAAATCTCAGGCTAGAGGAACACTGCATAAAGAACTGCTTTTGCTGCCTCTCTGGCTGTGCAGCTGCTAAAGACACCTAGGCTTTTTCTTCTTCACTTTCTTTCTTTCTTTTTCTTTCTTTCTTTCTTTCTTTCTCTCTCTTTCTTTCTTTTTCTTTCTTTCTTTTTCTCTCTTTTTCTCTCTTTTTCTCTCTTTCTCTCTCTTCTGTTCTTTCTCTTTCTTTTTCTCTCTTTCTTTTTCTTTCTTTCTTTATTTTTCTCCTTCCTTCCTTCCTTCCTTCCTTCCTCTTTTCCTCTTTCCTTTTATCTTCCTTTCTTGTCTTCTTCATTTCTTTTTATTTCTCTTTCTCTTTTTCTCCCACCCTTTTTCCTAAAAGAAATCAAAAGGAGGTGGATGCTTCATGCAGGGAACAGTGCAGGGAAGGGACAGGACATGAAAGAGGGATGATCCAGGTAAGCAGAGTTGCAGGGCTGGGGCCAGGGTGCAGATGATGGCACACACAGCCTCAAATGCACTCTGCCTGTTCCAGTCATCACTGAGGAGCAAAACGAAGGTGTGGAGATACAGCACAGTGGAGATCACCAAATACCTCCCAAGATGGGCTTTCTCTTGTCAGTCCACCTGTCTTCTTCACACCACCTGAAAGTTTATGGACCAAGGGAAGGAACTGAGATGGAAAAATATGTTTTCTCAATTTTCCTGTCAGTTAAGCCCAAATCAAAGCTTGATTTTTTTTTATATGTTGGCTCCCAGGTAATTTTGATCTTGGTTGGAGCAGTAGCCTTTTGGTTTTTTCTGACAAGTTCAGAATATACTGCTTGCAAAAACATTTATAGAATAAAGACTTGCAATTTGGCCACTTTGGGTTTTAAGCCTGTCTTCTCATCCCAGAAATCCCTTTTGTCTCCCATATGCATAGGCCAGCAGTGAAATGCTATGCAAATGCTAAAGGATGTGCTTTCCCCTCTTGCCAAGCCAGTGAGCCCTGCAGAGAGCACAGGACAATGGATACAGCCCTGAGCAACAGGCCCAGGGTTGCAAGCAGACCTATTTTTAATAAAAACATTTGAAGTTTGAGCAAATGCTACTTTTGTGATCTTTCTGGAAACTAATCAAAGTTTGATTCAAGAAAAGGCAACCAGAATAGCTATTTTCCTACTATCAACAGCAACCAACAATTATGTTCAGACAAAACACGAAGTGACTAATCCCAGCCAATGTAAACAGTAACTCAGAACCAGCCCCTACGCCTGCCTCAGTGATTACTTCTGCTAGACCACGACATTCATTGGTATTCAGGAGCTGCTGCATGAAACAGAGCTTCAGGAGGGCTGTATCCACACACGTATTTTTCAAGCTGTTATACTCTCTGCATGCTGATTGAAACCCTTCCTGATGAGTCTATCCATGCTCCTGAATTTTAGATCTGACATTATATTCATTTAACCTCACGGTAACGGGAACAGGTTTCTATTCACTGGAAAGAAACTGGCACCTCATCTCTCTCCACACACATTTCTCTGAAATAGTAGTCATAGAATTGGCTGGATGGCCCTTAATTCCACAGAAACTACTTTGCAATCAAATTCTTTTTTTAAGTGATTACTTTCACAATAGAATTGAAAATAAAGCACCTTTGAAATGAAAATTATTCTCAAGAAATAACTGAAAGTCTCAGTAATAAAGATATTCTTTTTAATGACAATTCTGCATTATCTGAAGTGAAAGACTTTCAGTCCCTCATTCAAATTGTCACTAGCTCGAGAAGTACATACTGCTGCTTTTTCCCCTAAATTTTTCTTACAGTCCTTCGTGTTTAGGGCACTTGTGAAATAGCATCAGCTCTTCTTCACCCCTCACTGGGAAGGGATGGCTTCATCTGCTCCTAACCAGTGTTCATGGGATAAATGCCACATGGTAGCATCTTCTGAAAAGACCACTCTCTCTTTCCCTAAATCTATTTATTGTGTGTTTCATTTCCCCCTCTGTGAAACGATAGTAGTGACATTTCTTTACCATGTGTATTCGAAACAAATGCTGGAGAAATGGAATTATTGAGAAGTCCATATTGCTAAAACACAAAGAATTGTTTTATAAAAGAATAAGAATCACTGAAAATGAGTAAGAGATGGAAATTGCTTTGAATGTACGTGCCCACAGTGTGCAGCACTAGACTGGTAGTTGTCATTCCACCTGCAATTCTTTACGCCCTGCAAGGCTGCTCAGTGTTACCAGACAGGCTGAACACAAAGTAGTTAGAATTACACATTTTAGCTGTGGTGGGAATCAAATGGAATGAAAATTCCCTGGTCACTGGGAGGGTACTCAAGGATCAATAGAGCAGACACAGATTTCAGGATTTGTTTCCAGTTAAAATGCAGAAAGTATACACAGATGTATTTATTTCTTGTGTTTATATGTTTATGCTAAAGCAGAAAGACAAATTTTTTAGAAACCAACAACGTAGCAGAAACATATGAATCAGCAAAAGACTTTCAAGGGGTACCAATTAGGAGACATCTGGTCAATTAGGAGACATCAATTAGGTCAATCTTTGCTCAAGATCGGGCTCCAAGTGAAATTTTCACAGATATGTAATATAACACCAGTGTTTCACAAAGCATATCCACACTCTTAGCTTGTTGTTTTTTTAATTCAAGCATCAGGAAGAACTAAGGAAAAAAAAAACCATAAAATTTCCTATGGGAACTGATAGAAAGATCTGACCAACACTTAATTTCTGTAGTGCAACTGCATGGCATATCAGTAACTATTTGCTTTGCAGCCCACTGCAGCATCAGTTCCTGCACACAATGGCATCATCCTCAACCAGAAGGAGCAGATTTCTTGCGTCAGCAATAGAGCCATGCACTCACTCCCAGGCAAATCTGTCTCCAAGATAGCCTTGTAGGCTCTGTAGATATTAACTGTCATGAGTGTAAAGATTTGTTGGTGTTCATTTTGATAAACACAATCTCTAAGCAATAAAACCAAGACTCTCTCACAGCACAGTGAGTTACAGCCGAGCATGGCAACATCCTGAGCATATTGGCCTCATAATATCCTTCAGTCCCCTGTAAAGCATCTGTACCTGCCCCTCCCAGGGCTCAGCCCCAGTCCTCACTCACAGAAGCTGGAGAAGGAGCAAGAGCTGTTGGGCATGAAAACTGGCAGCAGTAAGTTAAATGCTTTCATCAAAGACACATTTCTCAGTGTGACAGTGCCAAAATGCAAGTGTTTGCCAGAAATCTTTCATTCATTCAAAAATCTTGAGATGATGGTTATAAAGTGATAGGCTAAAGTGTTGCCTAACACCAGCAGGCAAAGAGCACAGGGGTTACTCATCTTCCCTGCAGACTGACTGCTTCAAGGGTCCAGGGCAAGTGCAATGCCAAGCCCAGATGACTCTGTTTCCTCACTTTCTCCACCCACTGAAATTCAGACATTTGATTTATTCGATTATGAGACTTCAGACCACTACATTAAGGATTTTGGAGGATTTAGACAGTCTAAAGGCTACCTCTCTGGCGGTATAATTACTCAGCCTTTTGGGGGGGAATACCCCTGCAAAGTGCCTCCATTCTTTCAGGCAGGAGAGGGCATCAAGCTGCATCTTCACATGATTTCTAGGACTGTTTTATATACATTTGACTGTTTCTGGAGGATGAAACATTAAAATATCTTGTTTAAAAACCACTGGTTTTGTAAAGACCTGATGAATCACTAGGAAGGTATTAGAAAGAAAAAAAACCAACTCTTGAATAAGAAAGTACACATACATCTATGATTCCTCTGGCAAGAGTGATCTGTGTCAGCCAGTCAGCTGCCCCTTGCCAGCACAGCCCCTCAAGTGATCACACACAATATGCTGCTCTCGGAGCAGCACACAGATGGAGAGCCTCCACTGAGCCACCCACACCTAATTTCTAGATGGCAAACATGTTTCAGGATCAATCAGACACCAAACTACGTAGTCCCACTGAGACTGGACTGCTTTGGGACCACTGGCACATAATTGCTAATTAAAACTAAGGTAACTGTGGAATCTAACAGTCCAAGGCTTCTGAAATGTAGGTGTCTTTAGAGAAGATCCTGTTTTATATGTTGGATCCCTAAATGCATATCCTATTATTAGCACTAATACAAAGTCACATGATTGTGGATTTAGCCATGAAGAACTGGTTTAAAATGAACAACTCTTTTATCCAACCATTTTGTAACATATTTTGCCTCTATTAAAAAAAAAAAAAGGTCTATTTAAATAAATTCAAGAAGAAGGGGGAAAGGTTTTCAGTTATTCAAAAGAATTGGGAAAAGAGGAAAAAAGAAAGTGGAAAAAAAACAGCCTAAATGTTTTTATTTTGTTATGTTTAATATATGCTAAACACATTTTGTTTTTAAATGGAAGACATCCCTTCATTATAAACATTGACCAGTTCTAATACCATATTTGTTTGAAATTGTTCCCACAACAATTGCAGCCAAGAGCTGAAAAGTTCTGGTTTTGGTTGAAAAATGACCTAATAATAGTAAAGCTCCTCTGCTTTGCCCAAATATATTTGTTAGTCTAATAAAACATAGTTGTTCTCTTTCCTAACAATGATGTCTGGAACTTAGTATCTTTTCTGCAAAGAGGTTCTGAGATGCTCAATGAAAATGCACCTCTGCCTTGAAGAAGCCATACACACCAAAAAAGTCCAAGAGAAGGAGAAACCATCCTAGGGTAGTGCCTGTACCTGTCTCCCAGTTATGAGGAAAGCCATGACATTTAGCTTCGATTAGACACCATGACATTTAGATGGCCAAAATAAAGCAAAACAAATTGCAGCACATACCCAGAGCGTGCTTTGACAGCCAGAACATGCCAGCAGGATTATGTGCCACACTGAATTACTCTCTAGAGTGATATGACACTGAATCACTGTGTGCAGAGGCTGTATTGACCAAACCCTGACATCTTTATTTATGTAAATAGTATCACATTTAAGGAACTATTCATATGTGTAAAAATTGGAGGACCCAGGATGACACCCAGTCTTTTTTGCAGGGGTTTTTTCCCTGCCAAATTTATAGCTTTTCATATCACAATTTTCTTACCACATGTCCTTGGAAAATATTATTTCCAAATGTAGTGCTCTCCTTATAGATGTCAATTAGGAAGAAAACCTCTCAAACCCAGACACAAAGGCAGCAATACAGTTACTCTCAGAATAAAGTAATTTCATAACCTCATTGTATTCCTTCCTCCACACTCTGGGCTTGCTATAAGAAATTAACCTTACTCTTAACAGCAACACACAAAATGCATTTAAAAATCTTTGTCAGCACATGCACCACCTGTGTTAGACTTCCCTGCTTTGCATCAAAAACCCACAAGAAATCTGCTGAACCCACAGCTTTTCTGTGCGTGCTTTGGAGAAGACAGCTCACAAATCCCCTTTCCACCTCTGCACTGCTATTTGGGAGTGAATTTCCATGAAGGGCTTTGTTGCATATTCAACAGCTGGCTGCAAACTGCCTTATTCCACTGCTGGTATGATTTTTCACTGGTTGTTCCATTTACAAGTGAAATGAAGTGCAATGAGGCCTCGGTTCCCAGATCTTTGTACATCGACCACTGGGATTCACACAGGCTTCCTGTTTAACTCTCTCATGACAGAAAACTAAAGCTGGATCAAAGGAGTTGACAAAAAAGCCCAGAGCTTTTTTTAGGTTTTTGGATCCTAGTATATGTGACAAATTGTCACATCTCCATTCAAAAAGACAGAGACTCTGGAGGGTAAGGTTGGAGCTGATCTGTAGGGAACCAATTCATCCTGGGTGCTTTCTGAGGGTGTTGAGCAGAGATGGCACAGAATGACTGTTTGGGCTTGCAGACACTGAAGATAAAGAGCCAATGCTACAAGCAGATTCTTAGCATTGATACAACTGGGACTATGTTCAGAAGTTAGAATGAGATTGCAAATCCTATGTTCATATATTTGTCTAGTAGACTTCATTAAAAAAAAACCCCAAAACCAAAACCAAACACTTCCCCAAGGATTATCTTCTTCAACTGGGGACACACAGAGTTTCTAGAAGACTACAGACTTACCTAGCTGCTGCACAGAGCCATCCTCCTCACACAAGGAGAACCACACAGTTCCAGCTCTGTCTGAAATCCACACATGGGACCGAAACCAGCCCCTGGAACCCAGCATTTCATTTGTTCCACTATGTGTACAACCAAGAACATATTCTTCAAAAAGTACTATATCCCTTCTAAAAGACAATCATGTTAAGAGCATGCTGGTTTGTTACACAAATAAGGTGAAAAGTTAGTAAACAATTGTGAATGTTAACACATCAATCAAATTGGTTAGATGTGGCTTTTCCTCTTTTTTTTTATGAAAAGAAAATGTTGCATTATTGTAGAACTTGTTCAAAGGCTTACATTTCTTTATAATCCATGTAAGTTATATTGATAGATTCTATAGTAATCCTGGTTTGTTTGGGTTTCATTAGATTTTTTTTTTAAACATGGCATACTACTTTTTTTTTTTTGGAAGTCGTGTGCAGAAAAGCAATGTACAGTATCCCCTCAAGACAGTCTTGGTTACCAGCATTTCAGGTAGCCACAAAGCTACTCAGTGTTCATTAAACCATCATCTAACCATACAACTAAAGAGAAAACAAATTAAAAAAAAAAAAAAAAGTGGAGATTCACATGAGTTTGAACCATCAGGGAACATCACGATCTCTAACGTATTTATTCTCCAGGGAAAAAAAGGGAGGTTTAGAAAAGGATAAAGCAAGGACCAAGATGGTAATTTTAGAGTGATGAATTGCCAGAAATCAACAGCAAATGAATAAAAATCTGCTGGCAGACATGACAAGATTTAATTACTAGTGATGGTCAAGCTATAAGCAGAACAATATATTGGAAAATTATGACAAACAACTATACATTTATCCCAGTTAGTACAGACATTGCACATCCATTCACTCAAGCTATTTTATAATGGCCTTTCAATTGATACTCCTGAAAGAAATATTTTACTTCCTCTGAAACACTGCATAGGGATATTTTTTTTTAGTTGAATAACTATAAAACCATTCACATATTGTAACCAGCTGTCATTCTCAACTACACAGTGTCAAGGATGACTAAACTCTTAAGAGCAATGCTCAGATTTACCAAGTTCTGCCCTCATATTCTGAGGCTATTTTGGCTTGGAATCCCTGCCACTTCCACATTTCAATCCATCTTCTTATTCGGTTATCTTTTTTCAAACAGAAGTGGTTGAAAATACTCAGCTTCTTTTCTGAGATAGCTTCTCTCAATGCCATAACTGAAGAAGATGCTCCAAAGAAGTTGACTTTTTCAACATTCATTTCCCTGCATATATAACCAAATGTGTGTCTTCTGCTCTCCAGTGGAATCTCTGAACCTTGGAGAAAACAAATTGCTTTTGGTCAATGTGACTCTCAAGCTTCTGGATACAGGTGAGGTGAGAAAAATAACTAGTGGTTTTATATACCAAGAAGCACTGGTATATAAGTATATAAGAAGAGACTGCTCAAATACAGAGGTGAACATTATGAGTTCTCATTAAATATGAGATTTAAATTAAATTAATGTCACGGTTTGTCTGCAACACAAAGGCAAACGGTGAGCCCACTCACCGTTTAGTGTTTCTCAAGTGTGGAGTCTGACTGACTTTCCCTGCCTTGCTCCCTGTGAATAACAAGAAAACAAGAGTAAAGACAGCACTAAAGACCTGAGCTGGTGGTCTTTGCCAGCCATTTTCAGAAGAGATCCTGAGTGGAGAAACAGAAGGTGGAACAGGCTAGATCCTACCTGGAGCCCTCAGCTAGGACGATAATGTTCACCACTTGCACTGAATTGCTATTTCTATGAACTCACACACTGCAACACGCAGCCCTCACACACAGTTCTCAACAGCCTGTGACAACACAGCTTTTATAACCCAGCAAGGAAAATAAGCTGTATGCTGGTACACCTATGGCTGCACCAGCTGCCGAAGCACAGCATGGGCCAATAGATGAGTGGACTTGGCATTTCAAATGCTTTGAAAATCCCACTGTCAGTCTCTTGGGAAGCTGGAGCTGTTGACAAAAGGCAGTGTAACCATTGGCACTGGGTTGTACAAAGGTAACAGCATAAAAACCTCACAATCCCCAGGAGAAATGAAGGTGTTAAAATAGCAGCTGGGTAAATACCAGATAATGAAAGAAAGCAGAATGAGTTCCACAGGTTCAAATAAGACAAACAAGTATTTTGCAGAACTGACCTTATTAAAGAGACGTTATCACTTTAAAAATTCATCTAAACTCAAAACAGTTATAGCAATGAGTGAAGATAAAAGTTACCTGTTAAACATAACAATTATTTCCACAAAAGTGTCAACTCTTTCACTTCCATTTTTACATTTTTCTGTAGTGAAGTGCCAGGTCCATATATGTATTCTCACTTTTATGTGTAATGGATTGACTTTGGCACAGATAGTCTCTCCCAGAACACCCAGTTATTCACTCTTGTTATGAATTATTCTTCATTAGGCTTAGCATGTGTATTCTACTTCATAATAAATTAATACATAATATCAAAATTAAAGAAATATAAATTTATGATAGGAAATCTCAACCCGTGTGTTTCACAGAAGCATTTTTACCTCAATCACTGCAGGATATTTTTTGTACATCTTCCCTAAAATGTCTTTCACCAGGTGGGAACCTTTTTATTAAAAAAGCACCAACCTTTAAAATGTAATCTTTTAAACAAAAGCTTGACAGAGTGAGGAATACGTATTGCATGCTAATCCAGAGATCCCAAGCCAGCAATACAGCAAGGTGAGCAGAAACGTGGGTT
The DNA here is from genome assembly GCA_013396875.1 of Vireo altiloquus. NCBI lineage: Eukaryota > Metazoa > Chordata > Aves > Passeriformes > Vireonidae > Vireo > Vireo altiloquus. The sequence goes on along the minus strand of VZRF01004016.1, from coordinate 630,519 downwards.
GTTCATAATGCTGAGGAGCCTGTGCATAACTAAGCCCCCTGAAAATCCTGAAGCCTGGGCACAAGGGCTGTTAGCTGCAAGCTAATGTTACTGAAGTGCATGCTGAAAAAAATCATAACAAAGTTACAGTTAATTTGTCTAGCATGGAGAATAATTTCTTCAAGAAAATTTACCATTGCCAGTAAGTTGTTTTCTACTGTGTGGATTAAAGCATCAATGCCCAGGGTCAGTTACTCTTGCTTGTCCTTTGTATATTTTGGCTCCTTGTTCAATGACTTCATGGTGAGGGAAGACAATTGTGCAATGGAGATGGGAGTACACAGGGATTGTCAAGGGCAACAGAAGGAGCAGTGAACTTCAGGGGAACACAACTGATTTGGAAATGTTTCGAATACTGAAGAATTTGGCCTTATATTACTTCTTTTATTAATGACTGTGAAACCAAATTGCTTGTCCAGCACACACATTCTCTGGGAGACTTCACCTGTGAAATAAGGATGGTAATACCTATGGCACAGACATAGAAGTGCACAATCAACAGCTGGCCCTCCTCTGTCCTCTGAATGACTCAAAGCCGAACAGAAGTCAACTCTTTACTGAAGTGGGCTATTTCCTAGTTAGTACTTCTTTCATAAGGCACAAGAGATGTTAAGATCAAGATGTTTCTTTGAATATGTATTGCATGATATGAGAGTGACTCATGGCAAGGAATTACTTTCCCTGCTAGAACAGTTAGAATCACTGAACCGCTTCAAATTTGTGATGAGGGGTGAGAGAGTTACAAATCAGCTTTCTATTGCTAGACATAATCTATTAAGGATAATATTGATATTGTAATCAATATTCAGATGCTGCATTTTATTATTGTAACCTATTAGAGCTGTTGGCCTCCATGTTGTATCTGTGATGAGTTACTGTTGTTTCCCTCTTACACTGTGTAGAGTCTGGGCTTGCAAAGAAATGTTGGGAGAGACTGACATTCAAGAAGGTACTTCAGCTTTCAAGTGCTCCTTGCAGCCATGAACACAGCTCAGGTTTTCCTGTTGCTTTCCTGCCTAGGGACAAACCTCTGTCTGAAACACCTGAGGCTCCTCCTACACAGCTCTGACCCACCCCATGGCAGGACAGACCCTACTCTTTACCCATCCCTGCCCTGGGGATGAAATACCAGACAAGTTAAAACAGCAACTCTGAACTCCCACAACCCTGACAGACTCCTCTGTGACAGCAAATACTTCCATGAAAAGACTGAAGAATGCAATCAAATAATAATTAGGACTGTCAGTCTAATTACTGCATACATTTTCTAATGCTAATAGTGATAGGAATCACTAATTGTTGTTTACTGTGGGATGAATATTTAAATCTGTCAGAGAAGTGGGGAACAAACTGCCAACTGCCGACACACTTACATTTTAACATTTTAATTTTTAAAATAATATGGCACCCTATTAATAAAAAGACACAGAAGATCTGTACATGAAAAAATACAAAATATATCACCACAGTAGCCTCAGAGCATAGCATTGAAATACAGTTAAAACCCCCTCAAAATAGGCTTGAATAATATAAAATATTAACAAACACATGTGTTTATTTGAATTAGCTTTTTCCTGTCCCTCTTTTTAGGGTTCATATTTATAGGATTCTTCAAGTCAACTAGAAAGTTTAAAAATTAACTCTGTTTTGAATGAAATGTGAAATGATATTCTCATCAATTTAGAGAAATTCAGGATTAAGAACTTCAAAAATACCTAAAACTGTAAAAACCGGCAGCATTGCAATCAAGAGCTTCTGAAAGCATTACTTGTCCATTTACATTTTTTGCTTTTCTACTGAGCAAATATGGTGCCACTGCTTCACCGAGAAAAAGACTGCAACAGGTTGTAAATATTTAACAGTGTCAAACTGTAGCCACACTCATGGTTCAACTGAAGTAAGTTTAGAAACAACAGCAAAAAGCTGAAGTTACTCCAGGATATAAGGCTAAGTACACAAATATATGCTGAAGATCTGGAATACCAGCTGTCACTGTAAGAACACAGACTGCAGAAGGAACATGCAAAGCCTATTAGGAACACAACGTTAAACAGTAAATTAACTAGAATAACACAAAATCAGAGAACAGAGGACAAGTGGTTCATCCACTTCAGCTCTTCATGTCATCTGCTATACTGCAGCTTACCACAAAAATATAAATACAAGAATAGTACCTCAGTATCTACTATATATAATAAATAACCTTTCTATATAAAATATGAAAATACAGCTACAGTAAAATCAGTGCAAAAATAACCAAGATGCACTGAAGGAACACAGAGTCATGCCTGCCAGAATGTGCATCATAGAACACCCATATTTCACCTAGTGCAACAAAACACTGACAAGAATTAAAAAATGCAAGATGCACATCACTAACTGTGCCATCCTAAAATTACATTATTTCCAATATCAGACAAATCACATTAAAACAACACTCATGTTATTTGAACCATACACTTCATTCTTTCTCATCATTTTACAGAATTTGAAGTAATTTCCTCTTCTCTAATTGATACTTTAAATGGAAGTTGCTCTTATCAGTCCATGTTTGCACAAGCAGCTTTTTTAGAATTAAGAAAGTTCTTTTTCTTTTTCCTTGGAAAGTTATGCAAAGCAAGTAATGGATCCCTTGGCTCACGGAACAAAAATATCTTCTCCCCTGTGTCTAACAGCTCTATGGCTTCAGCAGTTGCAGAGTTCAGAGAAACAGATGGATCAGGCTGTTCCACAGGAGGTTGTGCAGGTGAATATCCAAGATGAATGAATGCTGCTTTTTCCAAGAGAGCAAGTTGTTTCTTCTTTATCGAGCTACATTAATGAAAAAAATTGAGTTGAAAAATGAAAACTGGGGCAAAACATGCATAACTTCCTACATCATATCTTTACATAGAAGTGCTGACTTTGGAAGCTAAAGAAAATAATATTTCAACAGAGAGAATTGTAATTTTCATTCTAATCCCCACTAACTCACATATCATTTTATGAAATACAAAACTGAAAAAGGAGAGGTAACCTTATAATAAATAAACATAGAGAAGATAAGCAATGTATATGAAAAATGTGAGAATTTTGTGGATATGTACAGAAAGGTATTTACTATACTGCTTATTATGTGTAAATATGTTGTAGGAAACACAAGCACCAAATAGAACAGTGTTAGAAAATGCATACTTATGAATAAGAAGAATTTTTGGACATTAAATAAACTATAAACAGAAAAAACCCAGCTATGTTTGTTCTGGTTTTCTCCTTACCTGTCTTTTCTCTTGTTCAGAGAAGGGATCTTTTCTAAACTTCTGTTGATCAGATCTTGCCTCACTTTGTTCTCCAGTGTTCGCCACAACTCTTGGTTCTTCCTGAACGGGCACGAAAGAAAAGAAATTCCCAGTAGCAAATCCCCAAATATATATATTTTTCACCCCTCTCTGACTTCAGCGACCAAATCCATGACAGCAATACCACGAATTCAGTCAGTAAGAGTGTTCAAGTAGTTTTACTGCCCTGCCACGAATCATTCAAATCAGCTAAAATCACACCTCAGGGCATGGTCCCAAGGACTCTTATCTGTTCCTCGACAATCCACATCTGCCAACTAGAGGGCTCAGAGCCTCAGCATCTGCTTTTGTCTCCTTCCCAAGTCATGCCAGGGAGTTGGGAGAGCAGGTCCAGGAGCATCCCTGCACAGATGTGTTACTGCACAGATTTCAGCTCATGTTAATGGGCTAAAGTGGAGTGATAAAGGTGCTGAGAGTCTACCAGTCTCTGTGAGAAAAGGGAAACACAGTGGCTGCTTGGAACTTCATTAATGAACTACAAAAGGACAGATATCTGCAAGGTTGCAACTTCCATTACTAGGAAGGAGGATCTCTTTTACATCTCTAAGAGCTACAGACACCTAAAACACAATGTGTTATGAACATTATAAATAAAAATGTGGAAGGAAAATATTTTAACAAATTCCAATTCAGGCAACAGAAAGAAGATGATCAAACCAAGATTTATAAATCTATGAAATAACTGTTTAATTAATGAACTTAGGTTTTTTTAACTTTTTATCAATCAATCAATTATAGTTGAAATATTTCACAAAATAAGGTAGCAGTTTCAAAGTGCTTTTACCCCACAGAACTATTTCAAAAGGAAACTTATGCACCTGTGATTTTTTTCTATAGCTGTCAATCTCATTGTCCAGAAAATACATATACACGTAAGGCAACAATCTTGTCTTGCAGTTGTCTACCAGAAAACATCACACCTACCTTTTCTTATAGCTGCCAGACTCATCTCCATTAGTGTCACTTTCAACAACACCATCTGAATATTTACTGATGGAATCGAGGACAGAAAGAACCTCACTTTGTGAGCTTGAGGGCAGCAACAAGTTCAGGACCCTGTGCAACATCCCCATTGGCACCCTCGTCAGTTTAGCTAAATAACCTGCCAGACGCAGCTCCTACAGAATGAAATGAGTAAAAGACAGACAAATTTAGCATAGAAAATAAGTTTTAGCCAATTTTAATTACTGTTATTACATAGTCATTATGGAAACATGAAGGTCATTTTAGTAGTGACAATTTTGGTGTTTGGTGGTCACATTTCCCTGTTCACTGTTTCTACCTACACTGGCCCACGTATATAATGGTTGTCCATTTCATCTGCCATTTAGGCAATGTAAATGCTAAATAACCAGCTGATCTTGGCATGTTTGCTTAGGCCACATATTTGATGCCCTTTAGCCTGAAAAGTCACAAGGCAACTATATTTTAACATTTAAGGCTTAGCTAATTTATGTATTCTACTACTATAAGGAAATCCTTTCGTGATAGCAAGGAAGCAATATGGCATTTCTTGGTCTGTAAAATTACAGAGGGAAAAACAGCCTCGAAAAACTACATGTTGTCATGGTTGACTACTTCATTGTTCAGCTTCTCTTAATACCAGATTCTGTGATAAGCTCAGAGAACAGCTTGTAACGTTTGTTAAGAGGTGAAGGAAAACACCCACTTCTGTTTTCGTAGTATTTTTTTTATTTCCAAATGTCCTGTCCATTTTGGCCCAAAGGTCAGTAGTAAAGCCTATTCATATAATGTTCAGATAGACTGAATTCAAATTTAGTTGTTTCATAGACACTCAGCCAGCCCCATTTCCTGCCCCACTCCAAAGTTTCATTGCTATTTTCTGCTCTGTTTCCATAAATACTGTGTCCCCAGGGCTGTTTCTGCAGATCCCTCACACGTATCAAATATGAGAAGTCTACAAAATATTGAGAACTACATGGAAAGAAAAGAGTTAAGCAAATGAAAGCAAGGTAAACGTTTCAAAGAATGCCAGAAAAAAAGCTGTTGCTGTCTATTCACACCATACATGTAACTCAGGTAGCTGAAGCTAGGCAAGACTCACAACAGCTGAGTTATCAGCACTCTGAAGTGCTCCTAAAGTGTTGATGGAGGAGATGACTACAAAGATCACGTCACATAAAACCCCACAAGGTCACACCATCTAGGAAGACAGCCAGGCTCTTTGTCCACAGTGGTTTCAAAAAGTCACAGCAAATATTTGAGCCCTGCCTCTTTTTCTACATGACAACTTTTCAAAAGAGTGAATGCACCTAGGAGATCCCTGGATTTACCCTTCTGCACCAAGGATAACTTGGACTGAGAGGCAATCCTTAATACTTTTCTTGCACAGCAGAACTGACAAGTAAGCAATTCTGCAGGATGCTCCAAAGCTGTCAACAATCCCAGAAGTGGCACAGGTGCCCACCAGCCAGCTGCTCCTGGCAGACGTACAGCAAAGGGAGTGCTGCTGTGTGAACATGCACCAGTACTGAGCACCATTTTCAGGTGCTCACAGCTACCCAGAGCAGCTTACAGAACTGGAAAGAAGTGAATGTGTGTGCAAACACAGGAATGGTCAGATCAAAAGCCCTCCAGCATGGGATGAGTTTGATTCTTCAGGTATATTATTGGTAAAATATCACAAAGGTCAGGATTAATTTTTCTAAAATAACAAATGGATACAAGTGCTACTTGTGCCACCAACAGTTCATCTGTATCCACAGGAATCTCAACAAAATAAAACCAGGAATGAATAGTAGATTATAAATAGCAGAACTGCTTTTCAGTATTTACACTGAGCAAGATGTATTTAAACAACTGATGCAAGAATCAATGAACTCAAGCCATGCTGTGTTTCAAGCTTCCTGTGTTGTTTGCACATGCCAGCCTGCCTGCATCGCCTGTTCTATCTAAAATGCAGTTAGTGTACCTGGGGCTACAGCCATGAGTTTATTCAAAAGTAACAATTCAGCCAGAGGCTTATGATCCTGAACTCACTATCATTCAAGCAAATCTCTTATTGACCTAGATCTGCCTTGATAAGGATGTAAGCTGAAACATGAAATACAGGAAAGTAAAACTTATCTGGGTTTTTTTTTCAGAGAGGATGTCATCTACATCTCTGAAAACTAGTCTAAAGTGGAAAATCTTCTTTAAATAAAAGAATGAGTATAAGATAGCTATAGTTTCCTAACATTTGTCAATGTAAAGCATTCTAAGTACATCCAAAAGCAGGACTGTGTAACATCGTGAGCCTTAATAAATTAATAAGTTAATATTCTACTAAGGATATACTTCTTAACAGTTGAATTAAGAGTAGTCAGGTTTGGAATTATAGTTAAGAGTATCCGCTGAAAACAGAAATTTTGTTTTATATATCTGCAGGGTAAACAGGTATAGGTTTTATGGCATTTCAAAAAAGTATGAAAGTATGTTGCAGGGTACTCTGGGCTACACTTTTTATGAAATAATACAAATACAAAAAAATACAAAAAATAAAAGTATTGATTCATATTTACACAAATAACTACTTTCAGAAAACAAATTAATCGATAAAACAAGTACCCCAAGTATATGGTGAACAACGTACCTAGTTTTTCAAGTGCAGTGAGGTGACAGTGATGCTTTTAAATCTCTGTCTTCAACATGTCAAGATTTACAATTATTAAAGGTCATTGTTCACCTACTACGGTGAAAAGAGGACAGGGTACTGTGAAAATGAAGACATACTCTGTTTGCATGCATATATAATCTCCAAAACAATTATTTTAACCTCTCAACTTGCAAAATACATGCCATGCTGTTGAGAAGCCCTTTCACACTCTATCTGCATCAGAGAAACTTAACAAGCAGCATGGGAAGACAAACTGCCATAATCCAAGGGGGAATGGTGTGGCAGGACATCCCCCCTCTGCATGGCTGGGGCATTTGGAACAGATAACTCAGGTCAGATTAGTGGCCCAGCGAGGAATCAGATGGCCCTGTGAGAAACAGATAATGCTGCAGGAATGAGATAACCCTGCAGGAAGTCACCTCCAGGCTCCAGAAGCCTGGGACGAAGACCCAGTACACACCTTGGTACAGATGTAGAAAGAGGTAGACATACTGACAAAGAGACACGGTTTTTATGTCTATAAAAGCCCACACAAATTATCACAGAGCAGAAGTCTCTTTGAGGACTGTGAGGAGATTTTCTCCTTGGAGCTGGATGCAACTTCAAGTCACCTACTGGGGATTCAGAGAGAGGATTTCGATGTCTACACCCTTTAGGAATTGGTGGTAAGAAACACTGGATCCTAAGTTGTACTATTTCTTAGCTAGCTTTAATTTTATGGTACCTTTAACTACACATGTATATACTAGTATTACCCCTTTTTTGTCTTATCCCTGTGTAGTAATAGTCTGTTTTAAGTCTTACGTCTGTTAGTTTTGTGTCTATTAATAAATAATTTTATAATAGACCAAGTCAGCCATTACTAAAGAACTTGCAAATCAGAGTGGATTTGCTGGATGGATCAGGTGCTGGTCACATCCACACAGCTACTTCCTGCTGTCAGAGGCCTGGGCAATAGGCAAGAGAGGATTTAAACCTACGTCATCCATTCATAACAAACGGTCAGTGACCTGCTACACCCCTCAGACACACAAAAGTCTATGGGGCTGGATGGGATCCACCCATGGGGACTGAGCAAACTGGCCAAGTGTTCACTGGGGCATTTTCTGTCATTTACCAGCAGTCCTGGCTAACTGGAGGGGTGCCAGTTGACTTGAGGTTATCAAGTGGGGATCCCATCAGCCCAGAAGGGCTGGAAGGAGGATCTGGGGAGCTAGACACCTGTCAGCCTGACCTCAGTGCTTGGTATAGTTATGGAATAGGTCCTCTGGAGTTGATGCCTTATCTGGCTACCTAGAAACAGAGACTAGACAAGAATAAAGGAAAAAAGCTGGTATTTTATTTGAAAGGCCTTCAGGTGCACACTTTGCGCTCCAGAGGGTCCTGCCTCAGTGGATCCCAAAATGGACGACAGGTCACGAGTTCTTTATCAACATAAATTCAACAAACAGAACCCAGCCAATGATGTGATTTCCCCCAAGCTTGCTCCCCTCTTCCCAAGATGATGGTTTTCTGTTCTTGTTCTGGGTGTCCTTGGAGAGCAAGTTACAGAGGTTTGTTAGGTCTATCTTAGCATAGAGAACAGCACCTAATGAGCTACAGAAAACTTCAGAGCTACACTAGCAGTACAGGATTTGAAAAATATAAAAGCTAAAACCTAAGGCATCAGAGTGACTCAGCGGCAACAAACTAAGACAAAAGAAAAGCTGAGACCTTTAGACTAAAGTGGTTCTTCCTTACATGGTGGTCTCTGAAGCTCCCAATTCATGATACAGGGATCTGTGCCACACTTGTCCCTGGGAGGTGAGATACTTGGACGCAGAAAGCTGCCCCATCAGGTCTTTTTTGATGCTAGCTACATACCTCACCCAAGGCCTACAGATAATAACTGGGGTCAATTAAGCAATTCATTGTTAAGGCCTTTGTAGGACTGACAAGCAGCCAAAACACAGCAAATTACCTGAAGACAAGACACTCGTTTTGAAAACGAGTAATCAGTCCTGCTATCATTCAATTTTGAAGGATAATCAATGCAAATAATTCTTAACACTCACCAAAATCCAAACAAACCCCTTGTTTCATAACATGAAAATCAAACTGTGAATCTGTCTGTTAACCAGAAAATCAGGCACTTTAGTTCTCCACAGAATGAAATGCAAGAGGAGAAGCCCTGAAAGGATTTGTAAAAGAACAGAAGTAAAACTCAGTAAAATTCAAAAGGCTGAAAGTAGGTCAGAATTAACTGAAGTGACTGACAGTATAGGCTGAAAACTGGTAGCAACTACTAGCACAGTAACTCTGAATACATCTGTAATGGTTCCCAAAAAAGAAAAAAAGCTGATATCTAGACACAGCTGTAATTTAAACTTGGAAGCTTTGTTCAATTTCATGCTTACCTGACTATAAATTGCCAAAAATGCATCCATTTCTATATTCTCCAGGAGATCTTCAAGCACCACGCAATTCCACTGCTCATCTCTCAAGCTGAATTGAAAGACAGAATTAACACTGAAATCTTCCCAGATGCAATGACTATTATAGGAACAAAATCTGAAGGTCACCCATTCAGGAAGCATATCTGTCTGTCAGCAAAGCTGCTAAGAGCAGCCTAACTTCTAAAATATGCCAAATTCTCTTCCCTTCTTCCCTGAACCCCCAGGCAAACATCATAGCAGAATCTAAGGCTACGCTCTTGCACACAATTCAAACCTGGAATCATTCCAAAGCAATGTGCTTCTACCTGTCCCCATCCTCTTCTTTAAATTTCATCAACACACTTTAAGGCAAGTTGTAGATCTTTTTGTAGCTGAAACATGATATTAAAGAATTAACTTCCTCACTGCTGGTGATTTTTTTTTCTAGACCACAACATGATGACATCATGTACAAAACCTGTAGTGTAGAAAAGTACAAAACTTGTTTCTCCCAGTAAGTTTTCAGGTAAAGATTAGTTGCAGTTTCTTTGAACGCTTCCCTGATAGGTTATCGGCTTGTGGATACTCCTGCAGAGATTTATCTGATCTTCTACTGACTCTTCTTCAACAGGAAAATTGTTCATCTAAACTGAGTAGAGCTCTAGTCTTTTCAGCATTAAAACCTCCTGTAACCCTAATGAAAGTAATACAGGAGGCTGCAATTTTGCAAATTATCACCCATTTTTGCTAGTCAGCCTTTATGACAAGACAGATATTTCTATATACCTCCTAAGAGGCATTTTATTTGTCACTGATATCTTTACTTAAAAAGTGTCCAGGGAAAAGTGAAATTGAAGAAGAGTTTATACATCTCATCAAAAATAATTGTGTGCCAGGGAATTCAGTCTACAGTACAACAGTGGAGATGGAAATTCAATTTAAATTGTCTCAGCTACTTCCTCTGACCCCAGCAGATCGTATCTCTCTGAAGCCCCTACCTATCTTCTTGGGAGACGAAGTGATAGGATTAAAATTATTTTCCTCCTTACTGCTTAGGAGTATCATTATTTTTCCATTATCCCTGTCAAAAAAATGGTGACTGCCATGCAGCACAGCACCATTTATATGCTACTAAGTTATTATTATTTCATGTTTCCTATTTCATTATTCCCAAGACTCCTCAGTTATGCTCTGGGCCACAGCACAAGAAGGCAGTGTTTCAACACAGATGTAAAGTCCCTCTGCAACAGAGCAGAACATTCTGCCTGCTGCTTCTCCAGGATACCTTACAGTCCTTAAGAACGGCAGTAACACAGTAAAATCTGAAACCAAAGAACTTACCTTTGCTGGTGCAGGTTTATAAATTGTCTGCATTTGTTCATGGCCTGCCTTAACAGGACTGTCACATGTCTTTCTGCATTTGTGTCCACAGCTTCATTTGAGAGGCCCAAACCATCCAGAATCCATCTCTGCCTACTCATTAGATGCTGCTGCACTGACTCCTTAAGTGACATTTCATACTCCAGCTTTCTGTCAAGTTCTTCAATCTCCTAGAGGTTGAAAATGCATGATGATAAAAAGTTGTAATTTAACTTGAAAGAACAAATTTCATTTGGAGTGAAGAAAAAAGATGATGGTATCAGATTTTCTGATATTACTTTATTCATTTCTTATTCTACCCAGCCACTTGCAGTCATTACACTCTTCAATTCATTGCACAGCTTCAGTATACATGACTGGCACATTATGAATATCAGAACAACGAGGAAAGCTATGATTCAATTCTCATAGTGTTAAAAGTCAATGCTCTCTGAAACCTTCCACTGTAGAGGACATCCAGCAAAGACACTGCCAGCATAGCTGAGATCAAAACTAAGGAACAGCACCATTCAAATTCATTTGTAAGCTGCATAAACACACTGAAATATCTTGAGAAACTCAGGCTAACTAGTTTTAGTTATACCTAATTAACAGCTAATATCAAAGCAGTTTAAGTTAAAAGGCAGCATTAATTCACAATTAGTCTGATAAAGTTAGGGTTAAAATACAATGCTCTGAAAATCAAAAGGTTAAAACCCAAAGTCTTCAGGGGATTGAATCCCCCCTGCTAAAGATGTCTCTTTAGTCAAAAAGTCAAACTAGACACCAGAAGGAAGGTTTCATATACCCATTTCCAACGTCACTGCTGTCTCCCCTCAACCTTTACACTGCTTACTATCTCAAAGCCCTACTTCCTAACTGGTACCTTGGAGGAACTGCTGAATTTTCATCTATTCCTCTGCCTCACCAGCTGTATTTAACTCAGTGTTAGCTATTCTAGGCCTCACTTCTGCCCCTTCTTCAATCCTTTTTCTTCACTCGTTCAAGGACAGAGAAGGTAAAAGTCACTTCTCTGAAAAGCCCCCTTGCACTTACTGCATAAAGGCAAAAATACACTGTCTACAAACAACTTTCACTATTTCCTACAGATCTACTACAAATTTAAGCAAAACTGGAGGCATATAAGCATTCTAACTGCCACTCCATGAGAAACTCTGTAGAGATGACCACATTAAAATTTAACAAGGAATTTTCACAGCAATAGCTGTCTAATGATGCCCTCTAGCAAAGAGGTTTTTCTCAAAAACCCATTTTGTTTGTTCTACTCCAATGCTCTCCCCAAGCCTCACTTGGATGGTTTCAAATAGCAGACGTAGGAAAAAAAAGTCCTTGTGAATATGGAGCACTGAAGTATTAAAAAAGGATTAGAAAATTGGCACATATCAAGTATGTAATAAATATGGTGAAGGGAAGAGGTTTTTTCCAGATTTTCTACTATTTTAACTGCATGAGTGTGCTTGGAGGGAGATAGGTAGAAGGCTGTATTGATAATCTCTAAAAACCTGGCAACTGGAGCATATCATGTGGTTATGGATTTTGCATATGGACAGCATTATAACATAAGCAATTCTGTCAGACAGTCACAATAATTTACTATTCCAGTCATGACTCCAAACCACTTAACTTTCTTTCAATCAATAATATATTAAGTAGCCACCAAAATACTATTCTTTCTGACTGTATGTAACTATAATCAAAACAAAAAATAATAATACACAACCTTTCTTGGCTCTAAGACTTTCCTTCTCTTTATGTCTTTTACTGAATCCATTAAAGTGCACATACTCACAGAAATTAAAGTCTGGGCCACGAGAATCTGCAAACCAGCAGCTAAATCAAAGATACTCTAATAGTTGCAGTTTCCTAACAGGATTTTTTTCTTTTAACAACTACATTACTTACAGGATTATGTGCTTCTAAAATCTGAATACATTCCAATTTTGACAGGGTTTTTGATGTGTTCAGTTGTTCAAAGAGCAAAGCTTGCACATTTATGACAGCAGTATACAGCTCCAGCATTTTGGATTTTTTAACAGTCTTTTGAAAGGTTAAAGAAGCAATATACTCTCCAAGTTTGTTTTCCAGATTGCGCAGGTGACACTCTTTTTCAAGCTGCAATACATACTTAATCTAAAAAAAAATACAAACCCACAAAAGATAGAAAGATTAACAGAAACTCTTGCACGCTTACGATTTTGGCAGTCTGTAATAAACAAGCTGGATTATAACAGCAAAGAAATCAATGCAACTATCTTATAATGTAATACACTGTTTTAAGAAGTGCTTTTAACCTTCAATTACAAGCTTTTACTGTAATTAAAAAAAATTACAATACAGTCAAATAGTGTAAAGAGATCAGGTTTTCTTTTAGGGTAATCAAAACTTTAATACTGAATCCTAACCCAAAACAGAGGGTCTACATAATTTTTATTATAATAAAATTAAAAGCTAGAAATACAAATAAATCTGTGGTTAACTATGGTTAAATGGAAAGATAAAATACACTCTTCTGTTTAGAAAAAACATGAAACTTATAAAAAGACTGTATTTAGTTTCAAATTGGCAAGTGTCAGTTAATGCTGATGACATTCAACCTACTATTCTTTGAGCAAATAACCAAAAATCCTCTTATATAAAACAAAGTTAAACTGTAAATCAAAAATCTATTGGCAATGGATTTCAAATAAGATTAAAACTGGATTGGATCAACATCAAACAGCATAAAATCAAAGTGATTTAACTCAGTAACTGTGCTGCTGCCACACATCTGATGGAACATCCACAGAAACTACTGAAGGGTGAAAGGCAAGTGCAGCACGTGCAGGCACACGATCTAGTGCAGTGTGATCGATGAGCTCTCCAGGCTGTACCACTGACAGCCAAGGACGCTGCACTGTGACTGTTTTTCTGTGGGACAATGTGTGTAGCAGCCAGCTGCAATTACCTTTTTTAGATGCTTCTGTGAGCTCGTCACTCTAAGCTTCCTTCACACTCAAAGAAAAGCAAAAGGCACGTCTCAGTAGGTTTCATATCCTAAATAATGGGTTTCCACTGACATGTAAGGTGGATGTCTAGGTTAGACACAGATGGCTACACTGCATATCTAACATTTAGGTACCTGAATCTTCAAAAGACAGTAAACGATTACCAGTTTGTTTTTATTTTCTCTCCCTGTACTATTCACATGGACCCAAAGGATTCTAAGAGAGAGAAGACACAGAGAAAGCCCATGAAGCCCTGAGAGCTCCAACTCCACTACTTGGTGTTGGTATCACCTGCTGCCCCACATGCCCATCCATACACTGCGAGGTTTTCAGAGCCCAAGGTTTTTCCACTCCATCTCTAAATTATTTCTTCATCCTGACAAATCTGATAGGTTTCATGGCACACCAAAAAAACCCAAACCAACCACAACCATTTTTAGAAATCAGCAATTGCAGAAATATCCAGTACCATGTATTTTAACAGCAATGCTCAAATAACTACTGCCTGTGACAGAATGGAAGAACCACAGTCATCAAAGGAGGAATGTCAAAACCTTTTAAAGTATTGGTCAAGTTTACTACCATCATGGCCTCTGAGAGCACATACTCACATCTGCATTCTACGGAAAAGCATTTATCTCATCAAGTTCAGCATCTCTCTTAAAGAACAGGAGGATATGAGCTTGGCTATTTAACTTGGACATGTACCTGGCTAGTATCTTAACGCAGTGGGCATTCTGTGGTACCCCTTTGTGCACGAAATCTCCCCCGTTTTACCAGTCTAAAAATAATAAAGACCAATAGTGATTGCCCTGTTGGTGTGAAGTGAAAACCAGAAAGGTCAACTGTAGTCCTTAGATCCTGCATGACTTCCCATTGGCACAAAACCTGATTCTGGCCATCAGAATATCTTTGCACAAATAGAAATTATATGCACCGAAAAAAAACCCTTATCAGCTTCCCATTCATGTTAATCACAATTGTGCACTATTGACTCTATTTATGATTAGTTTTAAAGGAGAATTTAAGGATACTTCCACCAAGTTTTTAGACACCTAAGATGATAAGTATGTAATATGATGCCCAGAAATTTTCTCTGGAAATATTATTGATAAGAGACCTGCTAAGAGTGGCTGTGTATCATACAAATTCTATTATCCAGCAGAGTGAGGTAAATGGAAAATGTGATTTGGAACCAAATATGCTTGTGATATTCTCTTGCTCATGTGATATTCTCCAAAACCTCCACCAAATAATCTGAAATGTCTTTGAATGCAAGAGATAGATTGCCTTCAGGAAATCCTTCCTATTTATTTGAATTAAGTCAACAACAAGTCAAGAATAAGAAATCATCCTACAGACACAAACTGAAGGCAGATTTATTTTCTTGATGCTTGTAACAAATCTCCACCTTAAAACATAGACACTGTCTCTCAACATTACTGTTAATCTAACAAATCAATCTGGAAAAATGCAGATGTGTGACACTAAATAACAACTAAGCATATGGTATATGTTTACAAATAAACATATGGCATATTTGGGTTACAAGGAGAATTAACTCAGAGATTGTACTGGCATTATGGTAACCAAAATGATAAAAACTAAGCTCTTATTTTGTAACACAGGAGGCAGATATTTATAGTGAAGCAAGAGAGATAGTCAAAATCGGGAATTTACAGAACAAGAGCTGAGCTGTCTTGCAGTATTTGCTCAAAAGAAAGAAGATGACATTTACTCTAGGATAGATCCAGCAACATCTCTTGCTTGTTTCTGTGTTTCAGTTTTTTGTAGGAAAAAGTCAGTAATAATATTTTCTATGTTCTTTGCAAGAAATCTATTAAAGTGAATTTGAAACCTTTTGATTTCTATAAAGTACTTTGTACTGAAAAGCAAGTAGCTTTACCATCTCCCATTTAAGCTCACAGCCCAGCAGTTCACAGGTATTCGAAATCAAAGACAAAAAATCCCACAGAACACCCTACAAGTCACAACTTTGATACAGATTGCACAAGACAGAAAATCCCACCCTAACTCAGTTTTTTTTGGTGAGGCGTATATTTAAAACATAACAAATAATAATCTTTCTTCAAAAGCCTGTGCACAGGACTAATCTGTCAAGTAAGACTCAAGGTTTTTGCTCTGAAAGGCACGCTGAATTAAATGTTCTATGACTGATCACTGACACAAGACAATGTTACTAAAGCATTTAGCAATTTTCAGAGCTATATTGTCTGACTGTCCAATTTTAAGGTCTCACTTCTGAAATTCCCACTGACTTGCCCTCACTCTTCTTTTCAGTGGTAAAATTGCTGCACTACTAGGTGATTCTTAGAGGGATGGAATGGAAGTGAGTCCTTAACAGTTAAACAGACATGTTACCAAATACCAGAAAAAATAGCTTCCAGCAATACTGTGCCTCCAACAGCTGCTGTTTGGCAAGGTGGTAAGGGAGATTCACTGCTACAGCATCACTGTACAGGGTAATGCATGTCAGAAATGAACCAGGCTGGACAACTAATGCCACAAGTCATCTTTCAAAACTTGGGCTACACTGAGTTTTGAGTTCACTTAAAAGCTGGAAAATGATGGATGGTAACAGCCAAAGTTTTGGCTGCCAGAGACTAAATAATTTATGATTTTCATTACAATAGTAGCTATCCAAGGAATGTGAAAAAAATAATCAAGCAGACTTACCTGACTAGGAATAAACAGGTCCATTTTCAAAAGGACTAATGCTTCAGAGTATATGGGATGCTCCCTATTCAGTGCATGACAGCAGCTTCTTAACTAACAGAAATTATTCCAACACTGCTAGACTGAATGAGTAATGACAACATGCACACACCTTTCTTCCAGCTTTTATTTACATGTCTAAGACACTGCCTGCCAGAATACACATTTTCAACAATATGTCAAGAAAGGAGAAAATAAACGCTTAAGGTATGACTGGCTTTATATGTCACAAAATTATTAATACCTGAAGTCTGCCTTTGTGGTTTAGAACCAGGATGTGCTATAAAACTTTAAAAACATAGATTAAAAAAAAGTTACATAGGAATGTTTTGACAGGTGTGGGCACTCAACTGAATGTACAGTTTGCTTCTTCACAGGAGGCTCAGTTTCAGACACAAGAACTTTAAATTAATTATACATATATTAAATTTGGGGATGGATGAATGAATAATGAATAGCTGAATGAGTAAATGAGTTATCACCTTTAGTATAGGTTTGAACCCATTAAAATGAATAATGAAGAAGGATGGAAATGCAGTTTGAGAACTCAAGTTCACTTATAAGGACGCTCAAGAATTTATATTTTAATTGTGACTGAATTCAAAGGCAAAAGAGATGCCATTGATGACAGACACTTATACTTTTGTCAAATACTGTGAGACAATATGTTCACTATATTCTGTGAATCCTAACATTTATGGTCCAAACTGCATAAATAGACAGTATTTGCATATTACTAGATATGAGGCCTTACATTAAACATGCCCAAAATACAAGGGATAGAGCATCTCTCCTGAAGAAAGGCTGAGACAGCTGGGGTTGTTTAGCCTGGAGAAGAAAAGGGTCAGAGGACACCTTACTGCAGCCTTTCAATACTTAAGAGGGAAAGATGGGAATAAACCACTTAGCAGGGCCTGCTGCAATTGTTTTAAACTATAAGAGGGTAGATTAAGACTAAATATCAGGAAGCAGTATTTTACAACATTAGAAACATTTAACCTTTTTAAACATTATTATTATGTATTTTAAATTAGTATTAAATTAATATCAAGTATTTTAAAATACTTGGTGCAAGCTGTGCACCACCTATGTCTAACAAACTTATTACTGCAATGTCCCTCAGACATACAAAACTTATATTACCCATGTTGTACACATATGAAAGATCTCTTGGAACATCTGCTGGCAGAGAAGTAAAAAGCCTTCAAGATTCCATATTAAGATCAGCCTCCCTCATTTCTCGAGAATTAACTTTAGACTGGGGCTGCATGTCTTTAAAAGGTACCCACCAGAATCAAGACTTCCTTTCAATTAGCTCTTTACAAATAAACTCAGACCCTATCCAAAAAGCTTTAAGAATCCATTTTTGGGTTTTCAGCAGCATTAGCAGATGTCCAAGAACTAAATGCTGCTCAACTGAAGCATGAAGTACTTTCCATGTTTTGAAAGTCTTTCTAGAAAACCAAAGGATCTAGGGGAGTCTTGCCATCTCGAGCAGAACAAGCCCCAGATCCACTGGAAGAAAAAGGGGTGAGACATTAAATCAGTTCTGTAACTAAGATGCAAAAATGAAAACAAAGCAAAAACTCTTCAGCTTGAAATACATCTTGATAAATTCAGACACGAGTAGGGAGATGCATCATGCCACTACACCTTACACTTTTTTTATCTCGTTCTTATTCACACTGATAGAATACTGTCATTCTTTAATTGCTAAAGATCTAGGTTTTGACCTCAGTCCAGAAAAGTTTGTACTTACCCTATTCAAATTTTCACCTTTCACTGAGTCTTCATAAATTAGAATTTTTTCCTGTAAAGATTTCTTCAGAATATCTAACTTATTTCTATTCCTGGATTCTGGTTTTCCCATTTTAGAATGCTGTATCAAGATGAGCAAAAATGCTTTATTAGTAAGAGGTATATGAGGATGCTAGTGTTAAGATTATTACTTGCTGTTATTGGCACATCCACCAAATAATGAAACACTTGGCAAATATGACTTTCACTGAGAAAGAATTTCTGAAATTAATGTGCTGCCTATTCATTCAGATGATTCCTTTTGAACATTCACACAAAGTAAGAATTTTTTTAAAAATTTCTTTCAAGTAGAATTATATATTCATCCTTTCCATGAAAACTGGTAGCATATAAATTTGATTTTAAACAAGCTTTAGTAGCGATAATAAGAGAAGATTTTAAATGATACGTTGTCTCCTCAGCACAGCTGAAAACGAACAAAGAATATTAATTTAAGATCTATATTGTTTTCAACATACAGTCTATGAATCACAAATGAACCATGATAATATTAAGAGGCACCGTTCCATGTAATCAAATTATTCTTGACCTTTCTATTTCTTTACAAGAATACCAACTAAGTATATGTACTCTTGGGGAAATGATAACATCTGTTCAACTGTAAGGTTTTGCAAAGTCATTTCCCTCCTTTAGTATTTCAGAAACTGTTAAGACTTTGAACTAGGTTAATTCCTAACACAATTAACCCAAGGTAGTTTATATGTTTAGAAAATATAACTGTACCAAAACAAAGCAAGGGCAAGTCCTCCTTTTTAAGGAGGTATCAGATAAAATTAATACAGGAAACAGTTTCTGCCTCCCTACTTTGTAAGAACCGAAAACCATTTATGATTCCATAGCTTTTACACTTTACCGAAGGAATTAAACACCTCTCACAGGGTTTTGAAAAAGTGCTAGATTTGATAGGCAGATAATAGACTCCTCATTAGAGAAATATTTCCCTAACTATGAGTATGCTTCATCTTCTACATATTTAGATGTGGGGAAAAAACCCCAAACTGTCTGCATACACTTAAATCTTTTGGAAACAAGAAACAAAAATCATGCCCAGTTTCTTGTCAAGAAAGGCCATCTAATTCAGGAGCTTTACTTTCCTAAACAGACAAAACAATGTAGAAGATTCTTCTTCAGAAACTCCCAAAACTTTCACAAAATAATAAGAAATAAACAGGTGTATGTGAAAAAAACCTATTTATCCAACTGCTGCCCAAACAATTATCTTTAAGTCCACTGGTCCATGCAGACAGGAAGAGTGTACACTGCTGTGACACCTATGGAGAAGCTACAGACCCAGATCTGCAGCCAATGCCAGCAGCTGCAGGTACACCCAGGAGCCCCTCCCACATCCCACACTGATCCCACGCTGTTCCCACCTGTTTGTCGGGCATTGCTAAATTCTGCTCAACCTTCAGCACTTCGGTGTCCCTCTGCTCCACCTCAAAGGCCTGAAGCAAGTTTCTTGCTCTTATCTTGGGCCAAGCCAAGCTGCTGTCCACCTGAGAGAAGCAGCAGTGCAACTCTTGCCTCATTCTAAGCAACTCCTCTTCTGAGAGTGAGAGGGGTAAACTTAGAAGCTGCCTGTTAAAAAAACAAGAGCCATTTTCTGTTCAATGATTTAGGCAATAGTTCATGAAAGACATGTACACAAATACTTTACTTAGCAGGGATCATCCTTTTTTGGTCTCTTTCATATATGTTAATGATTCAACACACAGCATGTACAAAATATCCTTGAGGGTAACTTAAATTGTGCATAGAGAACTTCCTAGACTGTAAAACTTCATTTTTAAAGGAAAGCAGCATTTGAATATTTTAAAATTAAATTAATATTTTCAGCACATTTCCTATGTATAGAATCCTTCCATCTCTTCAGACAATACAATCTCTGAACTTCAGCTGAAATCAAGATAAAAGCTTCCCATAAAGCCTCCCTGTGCTGTTTCCCAGCACTCAGTAGTCACAGCTACTGAGAAGGAAAAAATAAAAGTGTTTCCCTGTTATGAACACATATGTCATCCCTTCCATCAACAAGTCACAAGGGTTCCAGCTGTTATTTGTAAAAAAGCTCTTTCCAGTATGAACAACACAGTATCTTTTAAGAGTAATTTGAATTACTCAAAGTTCCCATTTTATAGAAGTAAGGTTCTCAACACAGATCTCTAACGAACTGATCATCAGGTCAAGCTGAACTTGACTGAAAAATAAAGCATGCTCAGTTCTGATTAACCTTAGGCTACATTTAACTTCTTACTTTGTTTATTTTATTTCCTTAAGAATATTTCATAAAAAATAGCATACTTTTATTTGTTTGGAAATTTCTTTTATTCCACAAAAAATTGTTTGTATTTAAAACATCGACAGCATGGTTTTTTAAAGAGTAGTTTTCATTGAAAAATATATTAGACTGTATGTTTCATTAGTACTGATACTTTTATTCAATATATAACAGGCCTATACTACCTCATCATTTCACTAAAATATTTGAGTTTAGAAATAGTTTTTTCTTTCTACTGATTCAGCAAAGAACAGTTAGATCCTTAATTAATGTATTTTTAATGCATGAGGTTTTTCCTTTCAAAGAATTCCTTATTTAAAGACAAGACTACTCCAAATGATCATTTATAGTATACTTAACCATTTGTCATCTCGTCTTAGACTCATGAAAGAAAATCGACAGTATAAATCCATGTATATAGATATACAGACAGAGATAGGAAATAAAATACAGCAAATAGAGTTTTGCCATGTCTATATTTAAAAAGGACTTTAGGCATTAACAATCTTCATAAATATTTTGGATTAACCATTGGTCTCTTTGATAAGCAACAAAAATGAAGAGCTATCATTCAAAATAATTCTTTGTGAAAACTAGATAGAAGATGAGAACATAAACATGAGAGCTGGCACCTGTCATTAAAATACCGTAATTGACAGACAATGGACTGAAACAAGACAGTGACAGATTTTAATGGGCTTTTGAAGGACTGTTGTTGCTTCATTTTTTTGTATATATTTTCCTGCATTTTACTGAAAAAAACCCAAACAGCTTACTGTTGCTCCTAATAAAGACAGCATCTAACAAATATGACAGGCATACTGCAGGTTGGAACACAATTATTATGGAATTCTAAGTTAGAAACAGGAAATTTCTGCTGGGTCATAAAATCTACTTCCATACTTCTGCAGGCCGGCTCTCGGCAATGTAAACAAGAGATAGTAAGACAAGTTAGAAAATACATATAAATGACTTACAGGAAAGTATTTTAAATGCTGAAGAAAATACAAAGCCCTTGAAATTAGAACCAAAACAATGGGAAAAAAATTGAATTCGTATTTTTAGCAAAGCCAAAGTAATGTGTGAAGTTTCTTTTTATATACCTCTCAAATCATTTTACATGTGGTAGGAAAACTTAAAAAGATTCTGTCTGGATAGAACTGCCCATTCAAATCTATTTTGCTTTAAAGAAGAGGTATGAAGGAGGAACTTTTACCAGTGTCTTTTTTTTTTTCTCTTTTTTTCCCCCCTTCCTGTTCAATCTCTTATGCCTGGTAAATTTTCTTCAGAGCCACACAGCTTATTATAGGTTTGCCTGTTCCAGTTGCTTCCCCTAAAGCTGCAATTTTATTTTTTCATGTTCCCATGTCTCTAACAATCTCTCTTATTAAACAGACATTGTATAGGAAATGTAGTACTGAAAATATTCAGGCAATCTAACAACCAGACATAAATGTACTTGAAAGCTAAGAACAAATGCTAATGAACGTTCCCTGATCCCTCAGGGACCTTGCTTCCCACTCGGAAAGGCACAACCGTGGCCCCAGCCATGGGCTCTCCCTGTGCAAGGTCTCCCAAGTGTGGCAAGGCCACCACCTGCTTTCCCACCTCCCCAGGGTCACATTGTAGCAGGCAGCAATGGCCATAGCAGCTCAGCTGCCAGAACTCCTCTGCAGCACTGCCTGTGTTTTGATGCCTGTCTGGCTCAGGGCTTGGTGCCAGGGGCACTCTGGCAGGCCAGAGCAGCCGAGTCTGATGCATGGAGACATAAGCTGGACAGGCAGGATATTGCACTGTGTACTCAGGGACTATGTGGAAATACTGTGGCAAAGCTAAAAACAAACCTGATGAGTAAGGCTTGAGTTGTGGCTAGAAGGAAATATACTGAACTTGGACTTAAGGCCAATTAGGTCTGCCATACTAATTGCCATACCCAAAGTGCGGGACCTCCAAGAACAGACTAAGAGTAACAATGAAAGACATGGAAGTGATACCTCTCATGGAATGAATGGAAGTATAAAACCTTCATTCTACATTTTTAGCTTCAAGGCTGTGTTTCCTGGGATTTCCACTGCAGTGCTCACCCACTGGTGCTGCACGGGTTGAGCGCTTGGAAAAAAAAATTCAATTTCTAAGTGCCTAACAGAGAACTGATCATTAGGAATTACAACTGGACAGGTGTGAAAACTCCTAGTTCTCTTCTATTTGCAATAATAACTAAGAAAAGAGTGCAGAAATACTTGCATGAATACTGATTGTTCCCAGCTCCTGTTTTTTTTTTGTTCTGAAATGCCTGTTTCCAGCTCTTGGCTCAGCTTCTGCCTGGTGAGCTGAAGCAGCTCTTCAGCATCCATGCTCTTGTCATGTTCTTCCCTTTCAAGCTGTCCGTGTTTAACAACCATCTCTTTTTTGTACTCCTCCACAGCTTCTAGCAGGAACAACTTTGGCACATTGAGCTTGACCAGTTCTTGCACAAACACTCCACACTGAACACGTTTAAGCTCTTCAATGGCTTTCTCTGTTACGTTAAATAGAAGCTTTTTCAGCTCTTCACTGGCCTCATTGTCAAGCTTTTCAGTAAGTTCTTCAAATTCAATGGTGTGATCATTCAGAAGATTTTTCCAGTGTCTCAGGTAGTGAGAGATCTCATTAGTAGTTTTGAAGGGGTCTCCAAGTGACAGCTGCTCCTTCTGATGCTCTTTCTGCTGATTCATTTAACAAAAGGAGGAACAAAGTTAAGAAAAAGGAACATCTTGAATTCAAGCTCCTTAAGTACGGATTTCATAGCAATGCAAAATTTCATGCTTTTGCTTTTCCATCTTCTTGAAATTGCTTTTCTGTGTCCAGAGGCTTACCTAGCCCTCAACAGATTGGCTTTGTGAGCACCTAGGAGGTCTGTGATAACTCAGAATATTGTTAGATACAAGGGGTGTGATAATATGGACTGTTGCTAGATAGAAGAGCTAACATCTAAACACATGCATAATCATGTGATTTGACATAATCTCAGCTAGCTGAACTTCAGTGATCTGGCAGCATTGCAGAAATGAATCCAGATAAAACAGCAAAGAAGGAAATGAATTTTAAAAAATGAGGGAAAAAATAATTCGGGGTTGGTTTTTTTTTTTATTTTCCCCATCTTGCAATTTCATTGGAAAGCTAAACCAAACCTATCTACACTGAGAATAAATGTAACAAATGACATCACCATCACCAGTCCTGCTGTCTATGCTCACACTGGTATCTATTAAAGAGCACAAAGCACTGAAACACATCCTGCAAAAGATAAGCTCAACCTCACCTAACCTAAGTCATTTAAAAGAACTACTACTTAATCCAAGATAGTTTTTTCTTCATCTTTCAGGTAGAGAAAGGTAACTTTGAAGTATACCTTTGGACAACAACTCCCTTTCAGATCACCTGCAAGTCATCTTACATTATGAGATGACCTGTATCTTTTGGAGTTACCTTCGATATTTACATGGCTGAGATGAGGTGACTTGAGTTCTACCACAAGCAACCATAGGTAGAGCATCTTTTACATAGTTTTGGTTTGTAACTGAATCTTAACTGTGCTGCTTAAGTCACTAAGGTCACACATAGCCAGGAAACCCACAGAAAATGGTGACTGTCATCTGAGCCATCTCCCTCATCAACTCCTGAACCTTAGCTGGCTTCTCCCTGTCTGCATGTTAGAGAGACTTGTCATGACCCTCTTGGACATGGTACACTAAGCAGAGGGGCTTCAGAAGTTTCTCCAGCTAAGATGAAGTTAAGTTACTTCTTTCAGGTTTTTCTAAAAGAACAACTATGAATTACTGCATGACTAATACAGAATATGGTGGTACACAGCTAAAACCAAGTGACACTTATTTTCAACTATGCTCCTGGCAGTGTTGAACCCTGTTGTAAGAACTACATTGTATTTTTCAATTAATTCAATTTCTAATTCTTGATAAGCCCCATGAAAATAAATACACTGAAAATAATTACCTTTTGCAGCATTTCCCGCCTTCGCTTGGTAATGAGTTTCTGGCAAAGCTTCTGCTTTTCTTGTTTTAAATCATGATCAAATTTCTGTTTAACAAAATTAATTTCAGTCTCAGCTCGGTCCAGCAGCATTCCTAAATGACTTTCAGGTAGATGACCTGCTCTGTAATAACAGTGTTTGAAGCCTGTTATCCCAAATTCTTAAGAGCAAAAGGACATCTGAGGCAATTAGTATCATAAAAAAGCTCAGCAAAATAGACACACAGAATGATCTTTGTTTCTTTAGCAGTGATACTTGGGAGACTCAAACAAGGAAGGGGATAACAGAAGGACAATCTCAGAGATGGGCACAGAATTGAGGCAGTTTGTGAAGGTGTATGAAAAAGAAACAGGAGGAGGGAAGGAGGGGCAAGTACAAAGGCAATTACATATCAGTTTGTAATGTGAATGATATGCAAATGAGACATTTTAAACCTTATATATTATGCATATTTAATTTTTCCATTTATTGTCCCTGGAATGCAATTTTATACGTCTTTTACAACTCCTTCTCATCATAAAAAACAAATTTCTCTTTACAGCATGTAATCAAGTAAAAAGAACAAAAAATTATTTTTAATAAACAAGGCAATCATATCTACAAAATATTTATATTCAGACTTCCTAGTAAATTTACATAAAAATTCAAAATAATAGCAAACTTCAATTATCTGAAACAGCAAATTGCTGGTCATAAGCCCATGGTGCTCTCAAATGGAAGTTCAAGACTATGGTCTACCTCCCATTGTTACAGTATTTCACATCAAAGGGAAAAGAAGACCTAAAGAGTGCTGGCAACAGTTAAAAAGTTCTCCCTCTACACAAATTCAAATTGAATTTCAGAACTTATCTCCTACTATGTTTACACTACAAGTTCCCCAAACCTTTCTTATTCAACAGAAGAATAAAAGAACATCTTAATTCAGACAAGGCTGTTGGACATTCATGAGCTATACTTTATATTAAGCACAGTGGACTTATAAAATGTGGTGAAAAGTTCAACATGAAACTTCGAATTGAAAGCATCAATTCCTGACTTTAATCTGGATGTTACCCAGATACTTTCTAGTTTAATTACTCAGTACCCTGTTTTTCAAAGATACAAACATTACACACAGAGCCAGGACTCAGATGAATCCAGGGCTTTCAAGGTTCCATTACAATGTGACACCTGGCTCAATTCCTAAATTTAAGTAGCAGCTAAATGAGGTAAGCAAGCCCTTCTCCAGGGAGGAGAATCTCATTTTGGTTTACTAGGATTTACTGATACTGTGACAATTCCAACCAAAATCCTCAAAATAAGAGCTAAAATAAAGCAGAAGATTACCACACTAGCTTGTTTGCAGCCACGGCACTGTAACCATGGTGGCCACATCCCACAATTCTCACCTCTCCATCTTCTGCTCAAGCATCCACAACTGTCTGAGCAAGCCATGAAATATCATCCCCTATATAATGCATGTGCTGGATAGAAACTCAGATGTGCTTTATCACAGTTATGTCAATAAAAGAGATCCTCCTTTTGCAGAGCTTTTTCGAAGTCTATCTATTGCATTTCTTTAATCTGCAAAGAGGATTAAACTACCTCTCAGTATATTGAGAGTAATCCACCAATTCTTGGCCAAGTAATTTCTGCCTTGAAACTAATCAATGTTAAAATTCAGTGTTATGTCAAAAAACCCCCCAAAAGCACCAAGTTTTTAGCCCATATTTGGTAACTCTAAGACTTGCCCCTCCTTTTTGACTGAACCCAAGGCAAAAGACATGTGAATAAAGGTAATTAATTATGGTGAGGAGGTGAGGAAAGATAATAACCAAGATATTATTTTTAACACCTTCATCCTTTCTTGTACTGAGGAAATAAACCCAGGCTTGTTACATCCAATTAAAATCCCTGTCCAGAGCAGTGAAAAGGGTCTGCAGTAGAAAAGACAGATTTGCTGGAACCACACAGCAAGTGAAAGTTTAAGAAAAGTCACACAACATAGAACAATAGGAAGATGACATATAGCTACCTATTTTTAGGATTAAAAAAAAAGGGTCTACATTATTTCAGTTGATTTATTTAGAGATCCAGTATGTCCACAGCTAAAACTGTAGGTGATGCAGTATCCCACCACAGAAGCCTGTATCAGTTTATGTGCCGACTTATATTAATCAGTATTATGGTAATTCCTAAAAGGCTCAATCCTGGCAAGACACCTTCATTTCTGGTTTCATATAAATACAATATAAAAACAATTACAGTATTAGGAATAAAAGATGTCCTGTTCTCAAAGGACTCTGAACAGAAAAGCAAAACAAAAGGAGAGGAGAAAGGTAATGAGACAGTATAAACTGTATGATAAACTGCCTAGTCTCAGCATACCAGACATTTAATCACTGAAGAAATATGCAGGCACACATCTTTGAACAGAGAGAATTTTAATGAAGGACAATACTGTGGTAATGACAAGGATATTTAAAGGGAGATCCTTCCAAAAGCAGTGAGCACCAAGGAAGGTACAGAGGTGAAGTATACAGCCAACAGCAGCAGAATCACAGGTCAGTCAGAGAGAGATCTTGACTTCTCTGTATTGAACAAAAGCCAACAAATTAAGGAGCAAATACAGGGTGAATGCATGAAAGTAAAAAGTAGGACTTTGTATTTGATGTTGCAGAGAAGGGATGCTGGACCCTAGCAAAGGAAAATTGCTTCATGAAAGCTAAAGAAGGCACAGGAGCATCACTAAAGCAAAAGGGAGATAGATGTGAACCAGAGAAGTTGTACAGGTCTGAATGCACATGGAGGTTGAATCTCATCACTATACAGAAACTACACAGAGAGAACTTGCATGACTCTGCCCGTGCTACTCCGGCTAAATCAGGATTTCACCTGTTGAACTGGCATCTTGCCAGTGCTCAGATCAGAATTCATGTAATAATAATAAAAATTCAGGGCAATAAATGCCCTCCCTACATAGCAGCGTGCTGCAAGCAGAGAAGGTTTTAAGATATTATTAGAAAACTTCATACTGATGCATTACTGCTTGAGGCATTCACTTTCCAACACCGGCTTCCAGAAACCTTCCAAGACACTGTTGGGAAACTATTTTCTATGGACGAGGGGTGATTATAAGAAGAACAAGACCAGCAGAAGGTGCTTGTTTCAATCTTTTGAGAGTCTTTTGACCACTGTACAAACACAGTACAAAGGAAATTCTTTAGGTCTTCCAAAAATATAAATTTTGGGAGAAATTTATAAAGAAGCTTGCAGTTGTTTGTACCTACTGAGTCATAAGAACTGGATACTATTTTTAAGAGACTGAAGGAGAAAAAGAATTATTGTGAACAAGAAGATACTGGTAAAAGAATAACACAACCTGTTACACACGCTGTAGTTTAAAAACATCAAGAACCTTGCACCTCTGTTGATAGCAAAAACAACCCAGGATAAACACTGCCGCAAGTACTGCCCTTTGGCCCATTACTCTTTAGGAAAAAACATAAAGAGCCTATGTAGACATCCCTCAAATCCATGACTACAGATTATATTTTCAAATCTCCTTTCTTGCCTTTTGGCACTGCAGTTCAGGCTTGATTTTTGAAAGACACTGAGTAATCAAAAACTAGTCCTGACAAATGGGACATTTTATTTAAAAACTATTTAGAAAACCCAGCTTGAAAACTCTGGCTGCTCTATTTCATTTAAAATGTTCACAGCCCTCCCTAGAACTGGTTTGCGTTTATTTTGCTTTTTATAGTATTAATTTCTGGCCACACAGAATCCTTTTCATGTTAATTTGAAATTGCCTTGCTATCTGATAAATTTTAAACATACTATTAAGCTCCATTTTTAAAAGACTTCTCCCCTCACTATCTATCTGCTGGTTTATCACTGCATCTATCTCTGGTATATCTAATCTATAACTTTTCTCTCTTCTCTATCCAAAGTTCTGCATTTTAAAATTCCATTTATAACAGTAAATTTAAGGCACTCTGTTATAAAGCTGGAATAGATTAAGACAGACCTGTATTCATATTTAGACAACCAGATTCAATGACAAAGTGAAAAACGAGGATACTATGGACACAAATTTAAAGCACCATTCACACCAGACTTCTCTTGCTGCTCAAATTTTAATGCTCCAATTTGTAAACATTCTCAAAATCACTTTCTAGTTAGAAACTGAAATACAAGCCTATGTTATGCAATTATGAATTTTTCATGAGTTATACTGGGATATTTCAGTTTGCCTGCAGAAAATAAAACACTATCAAATAAACTGAAATACCACATTCTGGAGTTTTATAATCACAAAACCTAAAGAATGAATTATAAGAGTTTGGCCAGCATTTGTCTGAGAGAAAATACTGCTGCAGCAGATGTGGGAAGTTACAAAAAAATAACTAGTTCTAGGCCCAGAAAGCCAAATGGGATTGCTCCTCTACAAATGGTATCTCCAACTATTGACACGTCCTTTGTCCACAACCAACCAACCATTGCATATTCTGAAAGTTTAATACCAGAGTGCTAGAAAATTTTTTTTTTTCATCTTGGTAATAATGCTTGCTGCTTTTGGAAGTTTCTGGGTAGTTTGGGGGGGTTTTAATACATTTGGAAAGTTTTTAACACATTTTTTGGGAATGAGATCCACAAGGTCTTGGATTAATTAAAACTATGTCTTTTCTCCCCACTTTATAGTTGACTTGTTTTGTGACTGTTAGGTGCAATAACAAGCATTAAGCAATGGGTGAAACCAATTTTTCCAGCTTGAGAAGTCCCAGTTGTTCACTGCAATGGTCACACAGTGAGGTTCTCACAAAGGCTTTCCACATAACTACATCATCTGTGAAAACATTTCAGACCTCATGATACAGTTCCAAAAAGAGGAATGAACTGATGGAAGGGAACTCTCTGTGAAAGACATGTCTGAATTATATTTCATATTCCAGGACATTTTTGTGTTTGAGCCACACAGCTGTAGACCTTAGCAAAGCAGTGCAAGCCTACTGGAAGAAGCTTCCTCCGACCAATGAATCACGAGGCTAAACTCAGGGTGATTCAAGCTAAACTTAGGGTTTGATTCCAATGAGGCAGCACACAGGACAATCAAAAAGAAAAGCAAGGAAAAGATACCAAAAAACCCAGATAAATTATTTTGTCACATCAACAGATGCAATCTTTGGTAGCTTTTAACAGACTTCCTGCTTCCTAATGTTAAATTACTTTTAAATTAACATTATGAAAGAAAAAAACACACCATAAAGATCAATGTTTATCTCGTTCTCTTAATGCACATTTCACATATTGTCTGTGACTGACATCAATACAGACACCTCAAATATAAAAATAAAGCTGCATGCCCAGGACCAACAGCAGCAGTGCTACGTTGTCTTCCTGTACACTGACATATTTTGCTGCCCTGGTAGGCTCCTCAGTAATCTCTCCATATGCTAAACTAACACAGTTCTCTGAGAAGCAGCACGATGTCTCTCTCAGTGCTCCTCATAGCCATGCAATCTTAAATTACGCCTCTGTGTATCTGCTAAGTTACCATTTCTACCTCTCCATCTTGATTCTGAGTATCCTATCACAGACTATTCAATCAGCCAGGGTCTGGTATGATATCCCAAACAAATTACATACAGATATTACAACAGTCCATTTCCAGGTCTACCTTTTACTTGCCTGACCTTTACTTTTTAATTCCCTGCAACAGGTGTATTCTCTGCTAGTCAAAATCCTCTGCAGCTACATTATTTATAAACTTGATCTACTTTCTTTAGAAAATATTCATGATTTTCAGCTTGAAAAGGGAAACTGTACATCTAGCTCCTCAAACATACTCAATCACAAGTGAATCAAAACTGTTCTTTTCTGTTAAATCCAGATATTCATGCATAATGAATGTAGACAAATGGTCTTAACTGGTACACATTGCAATGGACTCTGGTATGAGTCTTCTCATGACTGATGACTACACAAATAATGGATATATAAAGACATCGAGAATCTTACATGAGTCTAGTTCCCACTGAAGTCACAATTACAAACAGGTACTACATATTTTTCCAGCAATTCATCTCTGTCCTGTACAAAGTGGATACAGATAACAAAACCTCACCTTAGCACTTGCTAGGCTTTAACTAACAAAATCAATCAGTTACAAAATATTTTCTTGAAATTAACTAAAAGATAACATTTTTATCCCACTCTCCAGCTAGGAAACACAGAAAAAAAGACTTTGAAGAGTCTGTTGTCTGTGAGATAACGTAGTCAAATGACTGACAAGAAAACAATTGAGGTATTTACCTTTCCGTCTTATTAATGAGACTTGATATCTGGGCTGCTGCAGCATTTATAAGAGCAGAGACATGAGAATCCCTTGACAGTATCTTGCTTATAAGATATTCTCTGTAAGAAAATCTTTTATTCAGATGATATTTCTTACAAGCTTGCAAAAAATCCATTAGCTCTTCAATGTCACCCTACAAGAAAGAATGTGAACAAATGCAAACATTTAATTAAATGTAATGTTAATTTTGGCTAACACCTGTGAGCATCAGACCAGATTTCATTAACAGGACAAAGCTGAAAAATGCTTACAAGTGTAAAACAATAAGCTTATTTCAACTTAACTTTAATGATCACATCAAATAATTATGGTTATTTTAACAAAACAAAATAAATAATGTGCTGAGCTTTTGGCCTGATTACCTCAATACTCAATACAGTACATCTCAATGTGTGTACTTTACTGAATAGTTAGTGCATGTCCTGAGTGTCCTGAGTTAACAGGTCATTTGCTCAGGTATTCACAATTACATGCACATGCAACCCTACTAGTGTTAGCAGAACTGTTCTTTATGATGTACTGTATGATCACATAAGCAAAGGGTAACATTTTCATAGGTGTCTAAATTGACTTCGAAGCCAATTTAAAAGCCAACTTTTCCACGCATGTCGAGTACAGCATAGGGAAAGCCAAGCCCACTGCACACAGGTTAGGTTAGAAGCTCCTCCTTCCAGAAGTGGGGAACAGGAAGGGTTTAGATACCTACAGATGGGTCTGGCAGAGACCAGAGTTAGGCACACAATGTTCTATAGCATAAATAGCCAAGAAAAGGTCTCATAGTTACATGACCCATGTCTGAGCAGCCAAAACATGGTCAAAACTTTTTCAACTTGCTCTACCCCTTTGACCTGGCTGCTTAATTGTCTTCTGCATAAGTGCTTGCTGCATCTCCTTCTAACAGTGGCCAAAGTATAGCTTCTGTACATGAGGTTGTGCATCAGGTTTTAGGAGTGGGCCTTTCATGTTCTGAGTGGGCCTTTCATGTTCTGACACCTACTTTCCAGATGTTGCTTTTTAGCCTCCACCTGCAGGTCCACAACAATAATACTCTTCCTCAAGAAGCAGCCAGAAGAACAATTCCCAGAACTTTTGTAATCTAGAGCACTAATTTTCAACACAAATGGAGGTAAAAACAAACAAACAACTCCCCGTGAGGAAACAACTCGAGCTATTCTGTTCCAAGAGATTTAAAACGTAACTGAAACCAAAACTAAAGTCCTGAACATATTCTTCATCACCATCCCTGGATCATATAACCCAGAGACACTCAACCCCTCGAGGTACAAAATCATAGTAGTTCAGACACAAGACAATTTCAATCATCAACATATTTGGATTGGGGGGCTCAGTACATCTTCTAAAGTATATAAAAGCACTTGATGTCTAGGGGGTTTTGAACACATGCATATACATTTGTATATACACAATATACAGTTGTGTAGATGTCTAGAGGTATCAATAAAGGCATTATAATTTTTAAAACACTTTCTAAAAGTTAGTTATGAAAGTGATAACATTTATCCTGAAACATTTCTCGAAAGTTACTGCAGGTTGCAATTTGTCTTTAGGTTAGAAATGGAGATATCATCCTATTACCTGTATTTTAGAGTAACCTTCCACTAATGTTTTAGCTGCTTCCAACTTCAGTTCTCCCTTTAAAGTGACATTTGTTATCTGTGTAAAAAAGATAGTATGGAGCTCCTTTCTTTGGGTAACAGCCAGCTCTCTATAAGCCTTTGCAAAATATTCCTCCTGCTTTACGAAAAGGAACCTCTTCAGGCAGTCCTGCTCCAGTCTGTGAAGTCTATCCAGAAGACTTCTGTATTCTACAGCAGGCTGCAGAGAAGAAGGAAAAAAATACATCAGAAGTGATTTTCAGAATTCAACATATTTTAAAGTATCAGTGCTACTAACTCATATATATTTTACAAATACTTTAGTTACTGTCATTTCAGGTTTAAATGAAGGCTAATATTCAATCAGTGTACACTTTCCATAGTTTTCACCTGTTTGGATGGCAGGGTTGTACAGTTGCCAGTCTCTCATACAGACACCACTTCCAAAGCATAATGAAGTCCTTTTAGAATTCATAAGCCTTATATAAGATAAATTATATAAATTGATATGAAATTCAACAAAAAGGCTATATGTGAAATTAATTTTTTAGGTTTCATCAGTCCTATTAAAATTAAACAGACTCATAAAAGGCACATCAATGAAATAATAATAAGCATATTTTTAAAAACAATAAAAATTAAATATAAAAAACCTCCTCCATTCCAAAAATCTCTAGCAATTTTTATTATTGGTGACCTACTTTAAATATCAGTTTCTACAAATTAATCCAAGAGCATCGTTTTAGATTTACATTTACAACCATGGAGTAGAATTAAATGGCAATTACTTTAAAAGCTTCTTTGCCAGAAATACCTTCTCTTAGTTTTCTAGTAAGACATAAATATTCATAGTTTTAATCTCAGATGGCATAAAGTCATTATAGAATCAAAACATACATGTCCCACAGAGCAAAGAATGCTTCTTATGGTAGCAGAGCTACCTAACAGTCACTATGTCAGTCTTGCTATAAATTTCATACCAATTATCTTGAGGAGAACTGCCCTCTGCACATCACTTCTCGTTCCCAAGAGACACACTACGGGCAGTAAATAATTAATCAAAAAGGCAAGGAATATAAATGCTACGTTTTGGCTGAGAAGGGGAGGAGGTTATTGCTCCAGTTGTTTTCCACCATCTCTTGGGTGTCAGTACACTCACTGCCCAGGAGCACGGGTGTGAGCCAACCCTCACGCTCCAGAATGTCCTTCTGGACCATGTGCTGTGGGGCAAGTACAAAACCAGGTCCTTCTGCAGACAGAAAAGCAAACAGCAAGATGATAGGATATGGTAAACGGACCAGGACAAGTACTGGACTGACCTTAATTGTTTACTTGACTCCTACCATTCAGGATTTTCAGTACAGACCAGACTGAACCAACACCAGTGCATTTCTTAGAAAGCAAAGCCACTGTGCTGAGACTATATTTAGTGTGACTTCATACAGAGTTTCAGTCAGGCTCCTCTCTCTGCAAAGGCAGGACTTATCTCAGTGAGGTCTAGGCTCCTTCTATATCCAACAAAAGGAAACAGTCTTCTGCAGAGTACAGTTCACCTCATTCTTAAGAAGGCATCCACAAATATTTCTTCCTTCCCATCTCTTATGTTTGTAGCACCTCTACCTAGTTCAGGTTATGCATATCCTACAGGTATGGAAAGCTACACAGAGTAACAATTTAAAATTCACCCATCAAAAGAAATTCCACTTGTCCACCTGCCTTGTGCCATTAATTTTCTCTATGCAACAGCCTGATAAAACAAAGTTCTTCCTGAGAGCCTCAACATACTGAAGTTGATGGGTCACACTCAGCAAAAAAACCTTGTGTTAAAACTTTAATCATGAATTTTCATAAAAAAACCTTAACAATTATGGGTATTTGATATGCAAATACCACTTGTAGTCCAAAAACAAAGCCCCACTAGTAAGTAACAAACTGCACTATTTGTTCCCACCAAGTCACCCTCTTAACAGACAAACATGAAACATCAACTTGGTCATTTTAAGCTTACAGAGATGATATATTAAAAACTTACCAGAATCCTTCCAAGCCACAGGAAGATGTTAAAAACAATAATAAAGAAAAAGGGTGGGGGAAAATCAGTTTTATTGTAAACATTGAATATACTTGCAAAAAGACACAGAAGACTGGAGTATAACTTTGTACATGAGATGTTAGCCTGGTGACCCAGGGTCTATTTCCAGCAAATAACTACCTGTGAAATCTTGGGAAAGGAAACTTATCCATTCAGACAGAGATCTCTGAATGGAAGTGATACACATAAGCGCTAAGTTTTCACTCTCAACTTGTACAGAATCATACTCAGACTTCAGCTATTTATTTATTATCCAGAGGCTATTTCCAAGAGAAGTCCGCTCCTTGCTCTGTCAAAAATATGCATTGTTCTGGGTTCTGGGTAGTTTTTGAAAATCAGCCTTTGGTTGAAAATTCTAATTTTCTTAAAAAAAATAACATAAATATTGGAAGCCTTTTACCTAGACTGTGAGGTTTAAGATGCAGGGAGTTTGTTTGGCTCTAAATGCACAAAATATTTCACGCAGTGTCTGAAATCTCAGAAAGTGCTGCAGTAAAATATAGTAAATAAAAATACACCACTTTGCACTAGTATAAGTGATTATAAAAAAAACGGTAATGACAACTCTTTGTTTTCAGATGTCACAGGTTCCCTTGAGAAAAATTCATTTTCTGGTGAAGTTAAACACAATTTCTTAATAACAACTACCCTAATTATGACATCTGAATTTTTGAAGATATTTAATTGTAAATCTTTATCTTTACTCTTCTAGGGTAACTAGGGAGGGTAACTAAGCTGTTCTAGTCTAATAGAGAAACCATCTCCATAAAACTACATATGATGCAAAATATCTTGATTTAAAACCAGACTTACCTTTTCATTAATTTTCCTTATTAATTCCTCAGCCTCTTCATTTGCTGCTCTTGCTTTTTGGCATTGAGCCTCCATTGCCTTCCTAGTTTCCAGACTACATTCAGCTGTTAAAGCCACCATCTTCCTTTCATACTCCTCTTGAATCTCTTTCTCCATTGCAAGAAACTGCTTTTTGAAAACTGAACTTAACTTCTTCTCCACATGAGGAAAGAGGCTGTGATTTAAGACCATGTTCTTCAGCATCATAGCAATCACTTCTTTACAGATCTGTGCTCGACAGGCCTCCAGATCAGCATCTGCCCGTGTAAGGCAGGCAACTTCCAAGCTGTACAAAGGTAATCAGGACTGTTACAAATCAAAGATTATGGGAAATTTCTACTAGAAAACTTATATCTAGAGCATTCAGTCTCCAGATTGTATCTAGATTCACTCAATACTAGGTAATGAAATGGCAGTCAGAGAAGGGCAGGAATATCACAGCATATGAGTTTATGATAATAATAATTCATGAAACAGCAGGGTAAGTCAACTTCTACTACAGCAACTTTAATGAAGTATGTCCATACTTCCATTTCCATTTCAGACAAAAGAAGAAAAATCTTTTCTTTACTAATACTTAAAACATTCCCTCACATAAAAGCCAACAGAAATGTCTGACCCTGCCCCTCCCCCCCAAAAAAACCCTCCACTATCTCTGTTGGGAAGCAGATCAAATGGGCACCTGAATAGACTATAAATTTTACTGACTTTGTAGAATAGTTCTGAACTCACTAACCCATCTAGATTGATACATCACTGTTTCATATTCTTGGCTGGTGTACTCCCTTCTCTGCAGGCAAGAGGGGACAGTTTCAATTATGTGCCGATATAAACAAAATAAAACAGCAGATATCTGTCTCTCACAAACATTAATAGAGTTCTAGAAAAGAGATTAAAACCAGATGGAACTACAAGAGCTTTTAGAAAATGCAATGCATGTCATGTTGCATATAAATACATTTCCATTTATGTTTAGAGTTAAATTTGAATTATAATTATTCTAATTTCATATACAACGTAACTACTCTAAATTCTACACCTGAACTCAATTTAACACTGGAAAATTAGGTGGGTTTTGCTCCTGCACGTCAAACTACACGAATACACAACACTGTTCTTCTGTGTGTGGACCATGTATACATTAATTTCTTTGTGACTGACAAATCATACTTTTAGGAGCTTAAACCCATTCAATTTTTTGCTTAAGCTAAATTATTGATCTAATTTTTCCACAGACAAATCTTAGAATAAATTTCAATTCCATAGCAAAGATCTTGGCAAGATTTGCAAGAGAGTAGAATGATACTACATTCAGAATCGTATAAATGAAGGCATGCAAATCTAGAAACACTTTGCTTTTTTTGTCAAACTTTCCTTTCCTTACGTAAGCAAGTCAAGTTTGACTAAAAGTAAATCACTGACATATCATCATTGCCCCCCTTGATAACACAAGAGATGTATTCTCCCCATCTAGAAACTGATGGGATGGAATTGTTTCTTACAATGACTCATATACTGGAAGTTTTTGGGAGACCACCTTGAAAATGTAATCATCTACCACAGACTGATTTTCTGTTGCAATCTCTCTGAAGCACAGAAACACACTGGTGATGGCTGTCCTCATCTTGGTGATCTGCTGCAGGGCTGGCTGGTTGGTTGCAGCTACTAAACCTCCTCCATTTTACCCCCTCTTCCTTATATACAGGAACAGAAATTCCTGCACTGAAGTACCATTGATGCCTTAGGTTTTAACTTTTATATTTTTCAAATCCTGTATTGCTAGTGTAACTCTGAAGTTTCCTGTGGCTTGTTAAGTGCTGTTCTCTATGCTAAGATAGACATAACAAAGCCTCTCTAGCCTGCTCTCCAAGGACACTCAGACTGTTCTAGGCCAAAAAACTGTAAACCATCATCTTGGGGAGAGGGGGGCAAGCCTGGGGAGATTCCATCATTGGCTGAGGTTCTAATTGGTGAATTTATGCTGATATAAAAGTGTGAAGAATTCGTGACCTGTCGTCCATTTTGGGATCCACTGAGGCAGGACCCTCTAGACACCAGAGTGTACCTCTGAAGGCCTTTCAGATTAATACCTCCTTTATTCCTTTAGTCCTGTCTAGTCTCTGTTTCTAGGTAGCCATTTAAGGCATCACCATGCACCTGAAACATTCCTCATCAGAATCCGAAGATCCTGTAAGAGCTAATATTTGTTATAATATCCCTAAGACAACACAACCATCCAGTTTCTCTGTCCTGTCTACAGATGGAACTGCAGCTGGAGGTACACAGCTTTCTTGGGTAAAAAATATGCATTCACCTGCATTCAACGTGATTCAGGGCACTACTCCCTCTCCTGTGGGAGAGTCCTTCTTGCTCCAAGACAGAGAGCAGGTGATAGCAGGATCAAGGTAAATGGATGCTGAAGCAACACAGCAGATACAGATGAGTGCTTTTTCTTAAGTCATTTTGTTTACAGTCCTAGGACTTTTGCTGACACAGCCAGCTAATACCAAGCTGTTTGAGACAACTTGAAAAAAAGTGTTTCAGAGTTGTGTAAATGCACTTAAACAAAAACAAGGATTCAGAGAATGGGAGCTTTATGCCATACCATTTCCCTAATGACTGTAAGGCAGTGGTAGGTGGTCTTCCCTTCATAGATTCACCAATTCATTATTAGTCTGTAAAATCAAAGCCACCAGATTTATTTTTCTGTTTTACTTCCTGCTTTAAGTTCAGCAGCTCTGATTTAATTAAAGCATATCTGTCTTCTGTGAGAAACATCCCAGTTTTCAAGCATATCCTAACATAGAACTAAGCATTTTAATAAATTGTTCCACTAGATAATTTCACTAAAAAATGGTAACCTCATCCTCAGCTTGAATTTTACTTGTTACAACTTCCAACTCTCTTTTTTTGCTGAAACAACAAGTTCTTAGTCATTATTTTTCTGTTCTTCAAGCATGCAGTGATAGATGGTCACCCCAGCACCTACTAACCCTTTCTGAGATGTGACAGACTGAATTCCTCCTCTCTCCCTGGAAAGAGACACTTCACAGCTCTACCACATGGATACATAGTTCATAACACATATTTATTCCTTATCACAAATACAGGGTTTTTTAAATCATGCTTCAAAAAAAATTAAGTTACTTTTTCACTCTTCTTCAACAGTGATTGCAAGAACAAAAACCAAAATGAAACACCATCAGAACATTTCCTATTATCTTTCCGTCAGTCTTCCCAAGGCACTTCTTCCAATGTACTGCAAGTCATTATAGACTCAGCCTAATTCTATTTTGAGCAAAATTCCCATGCTCTTTTTCACCTCCAGGGAGAACTACAGTACCCCAGATACAAAATGCAGGAGGAGCAATGATAATAATCACCTGATGCTGATGTGTCAGAAAGTGAATAATGAGGCTCATCAGATCTCAGGTGTATTTCACCTGCAACTCATACTCTTTATTTCCCTGACAGCACATTGGTGAAGAAGGCAATGAAAGAGAAGTTTATGAACTGTTCCACCAAACCAAGGATAACAGCATAAAGTACAGCATAGCAAAAAGAGTTACAAGCCACAGCTCTCCCACATCACATCTTTGAAGAGAGCAGCCAGACCATCACCTTTTTTCAGCGTCAGTTGAAGAAAGATTGTATCTGTAAAAATTTGAAAGCTCCCTTCCATGTGATGTGCTCTACTTCTCGTAGATCTTCACACAGAAGCCAGCAGAAGTGAGGCAAGATTAGAAACCTTGCTTCAAGCTCTTTACTCAAAACAGAGAGGTTGAGGGCACCCCAACCAATGAGCATGCTGCATCACACCAACAGTCAATAAAACACAGGAATCCTGTACATATAATAAACCAAATGCTTTGATTTGGTTTCATTCAACTCCATCACAAGAATGATGCTTACAATTAACCAGATTAAATGTTTCATGACACATAGGGAAAAAAAATTCTAGCTTGACACTCTGTGTCTCCCTCAAGCCAAGGTACATTTAATAATTTGCTTTAAATGCTCTGCACTCTGCTTGTTACAGCAATTGATGTTTAAAAGGTCTTGCCCTACTTCCTGAGCATATTCAGCATCAGAAACATGAAAGCTAATGAAGTACAGGTAGCTGATGGCAACCTATTGATGGAAAAGATGAAAGCTTTTGTTGGACAAAGCATGCTGAGAAAAGATGAGGACCGTACAGAAGGCAGGTGGCACAAAAGGGTGGGCGAAGGAAACATGAACAGATACACAGAAAATGAAACTTCAAACAGTAAGTGTATAGCTTTCTCACTCACTTGAAAAGAGGATTTAAAAATCTGTCAGAGAGATCTGGAAGGGGAAAATCCCAGATGCCAAACACAGAGAAGCAGAGAGAGTGCCTGAGCAACTGATGTCCTCCACAGACCTAATGAAAGAATACAGGAAAGTAGCTGGGGTCAAGAAAGCAACTATAGTTAATTTAAAAAAAACAAGCCAAAACACAACACACTACAAAAAAAGGAAACCTCTCATTAACTACCAAGTAATTGTGTCTTTAAGTCTTATTATTCAAATTACAGTCCCACAGAGAGAATTTTTGAACAGGAGAACTAATAGCTGCTGAATTAACAGTTCTAAAAATAACTAATGGCTTTCAAACACATTTTTAAAACTAATTCTGAGTTTATAAAGAAACTACTGTGACACAACTTTCTGAAGTCTAAAAGGGAAACATTAAGCAAATTCCCCTTTGGTGACATTTTCCCATCAAAACACAAAAGCCTGTCATTCTCAGCAGGCTCATCTCTCATCTGCCAACAGAAGCCAATTAGTAGGACACATATTACAAAAGTATCCAGAGGAGACTGGAGCTCCATGGTAGTTGTTTCTGTAAAAGTAATGCTTTAAATACACAACAATCCTGGAAAGGATGTAATTAAGTAATTTAGAGCCATTTGTGGACACTTTGTCTCCACTGTTCCCCCTTCAGCAGTGACTCGAGTCCCAAGGCACAGCAGCTGCACCCACTCCTGACAGAGAGGGGAATGCAAAGAGGGAAGGAGAGACAGAGAGACAAGCACCTCAGCTCAGCGGCACCCACTGTTACAGCCAGAGCAGCACATGTCCTGTACCCACAGGCACAGTGACAATGGGACAACTGCAGTGAGGAAGGAAATGGGCAGACAAAATCCAGGCATTAGGGTCCGTGTTGCCTTGTCACACTTCAGAGGAGACAAGATGGAGAAAGAGTCAGACAAGAAGAATCACAAAGAAACCAGTTCCTGCAGTGCTGCCTTCAGTCACAGTAAGAAAAGAAAACCAATTAAAGTATAATGGGCATTAGAGATCTTCAAAAGCTGCTGATGTGGTTTGTTTCACAAATCATCCATTTATTGACATACAGTATCAGTATGTTGAGCTATGGTTTTGGGTTTTTCTGGTTTTTTTGTCTGTTTAATTTATTGTGTTTCGTTGGTGTTTTTTTAAAGTACCATGTCAATGTGGACCCTCTGTGCAGCCCTATACCTTCATCCCTTCAACATCTCTCTCCTTTTTTCTTTCCTTTGCATTCCACGATCTCCTGCTGGCTCCAGCCTGAACAGAGATTATAAACACTTCAGGGCAGGGATTTAAACAGCTGCAGCACAACAAGGCACAAACCTTTGCAGGAGACTCAACCTGTACTAGAGTAGAAGCAGAGGCAATGGCATGAAGTCTTAACACCCACCAACAGCTACTGACTGCCTAAGCCCAAATTCTTCAGCCCTCCTGTGCCAGAGTGGAGTGTGCTGCCTTTCCCTGGTCCCTGCCCGCTGCCAGGCTGTGTTAGCACAGGTCTGAAGATGCTCTGTGCTACACCAGTAGCTGTAGTGGCCTGCAGCCAGCTCTGAACTGGGGGAGTTCATCCATCAGACCTGTGACACACAGCCAAGCGTGAACTCAGCACAGCTCATGTGGGAGCCCACAGAGAATATAAGACATCACATAAATAAATGAAATTGCTAAGAAAGGTACATGAGGATGTAGGATGCTTTCACATGGATGAGTCACAGGTTAAGTTTAGCTTTCCAGAAGTAGGAATGCTGACAAAACAAAAAACAGTATTCCTGATACACAGCCAAGAAATAATAATTAAATAAAAAATTTAAAAAGATAAATTGAACTGAGAGACCAGAAGCTCTTCAGAAAACATGAAAACCTGCTAGAAAGTCTAAGCATTGGATCTGTTTCACCTGTCAAATTCCTTTAACTCTCCACAGTAATATATAGAGAGTAAAGGTATTGTAATTCTCACAATTATCTGTTTAGAAAACATTTTAAAAATCCAGCCTTTAAGAAACAGAGAACCTCTGCACTGCTTGCAGAAAATAAGAAATATGAAAAATCAGTGATCTTTAGAAAATCAATTTTAAAAATACATCTACCTACAATACTGCTGTTGCAACAAAGTTCAGAAAATGTTTATTTCACTCTTTCGCTCAGAAAAGCGACTATGCAAAAAGAGTGTATGAACGACTCCCACTCTGCTTCTGGTGAAGTCATCATACATTTCACCACCAATTTCAAAAGCACCAACTTCAGCCTGGATACTAACAAAATCATAAGTAAGTATTATTGCTGTATGCATTATGCATTAATGCCTGAGGAGCTTCCAACTCTGCTATGATCTACTCCGATTCTTCTGATCTATGCAGGCAAGGTGAGCATTCAGATGATAGAAACAGTAGGAGATATCCATCTTCTTTCAAAATTATATGGAATAAAGTATCAGGAACAGTACTACTCTCAAAAGGAGACCCTCCTCTTGGTGAGAGAAATTGTTCCACGTAGACAGCAGAAATGACCCTTATAATTCTAAACACTTCCTAGTCAGACAACATCAAAGAAAAGTGACATTTTTAAGATAAAAAAATATATGTATTCATTAATTTCAAATTATTTATTTTCTTCAGCTCCTCAGTCTTACAGGCTCCCATCACATATTAAGCATTTGAGCTCTGATGAAAAAAAAGTATAGTTTTCACACTTGTCAAGTTTCTAGCAGCATTCATAACACAGAACTACAAATGCAGGGTTTGGAGTTCATACCATGAAGCATTCACTGCATTTTATACCTGTTATAAATACAGTCAACGAGACTGGCTTTTGTAAAAGGTTAATAAGAAGTGAGTTGATTGTTAAATGTTACTGTAAATTATCATGTACTGTTGCCAATTGTTATATGTTCTTGTTAAGGATTCTGTGTTCTAAGGGAGGGAAATGAGTATTAACAATTGTTATATGTTTGGCATAAGGGGATAACTGGGAGACTACCATAGGAGGATGACTAACCAATAAGGGTGCTTCAAGGAGATTGGGCTAGGGAGGAGTTATGATAATCACTAAGGGTATATAAAGTGTAACAATTCATCAGAAGGCATACCCCTGGCTGCACCCTGTCTACAGTCAGGCACCCAGCGCTGTACCCTTCTACCTTGGTTGGATGATTATTATCATTTGTCCCCTACTGTCCCTTTCAAAAAACCATTACATTTTTAATTGAGTGAGCTTCGTTTCTCACAAATCAATGTGATTATTAGTTACAGTTATGTTCTTGCATAGTACACATTTCACAAAAAGAGAGAGCTCTATCACATTGGACAAACCCAAATTGCTCAGCTCTCTTCATATTCTCCTCTAGACATATGGAAAAAGAGACCCACAACATTTTGGAACATGATCTTCTTGTGCACACGTCAAATATTTAAATCATATAGCTTCCCCTCATTAGTATTCATTCCTCAGAATCCAATATTCAGTAATATACACAGCAAGGAACCTACTGAGAATAAAAACCAAGCTATTTTGCTGCATAATGTACATCAAGGATATGACTTATTAAGACAAAATTCACAAAATGAGTAACCAAGGAGTTTCCTTTTGAAACATTAAAAGTATGTTTTGTTGTCTAGTCAATCCTCCTGACACTACCAACTGTCTACACTCCAAAGCTGTCCCTGTCCATAAATATTGAACACATGCTCCTGATGTATCTCCTAAATGATTTGGCACTGTCACTTCTTAAAAGACAACACAGATTTATTTTGCAAAGAAGAAAAAACATGTGGCTCTTACTTTTCAGGGTATTTTTCTTGTTTCTATCTGAAAGATCATAATGATTCCAACCATGACAGTGCAATGAAAAGCATGTCATCAATTATGCTGGCAAGCTTGTATGTGTGTCAGGTAGACAAAAATGAAACATACCTGCACCAAAACATGCAGAAGGAATTACCAAGACAGCATACAAGCAAGATGATGTTGTTCAGCTGAACATACCCACCACCCTTTCAATCATCTTTCACAGCAGGAATCACTGAAACCCTGAATACCTTTGTGGTCTATCCACTATCCCCACCCTGGAAAAAGGGAAAGATAGCTTAGAACGTGTAGCAGGTTCTGAGCAGGTTCTGAGTGTTCACTAATGGGCACCTACTTTATTCACTGCAACACTCTACCTCTTTAGAGGTAAAGAAAATAGAAACTGAGGAAAGAAAAGGAAGCAAGAGACATATGCATTAACTTCCTAAAAACATCAAAAAACTTTAGCCCCTGGACACATACAAACTAAGATACGAATCCTGTTTTATAGGTTTAGAAATAAACCTGTTATAAAAATAAACCTTTCCAAAGGTTTGCAAGAATATTTACCTTTCTAATCCACATGTATTTGAAAATAGTTCAGAAATTTTACTCAACCTACCTAGATACTAACACCCTGAAATAAATTAATACTAAAGCGAGTTTAAAAAAATGTTTGATCCTATTCTTCTTAATATCCACAAAATGGTTTTCAGTATAAGTCCTCTCAAAGTCTGAGTTGCTATACAGTTATAAAAGCAAGGACCAATGTGCAATTTACAGAGATAAGTGCCCAGTTATCAGGGAAAGGCA
The DNA here is from genome assembly GCA_013396875.1 of Vireo altiloquus. Lineage (NCBI taxonomy): Eukaryota > Metazoa > Chordata > Aves > Passeriformes > Vireonidae > Vireo > Vireo altiloquus. The sequence continues at coordinate 586,082 of VZRF01004016.1, read as the reverse complement.
GAAAATAATAATGCTGTTAGTTACCCTTTAAGAAAGAAAATTCCATCCATGGTCCTGTAACTTTTCAGCTTCTAGAGATTTTATAGTTGCATAATACTGCCTTTAACCTCACTTACCAGGACGTAATGGTAAGACTGCATAAACAACATCTGCTCATCCTCACATCAGACCTTTTATAAAATTCAGCTGAAGGACAGATGACCTTTAACAGTGGCATGTTTCTGTCAAAAATCCTTTCAATAGTATCAGGAGTGTTTCTGTGCTCTAACAAGTGGTCCCACCAACCACAGGTACAGGGCACATCTTTCTGGCAGCACTACAAACTGTCACACCTTAGACTCTGATCCAAGTGTTTTCAAAATACACTGCTGAAAAGCAATGTTGGCACTCAGAAGAGGCTCTCTTTTCTAGGACAAAAGCCATGCTTCTGAATGTGTTAAGCAATAGTAAAATACTGTGTTTGAATATTTTCTTGCACACCAAGAAGTTTCCCTTCACCTAGTGAACCACAGAGAGATAAAGCAAGGTGTTTATTTGGATTGGAAAACTTGCATGTCTGAGGCCTAGATGGAGTTGTGACTTCTACAGCTGAATCAAGATTAAATATGATGGCTTTCTGTTCCCATAGCTGTGTATTTAAAACAGGTCAAAAACCTAAGGTAGTGCAGTAATATGTGTAAATAGACACTATAAAAAACCAGTAAAGAGCAGATACTCGAGACGTATTCAAAGGTTTGGATGATAATAAAAATAATAAATGTGATGTAATAGTAGTGAATTCTTACTCTTCTAAAGCCTGAAGCATGTTCCTAGGTTCTTCAAAGGACAGAATATCAATGATTTGGTCATTCAAAATTGTATCTTCACTAAAGAGATCAACTGAATTAAACTGCGAATGCTCCACTTTGGGATTTTGGCTGAGTTCAGGCTGTACCTCCTAAAAAAAAAAAAAAAGAGAGAAGTAGCAGCAAACTTTAGATTATTAAAAAAAATGTATAATGAGTGTGTGATCTAATTTTATTGCAGTTTAACTTTGGGTGAGAAGGTTTCTACTTATCATCAAACCGTAGAGCTGGAAAGAGTATAAAGAGGTTGTGCAATTCAAGTATATATCTGAAATCAAATATACTACTTTTTTTTCAGACTGACCTTCTTTAGTTTATAACTGATCTGGAATACAGATGAAGAAATGGAGAACACAGAACACTTGTGAAAGTCATCTAGGAAGTTATCTTCCACTTCAAACTTCATAGGTAATTTTTTTAAAAAATTACCGTGGTTTACAAATTATGTATATGGCAAAATTACAGTATTTCGAGGTGAACGACATGGAAAAACTAATCCTATGCGTGATGGAAGTGACTCAGTTCACAGAAACTTGAGACTGAGGGCTAATAATATTGTGCAAAAACCCCACTATAAATATCTGATGCAAGACGGAACTGGACCTTTTTTACTACTCAAATATCACACTTGCTTTTGTAAAAAGGAACAAGTCATCTCCTTTTCATTTCAATAGATTAATTCTTCAGACCTAAAATAAATAAGTTATTGATGGTGTAATTTTCAATCGTAGAAAGGCTGCAAGTGATTTGTGAGCTACTCTCATCAGTCCAGGGGGATGAGAGATCCACCCCACTTTGGGCAGACAAGGGATTCAAACCTCTCAGCACAACTCTCCTAGGACTGCTCCCATCACTGTAATATTCTGACTAAGGTCTCTAGCTCCCTCCCAATGAAGTTGTTCTGCTTTACATAAATACAAAAATAATTAATAGAAGGAAGGGCTGGAATTGCACCAACTTCATTAATATTTATCAGATTCTGTATTTTCTTTCTCTGGTCCAATATGCACTGAAATACCTTCCTCAAACTGGCACAGAAGAATGAAAATGCTCCATCCCCAATCCCATCTGTTTTGCTTAATCACTGAAGATATTAATGCACGTTGAAGAAACTAAGACCAAAATTCAACTCCTTATTCTTGATAATCAGAAAAAAAGATTTGCACCCAAGTTGCTGTGCTCAAGATAAGTTGTCTACTCCCCTGGCAATTGCTTATAACCCAGAGACATCTTGTTTTTAATTCTGAGGGAGGGAGGGGAGGAAGAGAAGAATATGGAAAGCAAGTAACAGGCAAAGGGTAATCTCCCTCTGATCTAGAGCCAACACCCAGGGACTGACAGCAGTTGTTTTGATCAGGGGATCATTCTTACACTCACCTCTAAATCTGATTGCACTGAAGATTAGAGGCTGTAGAGATTACATTACCTGCAAGCCAAATGCATCACTTGGTGGCTTTTTATTCATCCTCAGAAACTCTTTGGACAAACTTAGTTAGCAAGTTATATCATCACATCTAATCAGTGAAAAAAATTAAATAACCCACCCTCACAGACAGTACAACTCACCTGGTTTTTGCTACAGAAACTCCATTTTAATATTTGGGTTCGGTAAATGATGAAAAAAACAGCACATGTCAACACAAGGGAAACGAAAAAAGCAATGAAGAATCCTGAAGCATTGATGGCATGGTTGTATAAAATCTGAAATTTAAAGATCATTTAATTAAAATGATATTTTAAATATGAATAAAGATCAGATCATAACTGTAATTCAAAGATTGTAAGTGTAAGCAAATAGTAAATTATTTTTAAATGGCTTCACATGACTTCAGGATTTCTCAGCATTATGTTACTACTACATCTTGATATTTTCAAACAAGTGTGTATTTTCAATAGGTTTCCAAGTCAGCATAGTTTGCTATATTCATCTAGTCCAAATTCCTGTGTAATTCCAAGCAACAGAACTCCACAGACTTAGGTTTTTTGCTGTGACTTTCTGGTGCCCTGTACTCAACAGGGCTATTTTCCAAAGCTGCCAAACTCTTCTAAGAAGTCTCACTGAAATTGATGGCATTTGAGGCTGCTCACAGGCTCTGGAAAGTCAGTCAGATGTTGGCTACATTAATTAATGGCCATTTCTTGATTCAATGAAACTGAGTAAACACCATAACAAAAAGGTATCAATATGATTTCAGAATAAGCATGCAACTGACAGTTCACAAACCCACCCTATCTGTGTGCAACCTTGCAGCTCATGCGTCAGCCTGCATCACAAAAGAGTGGCAAAAGCATTGGAACCACGAGCCAGATAACAACTTTGTAGGCCTTTCACTTTAGCTCTTAACCTAATCTTTAAATTGAACTGCATTAAAAATTAATTTTTACTTCATGCTCTATGTAGAAAAAGTTAATTCAGTGTTTGTTTAGTTCTCTGAGATCTTTCAATGAAAAACATTGCACGGCTATTAGTATAATGTTTCACCACAAACTAATCACTCTGCTGGGGCTAGGAACTGTAAATAATTAACATGCTGCTTGCAAGGTGGGTGTAGTCTGCTCTTGGAGCAGAAACCAGACAGCATTCCATGGAGTCAGTGGTCATTCTGCACATGAAGCAATACACAAACATGGCCCAAAATTTGAAAATAATTTATTGCAACTGAACAGCAGAATTTTATCCTTTACTGCCCAGCTTTTCCTCTCTCTTACATATTTTTGTACACTGATAATCTGTCATATCTCTAACTGAAAGGAACTGCATCAAGTCAGACTTTGTTGTTTCACAGGTTCAGCTTCTCAATGGAAGCCATCCCAATAGCAGGAAGAAGCACGACAGGCCCAAGTTTCTTTCCAGAACTGATGAGCTCCCACAGCTTTGCAGGATGCTGAGGGAAGCAAGCCTTTTCCAAATCAGATCAAAGGAATAATCACCTATCCTATACAACAGGCTTAGATGGGAGAACTGCCCTTTTCACTAGCATCCCATTCAGCACCAAACTCCCCCAGCCAAGGGGAGAGGCACAAAGTACTCACAGGCCCTGAAATGCTTTAGAAAGACATCTGGCACAGACACTCAGATGAGCAACACTTGTATTTTTCCTCATGTTCCACAAAATTATCTTGTTCCAGGCAACCAAGCCCTTTCTCCCATTAGCACAGAACAGAAATGCACACAGTTTGTAAAATTTTAAAGAACAGCATAGTATCTAAGTTTGAAAACAAACGTGAAGGCTGATGGGACCAATGTAGCATGACACTGCCATGACTACTGTAATTAGTACTTCACTTGTCATTCCCAAAGCCAACATCTACTAACCACTTAGTCACATATGTGCATTGGCTTTAACATACCCATGAACAGGCTTGAATAATCATTTTTAATAAATAAATCTGAGATGGAGAGCACTTATGACAGCTGACAATATGAATGAAATACAATACATCACACCTTCTCCAGCTGATCTTAATTTCCTTGCACAAACTGATTTCATTCCAAAACACCTTATGCTTGGTAACAGCCCAAAGTCAAATATTATGCATGTGAAACATGATGTGATTTCTAAGCTTTATTTTTCAAAAATTTACAATATTTTCCACATATTTTAATTACAAAACCTGTTCATTTACTGAGTTCAAATGCAGCTGAGCTAATTTTACCTATCTACAGAATAGTTCACAAGAATTTTCTGAGGTCTAATTATCAAGTTCAAATTGGAAAAAATAAACACGTTAAAAAGGTTTTATGTATAATAACAGATTGCAGGAATTTTCATGGTGGGTTGAGACAATTGTAGCTTACAGTCTTGGCTCAAGACTCCAGCAACTGCTGCAGATCAATTCACACCAAACTTTACAAGAAACCATTAATGAAGCTATTTTTCTAACCCACTCACTCACTGCACGGTTTACACCTCTAAGAGTTTCCAAAAAATATTTATGGCAAGTCCATTTGTAATTCTTAGCTATACAAATGTCCACTCCAGGGACAATGAGTTCTCTAGCTTAAGTATAGTTTTACTTCACATCATGTTTAATTATGGCTTTCATTTTAACAGAATGGGCACTTGATCTTCAATTATGAGAAAGCCACATCTGGACATGTACCTATTACAATAATAAAAGCTGAGAAGGCAGAGATCCCCAGCAGAAGAGAATACTGTAACAAGAGGCCCCTGTTCACTATCTCCAAATAGATTACTTATTCTGAAGGCAGAGAGAAACTCACAGGACAGGTCCATGGAAAGCATGAGTGTTCTAGTCCTCAAGACCTATTCTTGAGGCAAGCTTTATCCACATGCACAGCCATGGCAAAAATGGCCTATGGTGAAACAAACTGGTTGCTTCTACCTGAACACAAATAATCCCAATACTCTTGCCAACCAAGCCACAAATTCTTTAAAAACAACCCCTTGCAAGAGCAGCTTGTAAAGTTAATGAGAGGTTGGGGGAGAAAATCAAGTTTAGTGAAGAGATTACTCTAGCAATGAAACTGATGCATGGAGAGTTTTTTAATAAAAAAATCATCTAGAAGAATAACACTGCTGCAATCAATGTAATTTTGAAGGTTTATTTGTCCTGTTAAAAACCACTTTCCAGAATTACTTCAGAAGCCAAGAACAGAAAGTCATATTGGAAGAATGACTAAAAAATGAAAGGAAGCATAAACTATGCCACTCTTTCTGCAGTTTTATTTCTCAGGCTTGAGTATCAGCATCATACAGAAACCTTTCCTCAATGAGTGGAGGATAACTTCACCCTTTTGGAAAAGCAAGAAGTTTTCTCATGGTGGCTAGGCACAGCAGCAGGTGAGCATACTCCTCATCACATTTTCCTGTGCCTAGACAATTCTTCAAAAAAAAGAATATGGAAAGGAGTATAATGGTATTAGACTTCTTATCTTGAGTCCTGTTTTCTTCTTCTTATAATCTGTGTATGATTACTAGCCAATGGTGGAGCGATGAGACACAAGTACACAAGTACATCCTTAGCTCCTAGCATTTACTTTAGATTGTCCAGAAGTATAAACAGGAGAGTCAATGTAATACCAAAGCACAGAATTTACCTTGGTCTTTTCTTCTTCTGTTATGGTGAATGATGCTGTCAATGATACAAGATGTGTTTTATTCTGAGAGAGATACAAAAAATTACCTGTATTAAAAAAAAAAAAGCAGAATCCACTGGCAAACAGCCTAGAGTCTCTAGAAAAGCCTGTCCTTAGAAGATAGGCTATACTTCTCATTAAGCTTAAAGCTGAAATAAATCTGATTTATTTAGGAAAATGCAGTGTACTTAGGGGTAACACTAAAAGACATGGAAGCAGCTGCTCTGTGGGATACACTCCCCTTCCCATATCCCAACGCACACAGTATTACATTTTTCTGTGCCTATAAAATCTGAGTTGACTGAGAATGCACAGAACAGAGTCACAGTCAGTATGTATATCTCTACTTTTACCATGCCCTGTTTTTGAGTTTTCCTCTCTGCCACTCTAGTACCACTCTCATATACATGGAACATTTTTCCCTCCAAAACCAAGGAGCAAGGCAATTGAAATGACAATACATCTTCAGGTTATAATTACATGTAATTATGAAAACCACAGAAAAACCATCAAGCCATATTTAAGAAAATTTTTACTTTGGCAGAAACCATTTGGATTCTGTCTCCTACCCAAAGCCAGGCTAATTTTAGCATTAGACCAGTTCCTTCAGAGTCTGGTGCAACAAAGTTCTCAAAAATCAGCAAGGATGGAGATTTCTCAGCTTCTCTGAAAAATCTTTCAGACCTTGAAAACTCATACTAAAAGATGTCTTTCTTATGAGCAATGATTATTTCCTCTCCTGCAATTTACTTTTCAGTTAAAAGAATATTTTTTATTATAAAAATATTACAAAAAATTACAAAAACTTTCAAATTTCATAGACTTCAGGAATACACATGTAAGTATGTGGGACACTTATTTCCAGGACAGATTGATAAACTGGAGAGAAATATGAAAAGTATATGAAATATGAAAGGCTTCAAGACAACACATAAAAATATTTAAGGAGGTCTATGGCTTCTTAAGCTATGATGAGTAATTAATGTATTTATAAATTCATGGTAAACAGAGACCTAAGAGTTTCATTTCATTAGATGATGGCCTCATTGTTTAGTCAGACAAGAACCACCCCGGAGACTGGCTTTTTTACAAAAATTATGAAGAGCAGAATAAAATTGTGAATAGAATACCTGTGATGAACTCTTGAAAGTTAGCTTCGCAGGCAGTGTCAAGACCCTGCCATGCCACATTTCTTCTGCATCAAGAAGTGCAGAGTAGTTGATTGCAAAGTGTTCTCCACCTATTAAAACAGGGATATGGATAGATTTGTTCTGTTCCAGGAAAAATTCTCAAAGATCCCTGGGGAAGGCTTGGGACAGCACTGGAGCTTTTCCTTTCTCACACAGCACATGTCACACATCCAGAGTAGACAATTCATAGCCACTTGAGCTCAGCAACATCCTTCATATCTGCTGCCTCTAAGAACTCAAGCAAATTCGGCCCAGGATCTGGAAACTGTATTAAATGATACCCTAACCTACCCCAAAGCATTATTTTTGATACCAAAACTCTGTATGAGATATTTAAAGACTTTTTTTTTTATAAAATGGACTGCCTCCATTTTAACCACTAACTTGTTGATTCTCCTCCTGTTGAAACCAGAGAAATCTGACAGATTTCAGGTGAGTTTTGATTCACAGTGCACTGAAGTACTGAAAAATTATTATGGCCAACACTGAGCATGACAGTACATAGGACAGTGTAGATATAGCCTTTCTGTCCAGCCCAAGTGGCTAGGCATGGGCTGACTTCAAGATTAACATAGTAATGACCAAATCTCAAACTGTGCAAGAATCTGTTCTGCTGGATTTTCTTCCACTGCAGTATTTTTCACACTGATTTGTCTGGAAAACCTAGCTTCAACTGCAGATTCAGTTAATTATAAATAAATTACGTAGCAGTCTCAACAAGCCATTTTTCTATTCTTTCTCAGGGATAATTGTTTCTAGGAAATCTCTGTGGAAAGCCAGCAATTCCCTGACATGTTCAAAAAGACCAGTCCTGCAATCAGTGTCACTGCTCACAATGCTGTTAATAGAAATGGAGTTTGGCTATCCAATCACAATCAGACAGCAGCCCCAAGTCTACTTATTTCCCTTTTCTATTTGGAAATCTTTCACCGTAAAACTATCATAGCCAGAGATATTTCGATCATAAACAGGAATCAGTGAACACTTCTGAAGTTCCTGGAGAAATATCATGACTCCCAAAATCAAGCTGTTAATTTTTAACATGCTTGTAATTCGGAAAAAGGAGATGAAGAAATCAGGAAAGCTAAAATTTAATGCATGTGCACTGATTCAATTGCTACGGATCAGCAAAGGAACAAACTGACTTCAAGACTGGAACAGGTTCATCCCTCTACTACTTGCTTTCACTTTATAATTTGTTCAGTTTGGAGAGAACAGATATTAAGAAGAGCTGCCTTATTTCTGATGAATCATTTTCCCTGTTTGCATGGCCTTTTGCAATTCCAATGCACCTCAGTACCTCAGCAAGCTGAGCTGCCACACTTGGCTAAAGAAGGCTCAAAATATGATTAAAATGCCTTTTCCAAAAGTGTTTAAAAATATCCAAAAGGAACAAATACTATTGTGAAAAACTCTCATTTATGATGGCAGCAACTTTTAGAAAGTACAGGAGGCTCAGTTCTGTGCCTGGGAGATTGGAAACAGTTCAAAGGTGGGAGAAAACAGTCAACAGTGAGCTGACAGAATTGGAAACTGCAGCCCAAAACCTTTCCGAGAGTTTTTCACTGCATTACCTGATAATCAAATTTACACCACTACAATTAGTAAATAAATAAATACTATGATTTTAACAGATGCACTCTGACATGTGTTATCAGGGGTATTTTACTGCAGATTATGTTACCTTGCAAGGAACTTTTCCTGTAAACCTGTATGCCATCTGTGGTCTTATTCCCGCTGGTTTTTTGAACATGTAGACCAGTGATATTGTCCAGGAGGATAAGATCTGTGATGTTTGCTGAGAGCAATGTGTTGGTGTTATTAATCACAAGTGTAATGTATGCAGTTTGAGGGTCACGTTCAACATCCACCTGAAAACAGAAATATTAGTAGTAATGGTGCAAGATGGCTGTACGAGCATCTTAACAGCAAAATTACAGCCTTGATTACAAATAAAACTTCATTATATGTGTAAACTTATTTTCTGAGGGTATTCTGAGTTACCTGCAAATGTAACTACACTCAGTTTGATCTCACACTCCCAGTGAGATTTTAATCTTTGGTATGTCAAGCTGTTGCTTGGAGACAGTGGCAGAAAGCCAGAAGGTGGAAACCCAGCTCATACAGGACCAGAAGAGTAAACAAAATCTGAATATCCCTGTGATACTGCAAACAACACAAAACTGGATGATAACTTTCTAAGCAGAGTCTGAAAAATTCTTAAATTTGAACGTTTCTACCACAAAGATGTTTCTTTTGCAAGATGCCTCACTGCAAATTCATTCTCTCCATGCAGTTTTGGTCTCTATTTCCCTTTTTTTCATAGGAACCACATTCTCTGAAGGACGCTGGCTGTCTCAACTTGCCCTTCCTATGTGAGGGCAGATGGAGCCACCAGTAAACTTGGGAGCTCATGGCTCTGCTTCCAATTAGTGGTGAAGGTCATACACTAATCACCAATCTCTAGCAACATGCACTCATGTGATTTTATTTATTTATTCCATTAAGCCCTTAAGTCTCATTGAGCAATTATACCCTCTAAATGAAATTACTTAGAGCACTGAGTTGTTTACTGACCTCTAACCTTCCAAACAGCCTTCCTCTGTAACTCATATTAATCCAGAATTGTCTAAATCTTTATGAGATCTATAATAATATGGTCATCTATAGTATATTCATGATGATTTATGAGGTTTCAAATAATGACAGTAAATTAATAGTCCTTTAACTGACAGAATTACAATTCAGGCCAAACCTTTCTCTTTTTACATCTTCCTTTCTAGGAAATGTCTAAACTGTATCTGGATACCAGCACATATAAAATAATAAAGCAGTCCTCAAAAAAAGTGAGTTCTGAAAACATGAACTGTGACAGACTTCAGAAATCACACCAGAGTTCATGGTAGCCAGAGGGTTTGATACATGTAGCTGTGGTCTCGTTGTGCACCACGGATCTCTGCATATCATACTAACTGAGCATAGAACCAGATCACAGTTTTAGAATTACACAAATCAAGGAGAAGAAACAGTTTAATGAAATTATTATGGCTTAGTCTGTATTTCTCTATTTAAGTGACAAAATTCCCAACTATTTCCTGTACTAGGTGCTGCAAACAATGTATAAAAATGAATGCATTAATGCATGTATAAGAATAGGCTTAGTTATATTTCTGAGGAAACCATTACCAATTTCACGTGCTTATATATCATGAGTTATACCCCAACTTCTGAGACTTAAAATCATCAAGTATCAAAAATGTATTATATTTTGGTCAGATTTTCTCACTTCTGGTTTCTGAACTGGTATGATGCAGTCAATATGCCTTTCAACCTTTCATGTGCAATCACAAAGGCGAGATACTTGCTTTGAAAAGCAAAACCAAAATGAAATAGGAAAAAAAGTCTCAAAACCACATAAATCCAAATCCACAAAACAGAGACCCTGAGCCAATTGCCAAAACAAGAAAATACACCTTACTAGATTCAAGGTTCAAACTGCACGAGTTGTCAATACTGTATTATGCTCCACAGAAAGCACAGATGGGCTTCTGCAGACAAATGAGCAGAAGAGAGAGCTGCAGAAACAGGGGAATAGAACAACTTCATCCTCCCTTCATTTTCTCATACCACTCCCTCACTCTTCTGTGAGCTGAGGATAAAAAATGAGGATTTCAGGGTCTCTTCCTGTGTAAACCAGGTGCAGATGTATTCCTTTACATTTGGGGAGGAGAGATGCAAACAGCAATTTAAGTAAACTCCTGAAGTAAAACAAGCAGAGAAACAACCATGTGCACATTCACAGGCAGGCTGGGCCATATGGCAGCATGAGCCCTCTCCTTCCGCTTGGCAGGAGGTTTAATGCACCCTCCCACACACTGTTCATTCTCTTTCCCTTCATTTAGTTTCATTTAATGAAATTCTTAATTCAGTGATTAAACAAAGCAACCCTTCAGAGGAATCTCAGTCGTATCACCTATCTCCTACTACAATCTTCCTCAAGTGGCCAAAAGACTACATTTGTTGCATTTCTCATTAATATTAAATACATGTTTTTCATTCTTTATTTTTGACTGGCAGTCAGACTTAAGCTCAATTGCAAAGGGGTTGAGAAAATTTGGATTATTTATTCCTCTGAAAGAAGCAGATGAGAATCAAGCAACAGGTAAGCTTTTTGGTTTGACTGCTCCTAGAAAGAACTCCTCTATACAGTGCTGCCACTGCCATCAGTGACCACTGGTTATCTTCTAAACGTTGCTCCTCTAATTTGCCTAAAGATGTTTCTTCTTGCTTTTGGAGCAGATGGTTAGGCTGCCAGCCATCTATAGGAACCAAACCCAATGGCAGCCACTGATGATGCATCAGCACCTACTCTGTTTTCTCTCTGCTGCTGAAGTGTCCCACGTGTGTCATCATGCCCTGCAAGCAATCTCACTTTGGGTACCTGGGAGAGCAGCAGGAAAGAACCACCGCAAGAGCATGGACACCACAGAAGAGAGGAAGAATTGCCATGGAGGTTGAAATAAATGGAGGATCTTTGTCAGGAATAAGAACTAGAAACAGGAAAGGAGGCAGGAAAAAAGATTATGGAATCATTGATAACCTCCAATGCAAGAATGCATAGGAGATTAAGAAACAAGACAGGTAAAAGTGTTAGAAGACAAGCAATTAAATTTAAGTATTTATTTCAGCTCTGCTAAGGGTTATTGTCACTATGCAGTATTATTACAGAAAAGTTCATGTCATACTATAGAATGAAGCTCTTAAAGAAACACATTTCTGAAAAAAAGGAAGAGAGTGGGTGCCAGAAGCACTAGTAAAATTTAAACATCTCAGTTTCAATAAGGCCATTTCTACGTTAAGATGTTGGAAAAATCATGTCTCCAAGAAGTAAACATACGACACCTCCATGCTCTGAGGAGCCACTAATTGCAGGAGGAGGAAAATGTGCAAAATTCACTTTTTTCTATTTAAAACAGCTAAAGACCACCATATGGCCAGTCTGCCTCTTAGCATGAAAGCATTTGTTCACTTGAAATACGACTGAAGTAGAAGACAAGCTAAGCCAAGAAAAATTAAATGTGAACTGCATTTGCAGGTGGAAGACTATCACATATAATTGTATAGTTTTCAGTAATTTGCACCTAATAGCACTACAAAAATATTTTCTGATAAACCCAGCATCTACAACAGATTACCTTTAATCTCCTACAGCAGTTATTTTTCAGCTTTTAATGAGCCTGTGCAAGGCTGTGTTGTGAACAGCAGAAAAAACAACATGGGATTGTCTCAAAGTCTGTTTCTGGTATAGCAATCGGGAATCCGCAGCCAGAAAAGCAGAAGATTCTGTGTTATTACTTTCTGTGTCTGAAATGCTCACTGTTCAGCCTCATTAATCATGATATGCTGCCATTTCAATAACAAGATTAGAGGTAATTAGTGCCATGAGACGTGATGCACATTCATTCTTCTCTACACAACTGATCTGGTGAAGGTCATAAAGTCACTTCTTCTGTACTGGTTACTGAATCCTCTACCTTCATAGGCAGCATTTCAGTGACTGAATTCAGATTGGTCCTGAAGCTGGATATGCTTGCTCTCTCTCCAGCTAAGATGAACTGTCTGTAATTGTAAAAATTCATACCTGCTTCATCCAGTGCAAAAAAAGGGAAAGGAAAAAAAAAGATGGAAAAAAATGAAAGGAAAAATACCAGTCTAGGTAAAAATAAAATTGGAAGTTAAAAAATATCTTATGTTTTTCATTAAATACTGTGCTGTAGGTGAGTCTCATCTAAAGTGCAGACTATGACACAATGGCTTTTCTATGGTTGTGTGTTAGGATGCCCAAAGACACAAGAGCAACACAGGGCTTGGTGCCTTATCCTTTAAAATAAGTCCACACTTGACACAAGTCAGGCACCCATGTTTGGGCCACAGGAATATCTCAGAAGGTTTATCTCATCTTGTAAAATTTGTGTTTATCTCTACCCAGCCTCTTGGCTGATTACTCTGGAGTTCATTTGGATTTGCCCATGTACAGTTTTAGAAATTTGCAGTCAGGTTTTTACTTCAACCACAATCCAAAATGCCCTGAAGCCCGAGAGATTTCACTGACTTCTGCTGCAAATCAACATTACAAAACGGTGCCTCTCAGAGAAAGTGGAACCATCGTAACATCAAAATGCACATACTCCCAAATACTCAGCATGGACACAATTAGGTTCCCACTTTTTAAAGGTCATTCGGGTACAAACTTCCTACCAAATTTACAAGACAAATGGAAGAAAACTTACCATACCACATTTCTGAAGGGTTATTCCAAATTCAGAAGACATTGACATATTGGACACATCTTCAGGCTACGAATGAAGGGGAAAAATCTACATAGCGTATGAAAACATTATAATTCACAAACTTCAGAAACAACTTAAATTATGTAATTAAAGAAATTATTAAAAAATTAGAGGTACCAATCGCCTTCAAATTAAGGAATTTTATTATCCCAACAGTTAAATCTTTTTTCTAGTCCAAATGTGTATGAACAACTTATTCCCACATCTTAATTGATATATTCATCTTTTGACTATCCCAATTCACAAAAAAAAATTCACTACACACAAAGTTCATCAGACTATACAGATTCTTTTCATTACTATGTGTCTATCAGAATTTACACAGCAATCATACAGCTGTATCTGCCACAGTAATTCTCTGGAAGTCCCAGAATTAGTTGATGTTGCTGAAGTCATGTCAAATGAGCACAATCACTTGAGACAGAACTAAAAATATACTAATTGGATAGTAAATTCCCATCATTCAGTTTTTATAGAATTGCTACAATCCCTACAAATACTCAAAGTGGCAAACCATCTTTTACTGACCAGAAGGTGGCTGACGTCAGACTCTCGTTTGAACAACACCTTCTTTGTCCATGAGGGTATCAAGGCAAACAGGGAATGGCTCCACTGGCTGTCTGAGGCTGCAGAAGTCAAGTGCTGGTGAGAGGCTTTGCTTGACTGAATGACCACAGGAAAGGGCACTGCTGAAAACCAAGGCAACATTGAGCATTAGAGCGAAGGCTGGTCCTGCACGGCAGCCACTTGGTGCAGAGTCCAGCCAGGGCTGGGGCTCACGGCACCAGGGCTCTGTGTGCACGCAGAGTCAGGTACTCCCTTTCAAGGCACTCCAAGTCATGACAGTCAACAGAGACTGAGGCCAGCCAGGAACAGAGATGGGATTTGTCCCACAAAACCCAGCAGGAGTCGGAACAAAACTCTTTCCTCCCTCAGGAACTCCCATATAGCCCACAGAAAACTCCTTGTCATTTAAATGTAAAGCATTTAATGTATGAATTACAAGGTTTAAGCCATAAATCAACTGTTAATATTTTCAACACATTGACACTTTCAGCAAAGCATAAAAAATTGAAACAATCCACAACGTGAGGAACACCAGTACTAAAGGTGTTCTGCTTCAAAGATCCAGTCTTTCAAGGAAGCACTTGCCAATACCTATTCAGAACTGAAATACTTCTCAGTTGAGAATGGGTCTCAGTTACATTTCAGTTGAAGTGCCATCAAATCAAATGCTCCTAAATTTAGTAATAAGCAATATAAATGACAGCTTATACTCTTTAAATTTTTATGAAAGGTAAGTCAGTGATATTACACAAAGCAATAGGCATAGTTTTGAATCCTATCACTTTGACCTACTAAAGTAAAAGGACCTATGACATTAATAAAATAAGCGTATACTAAAAATAAATAATTTAATATGTTAAATCGTGAAAAGGTAAAACTGCTGAATTAAGAAAAAAATGTTATGAAAATTTAAAATGGTAGCTGGTTGTCTATGCTTAAAGAAGATACTTTTTTCATTCTTTACTTAATATTATTCTCATTTATTATATATTTTTTAATCAATCATCAGCAATATGTATTAACACAAACAAAAACCCCCACTGAAAGAAAAGTAATTGTGTGAAATTACTTTTCTATGGAAAAGCCTATTACATATTAATAAAATACGAAAAGTTGAAGAGACTAAAATCTCATTAATATGAGAAGCAGCCACTGCTTTGTAAGAAGAACAATATAGGGAAATACAATTAGTTGCAAATAGAAAAAGCACAAACAGAGCATTCAGAACTGCACCCTTAAAAGGAGCCTTAAAGCAGTGATGCACACGAATCACTGAATATAATTCTGTTAACATAATGAATGAGATGCAATCCTGTTGCTTACAACACCTAGGTGGACACAAGCACTTGAGGGTGTTTCCCTGTCTTCCTATGTTTATTTGGAAGTAGTTTGTACTGGACAAAACTGTGGATACATGGGCCAGGGAAAGCTGGCATTTACTTAAATATTTAAACCACTCNGGACAAAACTGTGGATACATGGGCGAGGGAAAGCTGGCATCTATATCTGATGACCAGTTTTAATTCACTTCTCTAAGTTTTACTTAAATATTTAAACCACTGTTAATGCAACAGACTCAGACTAACTTAGGGACAGTAAAAACAACGTGGCAAACTCAGTGAGAACAGGAATATGTACAATTACAACAAATGTCCATGTATCTTCGAGGTAGGAATTTTCAGGACTGTCATGCATGGCATATTTCTATTTCAAGACTAAGCAATGGTCCAAATTACTCAGAATGAAACCAGTGTTGAATTTTCAGTGAAGTACAAACCTGCCAAATACCAATCTGAGCTCTCCTAGCCATGGCATGACCCAGCAGATCCCAATATACTATATCTCACCTCCAGTGGCTCTAAACCTGACTACTGAATCAAGCATCCTTGCAGTTTTGTATGAATATATTCATACACTGAAAAAAATTAATTTCATATATGCTGTGTCTCTCATACATTAATGCAATTGTCACCCCATTCCCATAAAGGTGGGGCACCAATTCTCCTTTTTGTTTTCTTGCCTGACTACAGGAAATGCTCTTTCCGTTACAGTAAACAGAAACCCTGAATGAGCTTCTATGTAGGGATTTGTAAGAGTCAGAAGTCAAAATGACAAATTGTATGAATTATGATGAGCAACTACTACCTTTATGAAGTGCTTCTTGCTTAGCAGATAATTTCCTTCTGAATTTTGGATGAGGACAGTAAGCCAACAAGTAGTTTGTAACTGCTTCATAGAGTATCTTTTGATCTTGTGTCCTGTGTCATATAACATCTCCATGAGCACACTCAACTGCAAAGCCTGATACTCCCCCTCTAGAGAGTATTGAGGCCACAATAACAAATTTAATTAACTGATCATGTTCCCTGACTCTAAATGAATCTGTGGATTAATAATTACACAGATGAGTCTGTTTTCAAGCTGTGTTTGTCATCACTTACAACCCCAAGATAATGTACCCAACTCCCAGTAGAAGTCTCTAGGCATGTTATTTGGCTGCTCCATCATCAGCAGTTGAAGATTGGGGATTTTGCAAGTTTTTAACATTATGTTAAAGCAGCCTCAACATGGATGATGATGACAAGGATATTTCTGTAAATCCACTTGTATCTTCCCAGTACTCAGTGGAATGTTTGGCTTTAGCAGATGCAACGAGTATGATACATGTCCATACAGCAACATGCGCCACTGCCTTTCTGCAGAATTTCTCTCATCCTTCCTATTAATTTTTAAGCATATAGGCTGTTCTATAATACCCTGGATCCACTGCCAGTAAAGCTGTATTTTTCTGTAGCATTCTTTTTTCTAGTGCTGATTGTCAGTTATATTTCCTGATCCACACATATTTAACTGTCACTGGAACAGCTTATCTTCAAGAACTTAACTACTTTTCCACATAACTTGCTGCATAATCAACAGCCAACATAACTGTATTTATCAATCACCTGTTGTCTCTTTTCAGCTAAGTTCCTATTGTAGATGTAGGACTGTAGAAGTCTGCTGGCTGCTTGAAAAGCTGGACACTGAGTACCTGAGAAAGGATGGTACGGGCATAATACATTCTGTGGTTTTCACATATATTCTAGATTTCTGCTCTGAAATGTGGGAGTTTTTTAAACTTTTTTATTTAAAAATAAATTCATCTGACCTTGGAAAATACTAACACTTGGCTGCTGAAACCTTTCACTGAGAAGCATAAATCTTTCTTTTGAATACCATGCTGCTCAGAAGTGCAATTCATTTCCATGGTGCCATCAACAGTGCCCCTTGAGAGATGCATCCCAGTTCTGACAGTGACTCTGAGGTCTCCTTGTTCTTTCCACTCTTTTCTTCCTACAGCTTCAATCTTTGCCATTTTTCTGGCTGTTTTCAGAAAAGCCATTATCAAGCTGTATGGTCATTACTTTAGTTGGTTTCTAAACCGCAACTACTCTCATTCCTTTTGGAAAGAAAATCTCTGCAAAGGAGGGAAACAGTTTCAGTTTTCACACAGCCCAAGCAGCCCCCTCTCAGCCGGGCTGGCCAGGCTGCCATCAGGCATTCCTGGACTACAGTGCCTCAGGCCAAAACATTTCCCAGCAAGCAAACTAGCTGAGCACGGGGCTTAATCTGGGCCTTTCCTGTAAACATCTCCAAAGATGCCAAATCACACAGTTCATCAAAGAAAGACAGAAATTTCACTCTCTTTTGAGATGTGAGACAATATCATCATCTTTAAGAAGAAACGTTCTTTGTTTTATGTTGCTTTTTTTTAAATTTAAAATTCCACCTTTTTACAGGGTTATTATCAAGCTGTTTAATATTTTATTTTACTTTTAATTAGCACATTAGTAAAATGTTTTCCCATTATTTAATTCTACATAAACCAAATATAAACAGATTTGCCAGAATCCTGTCTTAAACTGCGTATTTCTAGCTGATTACCAGTGCTGGTAGGCAGACTTTGTATTGAATTTCAAAATTAAAACATGCAAATAAATATTAATATAGCTGCAACAGCTAGAAGATTGAACATTTTACCACTCATGTTCCTGTAGTATTCACTCAGTCTTCCATATGTACATTCCACCAACATACAAAATGACAAATGCACAGTTGATCAGAACAGTCTCTGCTACTTAATGTTCAATTTTCTTTGCTGTTCTCCCTAGGTAGTTATTTGCCACTCCAGCTTTATGCACTGTTGCCTTGGGCAGTGACATATTACTCTTTTGGGCTTCCAGCTGCCACACACAAGGCACAGGCAATATGCTTAGGAAGGAGAGCTCCCCACTGCCAGCCCTCACTGCATTCCCTTGCTGCTCAGGGAGTGCAAATACTGGGGATCCGACCAGGTACAAGAGGCACCTGCCACGCTAAGGAGAGTGGTGACAGTGGGTCTGGGCTCATAGAGACTGAGGGCAGAAGGATGGGTATTCTAAGAAAAGGAATTGTCCCCTGACCATGATCAGCATACTGTCCTTTGCTTTGAAATTAGTGCTGCAAAAGGACGTGGGTCTGGCACAGCACAAGACTTGACCACTGGACTCAACGGGCTGAGTCCTGAACATGTCAGCAGCACTCACAGCCCACCACGAGAACAGCACACACAACATCACCACAGAAGTTAAGGTGAAGGTTACTCCTCGCTAGGGCAATTAAATGGAATTAATTAAAATAGTCTTACAACAGGTTTCATCAAAGACTTCAGTATGTCCTTAAGGTTCCCGTACCTTCACAGCACATCCTACGCAGTAGAACGCCAAATTACAGTAGGAAAGCAAAGACTGACAAGTTTGTGAAATTTCAAGTTTAGAATTAAAAATAAGAGAAAAAAAATGCAGTTTAACTAAGACATTCATTTTAATTTATGGCTCTCAGGGGCTGAATATTTCAATTCAGATTCCACAGTCTCATTTGCTTACCCACCACAAATTTACCAGCAAGCTTTGAACAACCTTGCTTTATTTCAGTGGGGAAGAAAGGAGTTAAATATGCTTGCTTGCTATATTTTTGTTGTTCTTATTCTAAATTACTCCCTGTCTTGAAAACCATCCAGGATACAAGATCCAATTTAAAGTCCTTTCAATTACACACAACAATGAACAGGCAAAGGTAGCAATTTACAGTATTCAGTTTTGAATGTTGCCATTAGCTTTTCTCGTTACAATGTCAAAGAAACTATGGGCATCAACAATAAAAAACAAATCTACTTTCCAGACCTGTTTTGAATAAGCCAGAGCAAACTCAAACATAACTCTCAAAAATCCACTATGTTCCCCAGTCACAGGAATATTCTGGGGTTGTCTTTTCTTATCTTATGCAGAAACAACTTTAAACAGCTTCCAACAGAAACACTGAGATCAGTGTGCTGTCACAAACTATTTCACACTTCAGTAAACTGCCAGTCTCAGAGACAAAGGTTTTATGCAGAAGTTCCCATCTCTCTGCTTTCACAGAGAACTTCTTCAGTAAAAACATCTAGTATTGAGACTAGGCAAATCACTGAAAACTTAAGTTTTAAATATGTTAAAAATTGATGTTTACTAGAATGGGACAATTTTCAGTTATAAAATCAAGCATATAATTCAGTGCTTGTAGCAACACCTCATTTAACACATATATACCTACTAACAAAATGCCAGAATTTCAGAGAATCAGAATCATTTGAGGTTAGAAACAACCCTTAATACTAAGTCCAGTTACAAACCTAGTACTTTGAAGTTCGCCACTATGAAGTAAACCATGTCTCTAAGTGCACACCTTTCAAATACCTCTGGGGATGGCATGGTGACTCAACCACTTCCCTGGGCAGCTTTTTCCAATGCTTGGTAGACTTCCCATGAAGACATTTTTCCTAATATCCAAACTAAATCTCCTCTGGCACAACCTGAGGCCATTTTGTCTCATCCTGTTACCTGAGAGAAGAGGCTGACCCCCACTTCACTACAACCTCCTTTCAGGTAGTATAGAAAGTGCTAAGGTCCCACCTGAGGCTCCTCCTCTCCAGGTTAATCAACCCCAGCTCCCTCAGCTGCTCCTCTTAAGATTCATTCTCCATATCCTTCATCAGCTTTGCTGCCTTCCTCTGGGCACACTCTAGCACTACAATGTCTTTCTTGTGAGGCGCCAACTGAAGACAAGATTTGAGGTGCAGCCTCCCCATTGTCCAGCTCAAAGGGACACCACTCCCTTCAACCTGCAGGCCACACTATTTTAACCACTGACAAAAAGATGTCAAAATCCTCAACTTTTTTTTTTATGACCAGAAGGTTTTTCTTAAGTATAAAACAACGCTCATTTCCTCTCTCAGTGGATGGTACATGAATAATTTTTGACCTATCACAAAGCAAGATACACACGGCAAAGATGACATTGAATAAATACTGGAAAAAAACTCAGAAAATCTGAATTACTTGCTTTCAGATTTAAATTAATAAACTTATTTGTGAATTAGCCATGGCACAGGGAAAAGAAATGAGAGGTATCTCACTCGATGACTATTTTAAAACATGGAATGTCTTGGAAAATGCATCTCATGAAATCGTCTCTTGGGGAACCAAAGTGATGGAGAAGTTTATTTCACACACTGTGTTGCCCTGTTAATGTGCTATATGAGGATGTCCCAACCTTTCAAGATATACTCATTTCCACCACACCTGGGTGAAGTAGAACATGATTTATAATACACATATAGAAATTAAAGACTAGAGACTCAGAGAAACTGAGTGATTTGCTCAAATTCACACAAAGAGCCTGTGGCAATCAGCACTCAGATGCAGTTGCTCCAAGCTCTAAGGGACTTCTCTTCAGTTTTGGGGTACCTTGTTTTGATCAGATTAGGCAATTACCACTGGAGATGGTCACCATACCTGAGATCACTGACAACAATACTTGATACCTGCTGTGAAGAGTCCTAGCATCTCAGTAGCACTTCTAGACCCACTGTATCTATCAGTCTTTAACCCATTACATCTAACAGTCTAAAAAACAATCTTTTGCCCACCACAAAGTGTATTAGCTATTGCAGTTCCAGAGGTCTTTAAAAATAGCTTCAAGAATTAAGAATAGCAATGTTGTTGGTAAATGCACAGGAGAAAAGTCAGCTTCTGAAAATGAACAAGGTCTTGATAGGATTTAAGTAATATGGGTTTTTCACAAACCTGGGAACTTGGGACATCAGAGGGTGCTCCCCTACACCATCATGTTTAATACTGAAAAAGGGCTTCTCCTGAAAATGATTCACAGCAGGGTATGAACTGAGGTCTTCTCACAGGGGCCTCATTCTAGACAAGCTGTTCAGGGAACCTAAAGCACCCTTGTTCCTAACTTCTGTGCAAACACTCCCCTGTGGCTCAGGACTGAGTCCCACCGATGTCAGCAGGCCACCAGAGTGCAGTTCCAGGCCCCTGCCCACCTTTGCACCCTTGCCCCGTGAGTCCTGGGATTCCCACAATGCTGAAAAGAGAGAGGAAACAGCTGCATACCTGCCACTCCTGGGCATCCCACCTCGTTCTGAAGCCACAGATCATCTTCAAAAACCTGGAAGAAATTATAAAAAAGAACTGCTTTCATAAATATCAATTATTGAACTTTTACACTGAATTTATGCTTCACAATTCCACAGATCCCTATCCCACAAAGCCTCAAGTTTATCCAAAAGAAGAGACAAAACATGGCTCTAGAGGTCTCTCTCAGCTTGTTAAGCAGTATGAGGCTCTGCTGCCCAGTGTGGATATGCACACTTGGGGCTGAAACTGTACTTACACTTCGTATTATCAGGATGAGTCTCTGCACAATAGTGGAGCTGGGTTGGCTATTAGTTTGCTTTCATTAAATAATCTTTCTTTGCCACTTTCAAAGCCGTATTTGAGGACACAGGAAATCTGATCACTAGGAGGTAGCAGGAATGTGTCCATATTAGATGATCAAGTCCACTGACAGAACACTCATTTTTCCTCCGGAGAACTACACAGACCCTTTCAAAGGGGCCACATGCTAAAATTGCAGCTTGCAAGGCAATCTGTAACAGCCTCCTGCCTGTGCCTGGACCTCAGAGACTGCTACAGAAACCACAGCTCAAAATGTCAGTAGGAGAAACCAGTGTTTTTAAGGAGTTTTATTGCCCAGTGTTTTGATCATGATGTAGTAGTCATATAAGCAGGTTCCCATTTATCAAAAACGCTTCCTTGCAGGAGCTAACAGACAGTTAGGAACGTGGGCTGATTAACAGGGACCTAACTCTGCCTAGTGATGTCACCCACACTTGCTGTTTCTGTTTGCTACCAAGCACTGCATGTGAGTAATGTTAAGACATACTGACTTATGTCAACACCCCTGTTACACTACAGCATGTTAGCAGCAATTTTCTTCTTTGCCTGCTCAAGGGAGCCATCACTGATTACTGCTAGAGCTGTAACTTTGGTTATCCTAGTATGAAAATACTTCTCACTTCAGATCAGGCACTTTCCCTCAACATAACAGAAAATGCAAGATATCTCACAAATTCAGATGCATCACAAGCCCTCGGGTTTAAGGAGCCTCTGGAAAACATGTCCATACAGGACTGGAAGCAACTCTTTTAGAGAAAGAAGGGACTCATAAACAAACATGAGCACGTACATGCAGCACACTCTGAGCACTCTGGAACACAGCTCTGGGAGATCCCAGCCACCGAGCTCTTCGTTAAAGGCCATTTCCAAATACCTTGTTGTACAGGTTTTCCTGCTCTCCAGAATTCTTATACACAAGCTGAGGTATGGTAAAGTTCTCTAATGCCATTATTATTTCTTTTCATTGGTTAAACAATCTATATGACCATGAATTTTGAGCAACCAAGCACGTCAAGAACACAGAAAGAACAGGAAACTCCAGTGGCAAGCTTAAACAAAAAATTGTCTGGTAGATAAATCAGACAGAATTATTACTATTATTATTATTATACGCAGAATCAGTCCCTTCTGAGCTGTAAGAGACCGACATGGATCATTGTGCCCCACTCTTGAATTAATGGTTTTTTAATTTGAGTAAGGGGATCAAAACTGTTGTATGTGTGCCCTTCCATCTATGCATATGGATATGCAGCAACAGAAATCACGTTAGAAGGGAATCAATCCCTGCCAGGCATTTCTAGAGCAGCCTAGGGCCCTATCTGCATTAAGGAAATGTGTACCAGCCCACTAAAGTGATATAATAGCAGTTTAGAACACTGATGAAAATATAAAACACCAATATGGTCTTTTATGTTTAATGCAATCTTGTTTATAAATAATAAACCCCAAATATTACTGTTACACACTTTATCAGCATATATATGCATTTGAATGTTAAATGTCAACAGTTGCATTCCAAGTGAGACTGCAACAAAAGTAGATCATGGTTTAAGCATGAATAAAGACACGCAGAAAACGTGGCTTTCTAGCTAACAAGCTTTATTTCCTACTTTCTAGAAAATCAGCACACAAGTGGCTCCTGATTTCCACAGGCTCCAGGTATTTATTCCTGTGTGGTTTTACAACAGCTGATGCACAAAATCTATGGTGGTTGTTATGTCCATGTGTGTCAGCTACAAAAGACACAACAGCACTCCTTCTTTTTCCTTCTGCCATATCTGACATTCAGTTCTCAGTGGAAAATATAGCCTGAGTATTCAGCACAAGTCTTCCACTCTGCTGCAGAGTGCATCCGTAATACCAGAGGACCTCACAAGGGGCTCCACATCAGAAAATTGTGCCAATTCCATGGACCTGCACTCACATCATGCTTCAAAAGTCATTAATTTAATGCAGTAATATTGTCAGGAAACTTTTACATTAGTTTATTCTTCTGGTAAA
>VZRF01004016.1:456081-562162 GCA_013396875.1 Vireo altiloquus | reverse complement strand
CGTGTTTTTTTTTCCTGCAATACTATTTCTTCTTTATTAGTCTTTCTGTAATCCCACCACAAACTACCATTTGTGACTCACTCTAACCCCCACTGCACAGTAAGGTGTTCTCTATATGGGAAAAAAATAACTACGTCAACACATTTTGAGACAGCTTGATAGAAACAAACCTTGATAAGGAAAAAGAATGAAACATAAAAGCTCAATCCTAAAAGTTATGGCACTCCTCTTTGGGGGCTGACATCAGTGGGCAGGGCTGCTGTGACTAGATAAACACCAAGGGCCTCTGCTCAGAAGCACAGCAAAGAACAGACACAACATCGTTAGGGTTGGAAGGGACCTCTGGAGATCCAGTCCAGCCCCCTGCTAAGAAAGGGTCACCTAGGGCAGGAGACAGAACAGATCCAGGTGGGTTTGGCATGTCTCCAAAGAGGGAGACTCCATGACCCCTCTGGGCACCTGTGCCAGTGCTCTGCCACCCTCAATGTAGAGAACTTCTTTATGTTGAGGTGAAACTTCTTGTGTTTCACTTTATGGCCATCGCACCTTGTCTTGTCACTGGGTACCACTAAAAAGAGTCTGGCACCATTCTCTTGACACCCTCCTTTGAGATATTTATATGTATTAATGAGATGCCTTCTCAGTCTTCTCTTCTATAGACTAAGCAGGCCCACCTCTCGCAGTTTCTCCTCGCAAGAGATGCCCCACACCCTTCATCGCTTTCGAGGCTCTTTGTTAGACCCTGTGCAGTAGCTCCTTATCTGTTTTGTACTGAAACCCCTGCCCAGAACCCGTTGGCTGCCTCACCACGCCGACCCCCAGCAGCTCTTCGGGCCGCTGCCCCCAGCCCCAGCGCCTGGGAAGCGGCCGCTGCTCAGCTGGGCCGCGCTCCCGAGCCAAGTCCGCCGCGGGGGCTGCTGCGCCCTCACACGGGCCTGCCCTGTGCCCGCCATGGGCCGCTCACCACCCGCACACCACGGGCACACCGCTTACCCCAGCCGCCGTCCGACCGCAGGGCTGCCGGGCCGGGCCCCGCCCGGTGGCCGCNAGGCGGACCCTCCGCGGATGCGGACGGCGCCGCGGAGACTTTCCAAGAGTTACCCCGAGTCAGGCCCGGCCTCAGCCACCGCAGCCATCCGCCATGGGTCTCCTCCCACCGCGGCGAGGGCGGGGGGCGGAGGGCCCCCGCGCAGCGGGACCTCCCCTCACGCCCTGCTTTCTCCTCGGCGCGGGCCGGGCTCGGTGCGATGGCGGCGGTCGGGGACTGCCTGCGGGCCGTGGGGCTGCAGTTCTGGGCGGACTCGCTGCAGGCGCTGCCCGCCCTGCTGGCCCCCGCCGTTCTGCTGGGGCTGCTGCTGGGCGCCGCTGCCGCCGCCCTGCTCTGCCGCTGCGCGCTCGGGCCGCGCCGGGGCGGAGAGGTACGCGGAGAGGGCCGGCGGGGAGGGAGGCGCGGGCCGGCCGCGGGCGAACAGCTCGGGGGAGCAGGAGTGGTTTGCGAAGGTTTGAAGGGCGGAGAGCCCGGGAGGTGCCGCCTGCCGGCTTTGCCCGCTGCACCGGACAGCCTGGGCTGTGCCCGGGGCGAGCGGCGCGGCAGGGCGCGCTCTGCGGTGGGGGTAAGCGCGGAGCCCCTTAATTCCTGCCACACCTCTGCTGGAAAAGATTTCACTACTTCCTTTAAACAGTTTCTGAAACAAACGGACTAACTCTCAAAGGAGGCCGGTGAAAGCATTTATGTGTTCTGAGTGTTGCCCCGCTGGCCTGTGTCTCTAGCGTAGGTGACCTACAGGTTGCTTCTCACAACCACCGCTTCGTGTACGAGGCAGTGTTGCTTTCAGAGATAAGGGAAGATGTACCCGGTTTGCAGAAGCTTTGTGAGATAATTGAAAATAAACACTAATTCTCACCCTAAACCAGTATTTCCAAAGTATTTTACAGACTTTTCCAAAGTTCACGTTACACACAGCACAGAGTATTAGTACTAACCCACAGCAATAACTTCGCGCTGAGGCTACACACGTGGATACCTAAAGAAATAAAGAAGCCTGAGCACACTGACGCCAATGCTTGCAAGTTTGCTTGATGCCAAACTAACAGGGTTTTCTAAAGTGTATGATTTTGTTAATAACATGCTTGCTGTTCTCTTTTAAGCGCTGTGGTTTGTATCTCTTTATTTAATGGTGTTTGTTTGGACTCGAAGATTGCAGGGGCAGCATGCGTCTACCGAACCACTACCAGGCAGATATTTTTTCTGAGAATTGTTACTGATTTATGCTTCTTTCTCCCGTTGCACTTAGTAGTCCCAGGTCGTGCTGGACTGACCGGATGTAGCAGTGGTTGGCACTGGCAGAGCTGGGGAATCTGGAGTCCTGCAGAGTGTTCTGCCAGCCTGCAAGTGGGGGGTCTGGTCTGGCTTGGTTTTTCACCTTTTTTCAGCTTTTTTCAGCTATAACAGCTCTGCTGCGTATGTGTATCTGCTAGTGTTGATCATCATTAAACATGACGTAGGAGACAAATTCTCTTGCTCCCAACGGCTTATAAGTTGGAGAATTGAAACTCTGTTTGAAGCCAAACTTTAGCCTAGTAATGGAGGCACTTCAAATACTGGATCAATGCATCCTGTGCAAGTACAAGCTTTTCTGATTCAGTTGCTTATTTTCCCTGCCTTAATAGGTGTATCTTTATTTTACTGCCACTACTGACTCAAATGTAGCCATGTACAATTTTATCCTTTATGTCATATATGTCAATAGGGAATAGAAGCTGTCAGTTCTCTCTGGCCTGGATCTTCAGATGCATTTAGATTTTTAAATGCCATTAAAATCAATTCTGCTGCTGTAAAAGGGTTATTTATTTTGAAAGAAAAAAAAACCTGCATGCTGGTGCATACAGAGCACATAGGAAGGTTGTATCCTTTGGGTCTGATTTTCCAGATCAAACAGAGTAGCCTTAGGCTGTTCCTTCTTCCCACTGTCTGCCCCACTAATGCTATGGAGAAAGCAGGTGCTGAACTGCACCTATTGCAGCCTTCTGTAGCCACAGTAAAAGCAGGGATAGTTTTCCTGAGTATAACATGTTCCATCCCAAGTAGTTAAATTATCATTAGAGTGATAGCAGGGCAAGTACCTGGAGTCTGAAGCAGCTTTTAAGCACCACAATAAGCCAACACATTTGTCACTCAGCCCTAATTAATCACTATTTTATAGATCTCAGCCTGAATCTGTGGGACTTGGATGCATGGGGTTGAGTCCTTTATTGGTTTGTTGATCTGTACGTAGAATACACTGGGATAGTTTTAAGACTAAATTTTTACCATAGTAACAAATAAATTACAAGGTTGCTGAGGGAGATTTGTAGCTGTTCTTTTCTCATAAGTAGATTTTTAGAAAACAGCATCTACATTTCACCACTTCTTAAAGGCTAACCCAAGAATATAATCTGAATTATTGGACCGTCTAAGTTCCAGAGGGGTGATAGAGGCAAATCATAAGGAATTTGATGTGTTCAATAACTGGGCTGTCCTCTATGTTCTGGGAAAATTGACTACTTTTACATACCAAGTGGCCAAATAATTTAAGGTAAACCTTTCCATAAGACAGTGACATGAGTAGTGGCTGCAGCTGTATCGTTAGACTACACCAAAAAGTATTCATTGGATTGAAAACCTGGAAGAGAATTTAAAAAGTAGTCCATGTAGCATGGCAGCCA
This sequence comes from Vireo altiloquus, assembly GCA_013396875.1. Lineage (NCBI taxonomy): Eukaryota > Metazoa > Chordata > Aves > Passeriformes > Vireonidae > Vireo > Vireo altiloquus. Next base: position 558,457 of record VZRF01004016.1, on the reverse strand, counting down.
TCTTTTCCTTCACTAAAAAAAGATCCTTCCAATGCTGTGTTGGAGGTGCATTAGTATTGTTTTCTGATCTATACAGTGTGTAAGGAAGATCATGTGTAGCAGGAGGTTTCATTCCCACACAGTATCTGTGTCCCTACCAGTGTTTGTGTTTGTGAAGTGATGCCAATAATATGGGCTGCTTTTGGGGAAGGAAGGTGATGAACATTACCTGATGTTAACCTCTCCATGACAGGAACTTTGACACACATAAAGCTTCATTTAGGAAGTTTTTCTCATAGCAGGGGAGCAAAAATACTTGGCATTCTCTTTACTGCTGGCAATTATAGACAATTTTAGTTAACTTGCTTTAACTGAGATGTTTGAGCTCAGACCATGACATTGACTTCACGGTCTATAGTAAGGCATTTTAAGAGCAGATGGATTGATTTGATGCGTTCCCAGCCTATTAGAACTTTTTAGATTAAAATTCTGCTTCTCAAATGAAAAATTTTATATAATTAATAATTATATAATTATAATTATAATATATAATAATTAATTTTAATTATTCTTTTCTGAATATGTAAAATTTTCATTCATTTTCAGACAGTATTTTTCCAAAATTTTCAACCAATACTGGAGTAATTTTCATGATGGAGACAGGAATGTATCCAGGCTGCTGTCAAAGATGTTTACAGTTAATCACAAATGTTACATTTTATGTTTTCTCTTGGAATTTCAGAAAGATGATTCCCAAAGACTTCTGGAAAGCTTCAACACTGATGAAAAAGAGCACACAGTCAGGAAAAGTAAAGCAGATACATCAAAAGAGGAGATGGTGCTGGAGGTAAGCTCTGCTCTTGTAGGTAGATGTCCATTTTGCTGCATGAAGCAATGAGTATGTTCAGGGCCTGCTCCAAATCGTCTTAATTTTAGTGGATGTGGAGAGAGACTTTAAAAAGTGTTCGGAAAAAGTGTAAGATGAAAAGTGGGAGTTGATTGCTGCTTATGAATGCAGCCATTTTGAGCACTCATTCCCCTTATGAATTCGGTTTCTCCTGGGGGACTCTTTGGATATTTTAATCAAGATCCTGAGTTCTTTTTGGACGGAGGCTTCTGTGCTTTCATCTCTATGTCATCCTCCGTTTCAGAAGGCTGATGGGATAAATTAACACTACTGGCATAAGAAAAAGTTTGTAAGTACTGAAAGACCACTGTGGTGAGCTGTGATTCAAAGACAATTATTGAGAAACAATATGGTAAGAAAAGTAGAAATATAAACTTAACAACCCACCTTCAATGAAACATCAAGTAACTTAAATAACTTTTTTTTTTTTTAACATAATCCCAAAATAACTGGAGAACCACTCCTACTGTGTAGTCATTAGATCACTATCTTTCACCCAAACCTCATTTGACTGCTCTTGCTGAAGCTAAAGATTGTGATTTAAACTGCACATTCGAAAATGTGCAGTTCAGCTGATTCATTCGGTCTGTTATACATAAATTAAATACATGCATGAAATGTCAGTCAAAACCAGCCAGTCTGGCTTGTAACAAGAACTGATTTCAGGATTTCAAGAAAATGTTATTGTTAGCATTTAAACTGTTGGTTTAAATCCTGACAGGTAATGAATCTTCATTTCAGTTTTGTGATCAGGAATGGTGACAAAACATGCCTGGTCATTTTGCTTGAGTTAAGAGTATAACAAGTGAGCATGGATAAGGTTATTTTTTGAAGTGTAAATGTTGTGGGAGAACTTACACAATTTTACATCTTTATGCTTATTACCAGTGTTTTGAAATGGTATCACAGTCTTTTAAAGGTGATCATTCAGAACTATATCCATTTCCCTAACATGGCTCATTTATAAGACATTAAAAAGTAGCCTTGTTATTTGAGGGGACTTTCTCCCACCTATTTGTCTAACTACTGAAGTTGTATATACATTTTTTCTATTAATTTGTTCCAATTTCCAGAGGCTTTTGCTGTTGCTACCATCAAATTGACATTTTATGAAGAAGCATAGATGGAAAGTGCTTTTAATTAGGTTAGAACACTTCAGAAAAACAGGTATTTTCATTCTGAGATGTTCCACACTGCAGTAATATCATAATTACTGTATTAGTAATAACTGTGTATTACTTATGTGTGCTGAGAAGCAGGATGTATTAGCTGTAGCACACTGCAATACAGCTTTCAAGCTTTGTACTGGCTGCTTTGCCTCCAGCCACTGCACAGCAGTAGCTCTGTCCACTCCTGTCCCTGATGAGGTACTGCAGCACTGGGACTGCTCACTATGGACAAGTGTTCTACATGCTGCCCCCATGCTTTTAACTTTTTCAGTAACCCAAAAAATGGAAATAAATGAAATGGAGATGAAAAAGTACGATGATGGAAGTCTAGTGAATTACGTAGTTTGCTATTCTCTTTCCATTTCTATTTTTTAGACTCTATTAATGCTTTGAAATTTCCTAGGAAAAGCTGTATAAAAAAGCCTGTGTTCTGACAAATCAGGGTCTTTCATTTCATATGACAAAACAAAAACAGATAAAATAGGAAAAAACCTAGTGCTTGGATTTACGTTTATCAGATTTTTATAGCCAAACTTTTATTAAGCCATATCTTACCTCTCAAAACAAAGCTGATGATCCCATTGTTCCAGCATCTAGAAAAAGGCAGTAGCAGAAAGTCAGATTGTGTGATACAGAAAATTGCATGAAAAGAACTCCGTATGTATCAAGTTCTTTGGAAAAACATTGTTATTTTCTCTAGATTTTGGGTAAGGGCCGTATTATAAAAGTTCTTCTTTTATATGATGACTAGTTTTGCTTAATTTATTGTTTCTTTATTTAAATTGAAAGACAGAATTTATAGCCATGATGATATCTGTAGAGCTTATTATCCTTTAGTCGTTTTTAATATTAAGATAATATCAGTCTCATTTGTAAAATCTTTAGTTGTTGCTAAGGGTATGGAGGTGGGTGACAAGACACAAAATGAAAATACCTTGTGAATACCAGATATTACCTCTTTTCTGCTGGAGAATTAAAAATATTTTCTCGCCGTGATAATGACAAGAATTCCCTTTTCAGGTTTTCATACTCTGAATGAGCCTATGAGAAGACTTCTTGCACCGAAGTAGGGACAATCAATAAACAGTTATCAATAGGAACGTTTATGTTGTGTAACAAAAAAGAACGCACGATACTTACAGTGAATAATTGCCAGATCTGCTGCTGTTCCCAAATGGTTTTCTGTTCTTTTCCATACAGGAAAGTGAGTCTCCTCTGAACAGTAACATCACAGCATTTGCACTAAAGGCAAAAGTGATCTATCCCATCAACCAGAAGTTTAGGGTAAGGTTTTAGATTCTACTTGTAAAAATTAATGACAATCATTCTGTGCCAGAGTAAATTGCGGAGTCAAGTAATAGAAGAAAATTTACTGCCAATCTGCTTAATAGGGATCTTTCCTTTTTTACAGTCCATTGACTCAGGGCTTATTCTGTAAGGCATTACCTGCTTTCAGCTCCCCCTGAAACCTGCAATGGTTTACATGGTGTCCAATCAATTTTCACTGTATTTAAGAGAACTTGTCTGCCCCTTAACACTAATGGAAGTTGGATATGTCTGAGGAGCCATAAGAAAAACACCGTAAGGATCTAAAAGGAAGAAAGAAAGCATGCACTAAGCAGCTAACTACAGCAGAAGACTGCTTTCCTGGGCAATGCAAAAGTCTGTCATTTATATGGAAACACTTTTGCTGTGTATACTATTTAACTTTTCCCTTGAAAGTAAACATTGAAAATTGATCATTGGTGTTGGTCTCCTAATTGTGTTGTATTAATCGACCTAGTGATTAATTTTCTTTGGCTTACAGCCTTTGGCAGATGGCTCATCTAATCCATCTTTGCATGAGAATCCAAAGCAGGGAGTTCTGCCTAATCAAGTGGTGGAGACATCCATGTCAGGCAGCCTGGGATCCCTGAGCCAGGGAGACAAAGAGGACTGCAGTTCCTCCACAACAATACATTCCACAACAAGCGATGACAGATTTCAGGCTCGTGCCTTCCTCAAGGTGACCAGCTTCCCTGAAGTGCTGACATGTGAAAGGTAAGCAGTAAACTTACCCTTGTTTGGTCATTTCCTGTGTTTTTAGGACAGTCACTAAAGATGAAAGGCTGGGCATGAATGCACACAGTCACCACGTCAGGACAGGGTTTATCTGCATATAACCCTAAAAAAGTTTTTGGGGAGATTAATACATTAAGCTGTTGGAAATCATCCTGTTCTTTATGAAATTTTGGAAATCAGAACTGGCCCAAAGCTGTCTCATAAAAGGTGTATCTCTGTTAGGATAAGGAGATCTCTTTGTTACAGTTCATATGCTTGGTTCACATGTGCTTGGCTGGGGATGGAGTCCTCTGCACTGTACAATGCCAAGTCACACTGCAGCTACCTTGAGAACACCCAGTGGTCTGTTCTCTCCATTTTAATGGGAACTACTCCTGTCTTACTCTGGGAAAACAGTTCCTCTCTCAGACACACTGCTGAGGAGCAGATAGAGATAATTGAAATCGACTGTCAGCTCTGATTTCCTTTCAGCTGCATCACGGTAAGATACCCTTAGATGAATACATGTGTCTGCAGTCTCATTAGCAAGACTAAGAAAATCATATTTGTGTCACGGGGACTGGGAAAGGTACTAGCAATGAAAAATATTTACAAAATATCCACTCTTATTATGGCTGTTTTAATTTAAAGCTATGTTTTCCCTGGTTGTAGCTACTCATGCCTGTGTTCACTGTGTATTTTCTAAAGGAAACTGCAACACCAACTTTTTTGAAAGCACTACTTTGTTTTGTTTATTTTTGCATACAGAAATCTTTTCTGAAAAAGAAGGCAATGTAGAAATAAAGTGACTTCACTTCTGTTTTGGGGCAGTGTTTTTAGGAGAATCTAGTGATTAAATGGAACTATTATAGTATGTTATCCTTTTGTGTAACTGTCATTTAGATTGTTATTAATGCATTTTTAATCTTTGTTTTAGTTTTGATGTTAAGCTCTGCCTTTGCAGTCTTACTTTAAAAGATCTCATGCGTCTTGATACTGAACTCAGAAAAGAAGAACATGTGGTACGTACTTATATCTCATTTATAGGTCATTGTTGTGGACATCTTAGTTGAATATCAGTTTAGGAAATAATATAAACAGCTGGCTAGGTGGGATGTAGTGTAGCAGAGTTGCATTTCTACATTATTGTCTTTATTTTTTTTTTCCTACTCTGCTTATATATGCGCTTCCTTAAGAAGTAAAATATAGTGAAGTATACTGGTCTGTGAAATACCAATATAGCAAACACAAAAATTTGGTTTTAAACATTATCCAGAGAATTGCATACGGCACTTGAGGCTCATAAAAAGAGATAATAAATTATTTAATAGATGAGTTTGTCTTAAGGACAAGTATTGTCCTTGCTTGTTTGTGTGTTGCAACTCAAAAGACTTAAGACTTTTGGAATAAAATGGAAAATTCAGTTCAATTGAATCAGTACCATTGTAATAAGTGCAATAGTTGTGATTTTTTACGACTGAGGGATTAAGGTGCCATTTAAACCATAGATAACTACCTACATCAAGTCACAGCATCCAAAACTGACAAGGAAAAAAGAAAGAAAAGAAAAATAAAAGTACAATCAAAGCCACAGGTTACTCAGTAATGATAATTTGTGGTCACTATCAGTGTTCAAACATAGCATCATTACTGCCACTGAGTTTTAGCTCAGTTAATCTGAAATTGGGCATAAAGTCTATAGCTTTCTCCTCCTCTCTTTTCTCAGGCTCTGTTTAAACAAATTGGTCATTTCTGTTATAATTTACTAAATCCACTGAGAATATTTCAAAGGGTGAGATTTTTTGAACAAATTTCTGCACAACCCAAAGGAGGAAACAGGAGAGTAAACCTGGGAAGCAATTTCTCTTCTGATGGATTATCCCTGTCTAATTAGATGAGAAAGGAAGCTTGTGATCATATTCCAGAAAGAAGTTTAGCTTGAATGTTGAAGGTTGAACTTGATCTCAAAGTTAGTCATCAATTTCTAAATGAAGGTAAGTAGCAAGATAGTGATGTAATCACAGAAACACAGAGAAAGTGAGCATTTAGCATGCTTTGTGGCCCACCAGAAATCACCACAAATGACTTTGACCTTTAGCTGAATATTTAAATAGCTTTATATTTTTGGTAGCAGGAGAAAAGGGGAAAAAATAAATCAATATGAGAATAGTTTCTTCTTTTCCCACTCTGCTTTCTCTGATTTCAGTCTTTCTTGGCATCAGGTCTAAGGAAAGGTCTTTGTTTTCTTTTTACTGAATATGGTGTCCTGGTAGTGTGTTCAAAACTTGCCAAACTCCTCTCCAAAACATTTGCAAGTGAGATTGAAACATGATTGCTTTATGGTTTTCTCTTCTATTGAGGTCTAGTTATAATATATTTTCTAGCTTTTGCTCAGCTGACGTATTGGCTTCAGTAACTGTTTTATATGCAAGTATGTATTATTTATGTTTTTATATGTTTTAAGCAGGCAAGTTCTGTGTCATCTTGTTTTCAAAATTATCAGGAAAAGGCAGGTGGCTGTTAAATTTCGCGTATTTTTATTTCCACACTGGAAAATGCTGCAGCAATTAGTAATGAAGTGAATTAACCTTACCCTGAAACTCTAATTGAGGCAAGAGGGGAAAAGGTTAAGCAATAATTTTCCCAGTGTTAAAAAAATTCAAAACCATTTTTTTGAAGACACTAATATTACAGTCTTAAAAAAAAAATAAAAATCACATAACTGGAAAATAAGTATTTTTCTTGCAAGAGAAGCTAGCTAGAACTTGAGATAGTTACTTTTGGGTTGTTTATAAAAATGTTTGATGTATCCTGTGGCTGACTACAGTTGAAGTCAGCATAATAAGTCTTTAGCATCTTTCAAATAGTTAATATGAGTTTAGGGGTTCATAAAACGTTAGGAAAATGGACTTTATATTTTCAAGTGATCTGCATTTTCTCCAGTCAATAATAGTTTCAAATGTGTCTGCCTGGTTACAAGGATATATGAGATTATGTGTAACACCGTTTTCCAGTATCTTACTGAAGCCAGAACCAGAGAACTTCTCAGAGTGGAAGTACCAGAGAGTCACTGGTGATGTATCTGGTATTTCATTTATGATTCACTGTAATCTCCCTGATTGATTTAAATCAGGAAAAGTTACCACAAAGATGTCCTTACAATGACAAATAGGCACTTAACCTGGGTTTTGTTTTCTTCCTTTTAAACAGATGTTTATTCAGGTTTTCAAAATATACCTCACAGACTTCCATCGTAAAAAGAAGGTTACTGATGATTTGTTGAAGAAGATCCTTTTAAATCAGGAAAATGTAAGTGGATTTGTTGGTTCATATTTAAGACCGCACAAAATAAAGAGTTAATCTTACTACCACAGCAAGCCATTTCACCTACTCCTTTTAAACAGCAATATCATTTGTAATCTATATCTGAAGAAATGCAAAGTCCCTTGTTAGCTGATTTTCTGCATTAACTTGTGTGCTTTTTCTCTTTGTTGTTGTATGAAGTGATCTGTGTAATCTGTTAAAATATATTGTAGTTGAATCCATTTGAACAAGCAGAACATTTTGAACCTTATTCACTCAGATTTAATAATTTCTAATTATCAGGGGCTTTGTTTGGTCCCATGTTACATTGCTGATAGAATAACAGGAAACAAAGTAGCAGTATGAAGCTCAAGGCTTTTGTCAGGGGAAAATGTACTTGTTTTCTTCATCATTCTTTTTTCTTTAATGTACATCAAAGTCCATATGCCACTTCTGAACTGGAAGGCAGATATTGACAGTCAATATGCATTTCAGTTAGAGTCACAGTGCTATTTTTAAGGTTATTACAAAGAAAAAAAATCTTTACAAAACTATAGAAAATAGGAGAGCTATTGGTTCCACTTTCCATTTTTCAGTTTAGAGTCATAGAAAAATGTGGATTGAGAAGCACACCTCAAGATTGTCTGGTCCAGCCTTCTATAGGAAGCTTGGCCTTCTGTGAGGTTATCCAGTACCCTGCCAATCCAAGTCTTGAATGTTTGCACTGAGAGCAGCCTAATCACAGTACTGATTATATTTTTCTTCCATGTAGATGGAATTTCACATCTAGGCATTAGTGAGCTCTAGTTGTTGATTACTTCGTGCAGTCTCACAGTCTGTAAGTTACTATAAGGCATCTCTGTAGCTGTACCTTATGGTTTATATCAGAATGCATTTTGCCTTAAAGCACTCTTCTGCCTTAAATTCTCAAGTTTAGTGTTAAAGCTCATTGTATTTACTCGATGAAAAGTGAGATTAGGTGTACAGATCCTGGTGGTCTTCTAGTAATGGCTTCGAATTATAAACAGAGCTAGTCTACAATTGGCGTGTTTCCTGATTGAGCCTAACCCTCAGTGTAGTTTGATGGCATTGGGTGTCTTCATGCACCTGACTAAGCTGCTGCAAGACAAAGACTAAATCTGGATTATTAGATGCAGTAATTGTCAGAGTAGTCCAGTTGTTTAAGTGCCAGTATGGGGTTTCTGTGTCCTATATGATGGAGAGAAAGATATTGTAAATCTGACAGTGTTAGAGGTAGAATATCATACAAGGGACAAGGCTGGTAATGACCACCGTGTAAAAGACATGTTGGTGATATGCAGAAGTGTAACATGTTTTATTGCAAACAGAGTTTTTCTCTTTTAATTCTGCATCATAAAAATTCATGGGATTTTGATGAAATTGTTAGTGAAGCTTGTCAGAATCTGCTTACATTTCTTTAAAGCATAAGGACATCAAGTTAATGCGTTGGCACACAAAAGTAGGTGGTGTTAGAAGTCAATGCTTGCTATATAAGGCATGTTGCAATGAAGGAAGAATCACCCTTTTGGTATCAACCTGCAAAGCAATGGCAGCAGACTAATATTTGTTAACAACATCAGCTTTCAGAAAACATCACCCTGGTTTCTAAGGACTGAAAAACTATAAAACCTCATAAAATCATGCAGCCTGTAATTTGTCCCTTATGAGCATTACAGGTATGTTCATCCATGTGTGCAAGCACTCAGCAGGAATCACAATGTGATTATCACCTGCATATTTATCTGAGCTTTCAAACACAGCGTGTACACACATAGCTGCCATTTAAGATGGGGCATATACATTAAAAAAAAAAAAAAAATTCTAGATAGATTATGGGTTTATTAGTATAAAAGCTCATGAAGCAGTGTTTACTGAAACTTGAATTCAGCGGAGATGGGCAATGGTCCTGACTGTACTCATATTCTTGTGGAAATGTGTGTATTTGTATTAAGTTTAGTTCAGAGCTGCCATATATCTGGAGATACCCTTGCTTGCTACAGAAAGCACATTACCAAGAGGCAGAACTTTCTGAACACTCCTGTTCAGCTTCCTTAGCCACGAGCCAGAACTGACACATAAATTCACTCCCAAATTTCGAAGTTATGTCTGTTTTTCTGTTTAACAAATTGTTTGATTTTTTTCCCTCAGGATTTTGAAGAATTACAGAAACAACTTGACTCTAGACTCCAGAATACTGAAATACCAGGAGCCCATAATTCAGAGTACCAGACTCTAGAAGACCTAGAAAGGAAAGAAAGGGAATATTCTGAGCACGTAATAGATAATGTAACTTTCTAATTTTTTATAAAATTTTATTTCAATGTTATTCTTTTGGTGGGGAGTTCTTTAGTCCAATGGTTTTGTTGAATAGTCCACAGTTAGTATTTTGTATGTGTACAAGTCCTGAAAACTTTTTTACGTTGCTCCAGCAACGTATTTCAAACTACCTTTGGGTGCTAATGTTTTGTATAGATAAAACATTTTTTATGTTTTTTGTAAAACACTAATGTTTTATCAGCTGAGAAATGTCTGCTTGTCTAATGGTAAGATTTATTTCAAGCCTGTGCATAGCCTGACTTTTAGGAATTTTATCCTAGTACCTTTTGTCAATCCCTCTAAGTGACTAAGAGAGTAATAAGAGACTACAATTATTTTCTCAGCTGAAATAAGTGCTAAGAATACAGTTGCTGAGCAATGTTTTAGTATGTTTTGTGCATTAACTTTAGCAAAGCATCTTTCTTTTGCAGCTGTCCACATGAAAATATATTTACATTTTTTGATGTAAAAGTACAGTTTGATAGCAGGCATTTGATTTTCAAAGTAAAGATATTTTTTTTCTCTAAAGTAGGTTCACTGTCTCAGAATAGCTTTCAGGCTAGAAAACTGGAGGTTAAGAACATTCTATGCATTATTTTCCAGTAAGCTGAGTAATATTCTTCCCAGTCCTGTTTTTGAAGTTTGAGCAAATTGGCTGCTGATGAAAATGAGAGACAGCTCTGTGGGCTGCCTGTGCTGGTTGACTGTGGCACTTCAGCCCTGGACCAAACAGCCTATCCCTTCAGCCTTGGGCCTTATTCATACACGAGTTAACATTTTTTAATGTCTGCTGCTTAAGTGTTTCACTGGGAATTTTCTCAGCTTTCTTTTGATTCTCTGAGTCCTCCACTTTATAGTGGAACTCTTGGTATCATTGGGACATCTATGTCAAGTTTCTTTTGCACTTAAACTTTGCTCAGTGGAAAATTGATTGTTTAGAGTTTTCCGGAGTTAGTCACTTAAAAAGAATTGCTGGCAACCTTGCTGAGCAACATGAGGCATTTATTCACCAGCAGCAATCATCCTTCAGTGGGTTTGTCACTCTTGTGCCTGCAGATGCATTTCCTCATACTGAAAATAATCTCCGTCTATGCAGATTTGTATAGATCAGTACCTTCCACTAATCCAGTCTTCCTCTGAGAATATAAAGAGGTTTTTGCCATACTCACAGATGCCGTAATCACACTTTTTTCCAAAACTCATGGATACTTAATATAAATCTTGGTGATGGATGCATTTTCTTACAAGTAATTCCACAGACTGCAGAATATTCACAGTTGTGCATGATCATATTTGTGAAATCAGAACCTAAAACTAGGGATTGTCCATACAATAATCTGTCAGAATTGGCACATACACTGTGCTTATACTGCATAAAGTATTTAATTCCAGCCAATAAAGTGCTTATGTAGCATCTGGCTTTGAAAGGCTTTGGTGGTGTAAAACAGTAATAATTTTCAGTTTTTCTTTTTTTGTAAAAATGTTATTTGACTAGAATACCTGCTCCTACAGCTAAATAAACTTTCCAGAATAAAAGGGCTGCAGTTTATCTTTTTTGTTTTTACTATCAATACTAAAAACCTAATAGGCTTTTATAGATGCAATATGTAGAGAATTAACAAGTTCTTAGCTAGTTGAAAAGAATAGCTATAGTTATTTTAAAAGGTCAGGTTTGACCTATTGGTTATGTGCTCCCACCAATATATATATATATATATATTTAATATATATATATAATATATAGTAGTCTCTTTAGCTTTGCAAATTGTTCAATATAACTAATACTGAGCATTGTCTGTAATCTCAGTGACTTGTTTCTCAGTAGACTCATATATATGCCTCTTTCTGTAATGGAATACCAGATGATTAATGAGGGAACATGGGTTGTTTTTGGATTTTTTTGATTCATATTCCACAGATGGAAGCGTTCTGGAAGCAGACTGACAGAGCCCAGCAGGCTTTTTTGGACCAATCAAAATGCTCAAGTGCCAAAGCAACAAAGATAATGATGGATATGACTGAGAAGATGATTGCAGTAGAAAGCTTGTTACGTGAATCTCAAGACTTGCAAGTGATGGTAAAGTAAAAAAAGAAATAAAAATTGAGAGCGATTTAGTCAATCTGAACAGAAAGAATTATGTCAGTGCACAGAGTCTGTCAGTCCTGCCTTAGGAGTGATGTAGACTGCTGAATCCAGTTGTCTCTTGGAGCTTTTTTGCAAAGAGCTCAACTTCCTTTGCAGTTTAGGAAGACTCACAGGAGCATGAACTGTCTGCACTTGAGTGCCAATTCTCAGAATACCACCTAGATTGTCATATTAGTAGAAAGCATTATTAATGCAACTGGTTAACCAGGAGCAAGAGCACTAGATCTAATAATGGAGAATCATTACTTGTGGGCATTATGACATTTCTTTTTCTTTCAGAGCATTTATTCCACTTTGATTGACAAATCCTAATTTAAATTTGAGGATGATTCTGTGTGTCCTGTGACTTTAACTGGAATTGAAAATTCTTATCAGCTGTTAGTGACATGGTCTGAAGAGGGAAAACCATGTTCATAAATGCACCAGCACTGAGCTTTATGTTGTGTGAAATCTAAAACATCCTTTATTTTTTTTTGCACAAGATATACTGAAAGAGTTACATGCAATTTATAGATCAACATAAAATTGGAATCACTGCATTTATTAGTAATTTGGAGTATAAACAGATAGAGTAATTATTAGCTTGTTAGTTTTGCATTGGAACAGCTAAGTAGACTGAGCTGGCCAGGTGTAAAAAAAGTCTTTCCTGCTTGTCACACTTGACCCAAACTGGGCTACTGTACAATAAGTTCCTTCATTAGAGTATATATATGATAAAATGTCTGGATACAGATAAAGGAGCTATTCCTACCTGAAGTCACTACTCCGATGATGCTGAAATCTCATTGCAGAGGTCCATGTAGGTACATCTCTATTAATTACAGTAGATCAGAGAATTGTGGAATCATTTGGGTTGGAATAGACCCTTAGATCAAGTCCAACTGTTAACTTGGCACTGCATTGTCAGACTCTTTCTAATCTTGCAGCATCGTTTAAAGGAGCTGCACTTTCACCCAGGAAACCTTTCCCTACTGTGATCATGGGCTGCTTCTTTAGTAGTGCAATGAGAGCTGCTAGGCCATAGGCAATTATACTGACTTTTAGTATATGTATTGAACTCTGTCTGACCGTGTATTTGAAGGAATCAGAGCATTAGCAGAATCAGGTATGTGTCCTCATTTCAAAATGAGGACTTGTACTGGTGTGCCATATATTACCTTGAAAAGAGGTCCAAGACTTCCGTGTTCTCTTCTGTCCATCTATCCTCCTTGAGTATATAAGTTTGTTCTGCAAAGCTGTTGTTGTTTTTTCCAGACTTAATTAATGTCTTCTTAACAGCTTATAAAAACACCAATAATTTTAGATTAGCTCTTGCAACTGGACATGCAATAAACCCACTGATAGCCTGCACTGATCAAGACTTTCAGAAGTATTTAAGTACATGAAGGTAGTCATTCACATGGTTTTGAGAAGCTTCTGAGGTTTTCTTCATGGTTTGGGAATGAATAATTCAATTAAAGAAAAGCACAACGAAAGACACAATCTTGGTTTCTAAACAGGGCTTTATGTTTGGTTTAGGTCATTCAGGAAAGGTTATTCAGCTGGGAGCTTATGGTGAAAATGATCGATTCACTGAAGTCCTCTATACCAGAAGAGTGTAAGGGTAGATTAAGTATTGTGTCAAATATTTTGGACCATTTAACTGTAAAGAATAATCTTTCAGTCCGACAAAAAGAAGAACTTCTAACAGATCTGCACAAGGCCTTCTGGGAACAGTTGGCACATTACAGTAATGGTGAGTACTTAGACTGGAACTCATGACTTACATGAGTTCTCATTTTATTAAAGAGTAAAAAATTTACAGCTTCAGTCCTATGTTTAAAACCCCTCTGTTTTAAAAAGATACTGATGAATTGACCAAGATCAGATTTATTCCGTAGGGTGTATATTTGGAATGGGAACTTTGACTTTAGGCCTTTTATATCTTGTTCCAAGTATTACTATGAACTTACTCTACAGTTCACATAATCTAATTTTATTAATTTGAATATAGCGGAAGAATCGCACTTGCTACAAGTATTTGCAATATTTCTCCATTTACTGTTTACATACTTGGCCTTGCTGGTGATACTGGCTGATGTAAGACAGTCTTATGATCTCCTGCTGGCATATGAAGCCAGAAGCAATTTTGCTATATATAAAGCAGTTGTACTATCACTCTTGTGAAAAGATAATGTTAAAGCTTATGATCTTCTTATAACTCTCTCTTTTATTATGTCAGACTAAAATCTTTTTAAAATTAAGTCTTTTCCTTTTACACCTCTTCACATTGCTTATCTGAAAAGTGTACAATTACAACAAAGTCTAAGCTGACTGACCCACTGGTTTAAGGTTCTCCCTGTGTCATTTTGTATGTTACCTACTGCCCAATATGTTGAGAAATATACCCCCAGCTTCTTTCAGGGTTCAGTGCCTCCCATCAGCACTCACAGAAAATTACAGTAAACATTTAACCAGAAGGAAAATAATGAGAACTACTTCAACACAGTTTCCAGAACCATTTCTGCTTCTTTCGGACGCATTTAAAGAAAATTTTCATAGCAAAATGGCATTAGGTTTAGGGTTCTGTGAACTGAATAGTCAGAATGAATGCAGTTTTGTTGCAGTATGTTCTTGCTGTAGTGCTTCTCACTCACTTTGGGCTTAGTGTTGATAAATTGTGCCTTATCTCACAGTCATAAATTCACAGAATCACTAAATGGTTGAGGTTGAAAGAACTTTTGGAGGTCGTATGGTCCATCCTGTCTGCTCACGCAGGTTGAGCTACTGCTGATTGCCCAGCATCATGTCCAGACAGCTTCTGTCTCCAGGAATGGAGACTCCACCTGAGCCAGCTGTTCTAGTGCTCAGTCATCCTCATGGTAGAAGAAACCTCCCGTGTTTCACTTTCTGGCAGCTGCCTCTGGTCCTTTCATTGGGCACTACAGAAAAGAGTCTGGCTCTGTCTTCTTTGTACCCACTCTCCAGGTGTTCATATACATGCTCAGATCCCCCCTTACCCTTCTCCAGGCTGAATAGCCTCAGCTCTCTCAGCTTTCTCTCACAGGAGAGATGCTCCAGCCCATTCGTCACTGTTGAACTCTCTTCAGTGTCTCCATGTCTCTCTTGTACTGTGGAACTGGACACAGCACTCCAGATGTGGCCTAACCAGAGCTGAATGAAGAGAAAGGATTGCTTCCCTCTGCCTGCTATCTTATGTTCAACCTCATGTCCACCAGAACCCTGGGTCCTTTCCTGCCAAGCTGCTTTCCGGCTGGGTGGTCACCAACATGTGCTTGTGCCTGGGGTTGTTCCTCCCCTGGTGCAGCACTTTGCACTTCCCCATTGTTAAACTTCAGGAGGTTTGCATCAGCCTGTTTCTCCAGGGTGTCAAGTGCCCTATGGATGGAAGCACAACCATGTGTGATGTATCAACCACTCCTCCTATTTTTTGTGACCTCTGCAGACTTACTAAATTTGCACTCTGCCCCATCATGCAGGTCATTAATGAAGCTACTGAGCAGGATTGCACTCCATTTTGACCCCTGGGGTACACCAGTACTTACTGGCTTCCCGGTGGACTTTGAGAAAGTTTTCAAGTCATCTTGCTGTCTGCTCACCCATCCTCTTCTCTGTGAGGATCTGCAGGAGACTGCATCAAAAACCTTGCTGAAGTCAAGGTGGCCAATATCCACCACTCTTCTGTCATCCACTGAGCCAGTTATTTCATCATAGAAAGTGCTGCAGACTTTCTCCACTTTCAGAACATCTAGCTGTGTAAACAGTTCGCTGATATTCACAAATACGTATATATTGTGATAATAGTTTATTTCATGGATCTTTGCTTCTAAAACTGTCTATGCCTAGTTCCTAGCTTTTGCACAGGTTTAGCCACTAACATTCTTTAAGCATAAGTGGGTGTCTCTGGGTGATTTTTCCTTCTTTTTGTCAATTTTCACGTGTTCCAAAGCAAAAATACCTCTGTCAAGGCCTTGATTTTATGCAAAGTAGGTGTTTATAGCTATATATAGCTATATATTATAGTTGGTACATCCTGTGCATAAGAACATTATCAACCTCCTGGTTTCAGATAGAAATGAAATGTGCTTTAAAAAAAAATTATCTGCAGTGCAGCATTTATCCCAATAGAGTCTTAGGTTGACCTTTCTTATGAGGTCCTAAATACAAAAGTTAAATTGTACCTATAATTCACAAACAGAGCACAAAGCCAGCAAGACTCTGCTCCTAGGATACAAAACAAGGAAGTAATAAAGAATCAAATAGTGTTTAAAAGTAAAACACTGCTACATTTATTTGAGTGATATTTTTATTACAGGCTTTCCTGTACTTTTGGTGCATTTTCAAGTGTTCTGTCAGGGCATCATCAGCCTGTGGATAAGCACAGTAAATTAGCATGGGGAATAAATAACATTCTTGGTGCTGCAGTGCTGTGCTCCTTTTGTTTCTCTGCAAAATAATTTCTCATAGTTAAAGCAGCTTAATGTAGTGGCAGAACAGTAGCCACAGGTAACTGTTTTTTGCAATCCCCTTAGCTGCTTGTGTCAGGAGTGAAGTACAGCTCTGGGGCAGGGCAAGTGGGAGAAATGAGTAAAAATCTTCTTAGGTGGACAGGCAATGAGACATGAAGTGGCAGAACATTTAAAGCACCAATTGCATTCAGCAGCCCAGGATCCAAATACACTCATGAATTTATATATCGCTTGAAGCTACAGGGGGAATGAAGGGGGAAGGAATTTAGTCCTAAATAGTTCACATTACTAGCACAAAATTGGAGGGACCTTGACAACTTTTACTGCAAGTTCTTGAATGAGTCGCTTTAGAAGTCTGCTATGTATGGCTGCATGCCAGTTCAAGGTAATCTGAACTAGCACTGCTTTAGACCTTTTCTCCCCACCATATGTTACTGCCCCTGTCCTTGCAGCAGCATTTGCATATCTGCCGTTAGGTAATTAGCCGCTTGCCGACCTTCTTGAAGCAGGAGGGGGAGGTTTGGAGTGCTGCAGGAGTCAGTCTGTTTCTCGAACTAACGCTCTCTTTGCATAAACAGCAGCACCAGTGAAGGGGAGGGTGCAGGATGGTAGCCGTCCAAAAACCTGATAGATTTAAGTGTCATGTAACAATCTAGAAGTTAACATCTAAAAAGGCCATTGGGGTAAGAAGTAAATTTCAAATCCTGCACGGTGATTACTTGTCTATTTCACTCACTAACAGATTTCCGTGAGCTTATGTTGTGTGACAGTAGCAGATGCTGCTTTCTCCCTGTGGAGTTGTAGTACCTAATTGTTTGTGGTTTATGTTCCAGAATGCATGCAACAAAGTAAAGACCTGATCGTGAAACAGCTGGAGCACCGTGCGAAGAAGAAGGAAGAGTTCAAACTCAGACAGGAAGCTGAGCAAGAGAGTCTCCTTAGTAAAACTTTCCTTACTGAAGATGTTCATAATTTTCTCAAGGTGAGAAAGTAAAAGCTTATTTTCACAGTTCTATTCGTTTTTAAGGCCAAATGTATTACAGATTTCTCCCAGTTCCATAAAATTGGGAATTTTGAGTCCTCATGAGAATCATGTGCAGCAGCACAGGTGGACAGGGTCAGAACTCCTGTTGCCACAGCTTTTGCTACAGTGTTGGTGTTGTCACATTGGAACAGAGTACCGACAGGGTTAATGCAAGATTGCATGTTTTGTAGAAAACATCTTTTACTTAGATATGGTGTGTTTGCTTCAAGACAGGAAATCTCTGGAGGAAAGTATCCGGCCTGCATTACAGAAGAAAACAGTCTGCACTGATCTAATTGCTTTTCTATGAGTGGGGTTATCAAGGCTCAAAAGACTTAGCAAATTTCACAGAAGCAGAGGAAAAACTAATTATGATCTCTGGCAGGATGCCTTAGGGAAGGTTTGCAATTGATAATTTAATACAGAATACAATGGCCAGTGTAATGTTTTCTTGGTCATATTTTCTAGAGATTTTTTTATTATTGTTCCAAATTACATACTAAATCAGAGTTCTTAACTGTAAATGCTGAGATCCGCAAAATTCGAATAACTGCTAAGAACTGCAAACCCAAGTTATTAAGAATTAAAAAAAAAAATCAATCCTCAATTTTCATGAAAAGAAATAATTTAAAGTGAAAGTAGTTCCATACAGCAGCATTAAACTTTTGATGAAATCTAATAACTTAGATAAAATTACTATATGAGAAGACCCAGATTCCAACTGCAGCACACTCAAAGTTTATTGATCTTAACACTGGGATTTTGCACCTCAGGGCCATATTCTTTAATTATATTATATGAATTGGATCATGCACTTACTGTTTCTGTATGCACACGTGCCTGGCAACACCTCATTTTAAAACAAGCAGAGCACTTTTTACATCTTTGGCTTTTCCAAACTTGTGACAAATAATTCTGTCACACATTTTTGTAGCCAGTGTGCACTTGTGAATATATTTTCCTCTTACACATTATTGGAAACTCTTTTACACATCCCAGATTCACTGAATTAAATTAGAAATTTTGCATTAAGACCCCTTCCCTATGAAGGCAGAGCCCCACAACTTTGTGCAAGTGATGCTCTATTCCATACACCTTAGAAAGCTGTTGAGTGGGCTTAGTTAAACTGTGGACTAACAATCTGCTCCTGACAGGCTGAGCAGGGAGGGGAAACTTGCACTTCATACTGCAGGGCAGAACACAGCTGAGTTTTGGGATTATGTCCAAATCCTGTACAATGCCCATGTACAAATTATGAAAGTCAGAAATGTAAGCCTTTCTGCTGCCACAGTGGGAGAGTCTTTTGTCCCAGAACAGATGGGGCCTTAAGTGTAGAAACACTTAAAGGAATAAAAAAATTTGTATCTACCTGCACCTCCCATGATTTGACTTAAATAGTCCAGTAATTGTTTTGTGAGAACAATCCACTTGGCACTGAGGAGCTGTTTTAAGTTTGTTTCATAATTTCACAGCCAGCCCAACAGTAAAGGAACTGGTTCCAAGGCATCACCATGAACCCAGAACTGTACCCATCAAAAACCCTTCTTTTCTCTGCCTTTCTCCCTTCACTTCATCAAGGAGCTCACACCATCATGATAACAACCTTGCCAGTAACTGACCTTTCTGCTGAATTTTAAGTGGTTGCCATTTATGATGGTGGATTTTGCAATAAACTTCATTCACGTCAGATTGTTCTAAACACAAGTCGGGTGGTAATGATTTAGTAGCTGCAGATCTGATTTTTTACAAGACAGAATGAGATACATAGTAAAGGTTAGAATTCCTGCATCATTCTGTCTCCTTCATCTATGTTTCTGTTGGAAAAGGAGCATTTTAATTTTGTTGCTTACTGGAAGAGAATAAAGGAATCATCAATGAAGAACACAAACCATAAAGTGTCAATTCCAGTAATCCAGTCTGGCTTTGCCTACCCACTGTGGACATACAAATTATAGCAGTTAATTTGTCAAGTTCTGTCATGAAGTATTACTCCATGAGATGTGTGAACTTTCAAGTCTACCTGTAGAAGAATGATCTGTACATGAAGAGCTTATGGGCACTTTGGTCCACTTTAGAAGAGCTCTATTGACAAACATAATGAAGAAAGCCATATTTACCATGGGAATGAAAGGGAGCACTTGGCAGTTTAAATAAAAATCTGGAATTTTTATGCATAATGCTACTCATTAGTCTGTAGATTGAGACAGACTTTGTCTGTGAAATACAGTCTTCCATGGGCCTGCCAACACATCCACAGTCACAGTCCTCACTTGAAGAAGGAGACTGCATTGCTCTTAAAACTGTGACCCAGGACCAAGTCAGGACCAAGTCATGGATCAGCATTTTAGGAACCACCATGGGACATGGTGACCAACCCCAGTGCAAAAGCCCTGTACAGTGTGATACAGATGTAACTCAGGTGTCTCATGATGATGTCAGGTGGCTGTTCTGCACCTCATAGTACTGGCTATGATGTAGTGATATTCATACACCGGAAAGCAGATTTCAAATCAGATAATTTCACATGTTTTGCAGTAGTATGTACATATTATTTAACCCCATATTGCTGAGGCTAAGGACTTTAATACTCAAGACTGGATAAGCTCAAAATAAGGTGGTAAAGAAAGTTTCATTTCCCACTGAGTCATGGTTCCACGTAAACAATTACTGTTGTAGTGATACGTGGAAGGAAAGAGGAGGATCACAAGAAACTATTAAGATCTTTTCAGCTATTTAAATATACCTACTATGTTTCTTTTAGGCTTACCATGAGCTGATAGAGAAACACTGGCAAGCACAGTGGGATCTGGAGGAGGAGGATGACTGCGAGAGCACAGAGACTGTTGCTGATCTTTACAAGGTGCCACTTCTAGTGATGAATGTCATTTGTTAAATTAATTTTGGAGATCATCTAACCCCACTACAGTGTCAGGCCTCGGGGAAAATTGGGGAATTGTAGGAAAGATCAGCTCCAGGGATTGCAGCTCCAGAAAGCTAAGCTGGCAGAGCAGAAGATGGAGGCAGGATAGTCTTCCATATCATCTTGCCTTTTCCATTATCTTCCCAAAACACTATGTTTCCTAACCTCATATTAGTCAGAAAATTCCTGCATGGTCTGCCAAAACATGCTGCCTGGGTGGCTGACAAGGCTGCAGTAATGTTGAGAGCATACAGTGTCTGCCATTACTACCAGGAGGGAGACTTAATTTATGTGGCATAATTATCTCTTCTGCGCCGCAGTTGGATGATACTACTATTACTGAACTTCACTACATCTCCAAATATAGTCTTTCTATCTCTTTATCACAGAGAAATTTTTTTGACTCTAGTTAGTTCCGTGAAATATGTTCAGATCCTTTGTAGTATTTGTAAGTAATATTTTTACATGTCTTCCTGATTTGGAAAATTCTAGGTGCTTCATGCTTTTGCATCATCTTTAATTATTTTCTGTCTGTGCTGAAAAAATATGATAACATGATCTATCTGGTGAAGCCCAAAACCATAGTCAGTAGTGACCTTTAATTAGGCTGGAACTAATCACTTTCAGCTCAACAGGATCATTGTCATGATTAATTATGACCAGATCAGGATGTTGTAGAAACTTGTGATCCCTATCACATAAGGATAATATACCTGTACAGTCTTAGTGAGCACTATTCCACATGCACCTTTTCAAATTCATTAAATAAAAAAACCAAAGCCACTGTATTTAGAACAAATAGTTTTGCCATGGTTTTATGTAATAGCACAAGCAACAGACAATTAGAGAAAAATTACTGCTTTGGATAAAGGAAAGGTTTTTTTGGAAGGATATACCAGTGAATCAGAGTAGGTTAATTGTATAAAGCTATGTCATACAAGAAAGTCAACACATTTTCTGATACTGCTGTGCTCAGTTCATCATCTGTAGTTACTAACCTTTCCATCACCTTCCTCAATTCACGTGAAGTCTGGAGAATAAACAAAATTTTTTTTATCCTGCACAGTTCCACCTCATTTTTGAAATTATATTGCTTTTCTTAATTGTGTACTCTTCTTTAGTAACACTAAGACCAGAAAATCCTATTTCTTTCAACACTAAGCTTTCTTTCCCACTATAGAAAAATTGGTTTGGGTGAATGAAGTTCTTCTAGAATTGCCAGGTTGCCAGGAGAACTGCACAAACTTGAACTCTGCCAATTCACCCAGCTCTAGGCCATTATATTCCATATTACAGCTGCTCTCCTATGACTAGACCCAAACAAACACTGGCAGATGTGAAAAACTGCAAGTACTGTGATCCAACTGGCATCTGTTAAATGAAGGTCCACAAATCTTAATTTCCACTTTTTTTTCTGTAAAAAACCATTTTTACTGTGATATTTAACATAACGAACAACTGCACTTTCTCCCCTTAACCCCAAATACAGATACTACAAATTGTTTTAGGAGAGGAGGCTGCTTTTGAATATACCTTATAAGCTAGAAAGAAGAGAATACAAATGAGCATAGCCCCACTGAAGGTAAATTTTTTAAACTTTTTCTGGGGAAAGTGCAGTAGTTACACATTTTCTATTAGTGGGGGCATAAAAGCAAAAGCAGACTTGCTATTAAAGGAAGGAGGTGCATCCCACAAACACAATGACTTTACTTCTCTCTCTGCTCCACCACACATTCAGAGCCAAAGTTCAGCTTGTACAAGCAGAAGTCTTTCCCTGAGCAGCAGGACTTTGCACTAAGTTGCTCCAGATTTGTTGTGGGGAGAAGCTGCTGCTACTAATGGGGAAGGTGAGGTAGCAATGGAAAGATGACAGAGATTTGACATGCTCCACAGTGCAGTTGGGTGACTGCAGCTCAGGTAGACTTAAACAAACAGACACAAGCTGGGTACCAGCAAGCCTCACATGGCAGTGGTCAGCTCTGTGCTAGAAGACCTATGTCCCCTCTGGGTTTGGACCTTAGTCCTTTGTAGAACCAGCTAGTTTGGGCACTTCTGTAAACAATGCAAAGCTTGATTTTGCCTTTCCAGAAGCTCTGCACTCACTGAAGCTTAACTGGTTGTCATTTGCCTTGCAAATGAAGAAGTTGAAAGATGATCTCAATGAAAAAGGTGATACTAAAATATAAGGAAGAGGTGACCATATGACTGAACAGGGAACCAGCGAATATTCTAGGGTCAGAAGAAGAGATGTCACTAACTTATAAGTGCCACTCCCTTGTGGAAGAAGATCCTTACTTTGTTCTCACAGTGTTTTTCTAAGCCCTTATCAAATTTCTATGCCTTTTCCATTTTTTCATTTTTTGTTTTTTAAACAGATTGTGTGTTCATCAAGATAGGTTTATACCACCCTATAGCACGAGGGAAGTCTGTACTGCTACAGATAATAATCAAAGAATTATCCAAATTGATGAATAAATATGTGAAAATTCAATGAGCTGGAAGCTAACTGTGTTTGCATAGGATAATTGTGTAGGTTTGTTTTGTGTACGCATGAATAAATCAATTAAAATGATTTAACCAAGGTCAATGGAATCTGTTGATGCCTGAAGTGAATGAATGAGTTCTATTTGCAGGATAGTGTAGGACTTTTCAGCCACTCTAGTGGATTAAAATAGTGTGCTGTAGGTGAATAGTCTGTGTCTAGACACAGGCTCCATAACTAATTTTTGAAATGCATGTTGAAGAATGGGAGTAAATTATTTTGATTATTACAGTATATCATAACTGAAGGAAAAATTGTGCAGAGCTAATTGAATGGCTTGGCCTGATATTTTCATGAACAGGGTCTGCAGAGTTATCCTGTATACAAGGGATTTTTTTTTTTTGCTGTAGTAACAGTTTTGTCTTGGCTTGGATAACTTTTCAGTTACAAAGTTTTTACTATCATTTTCTTTTAATTGGCAGCAATAACACACTACCCACCCCACTCCCTGCCTCAATATATCCTGTTCTGTTTCTCTTGGAAAGATTAATGACTATCTCAAGTCTGTCTAAAAATCAGCGTATCAGATAGTCACCAACCTNTTTTTTTTTTTTCTGGTGAGTTCCCCATGTATTTTAGTAGGGAAAGGAGAAGTGAAGAGGTTGGGGGATAATAGTTCTTTATTAAGAAAACAGACATGCAGGTTCCACAAAGGAGATCAATTAACAGCTAGGAATTACACAGTACAGGGTAAGAAAGGTCTTTTTCCTCTGCCTTTATTTCAAAAGCATAAAAACACAATTTATTGTCATTTATAATTCCCCTTTACTGATAGTAGTTCAGCAGAATGTTATTTCATTTGACTTGACACAGGAATGAAATGCACAGCAATTTGGACTAAAAGCTATCAAGTCATGAGTTATCAATGGGCAAGGCAGTAGACATTTTATGAATGGGTAGACAGAAATGTGAGTTAGAGGGAAAGTATTTGATTTTTTCCTTTGTTAAAAAAAGGGAGAAAAAAAATTTTGACGAGATAAAAAGTACAGATTCTCAGACACTCTTTCATTACTTTCCTTAGGTAATTTTGTTAACATGAGATAGGGTTAGGGATGCTGGACTGCGTTTTTGGGTACCAAGAGCTGTCATCTTTTTAAGAGGAGTCACTCAGTTTGTCTCAGGTGGAAATCCCTGTCAAGAGACCTCCACCTCAAAGGCTGACTTTTGAAATTTTTGCTCTGGGATTTACCCCAAAAAGACAGCATCATCTGATAGATTAAATTTGTGAACTCCTACCATGTGAGCTCTTTCTAATTCTGGGTTTGGGCACTATTAGATTTGTTTCAGTCGCCTCAGTCAAAGCTGATACAAGATGTCTGGTATGGGTAGCCTTCATTCTGAAGTTTTCCTCTTGCCTTATTGCATAAGAAAATGTATTTTACCACTATGTAGATTCACTATTTGTTTATAGTTAGGTCTCACGAGGGGCATAACCTTATTCACAAAGGCACTTTTGTAAAAAGGGAGTACCAGAAGAGAAGATTGAAACTGCCTCCTGAATAAATCAAAGACCAGTGAGGGGGAAAGACTGAAGTTTCAATAAATCTCCATTTTAAATGTATGGAGTGGGGCTTTTTTATTAACTTGTACTAGGGATGTCTTCAATGTCAATGTGTGTTATCGATGTTAGGATGCTTAAAAGCAGGGAGTGTTTTCATTTTCCAATTGGCATTCTAGAATTCTTCTCAAGGAAGAGAGAAATGCATCCAATCAGCTTTTCCCCATTTAGAGTGAGTGCATCTTCTGAGTTATATGAAGTATCTTCTAGTGGCCAGTGGTGTGCATGTTCAGTGTCCCAGAATTTTTGATGCATTTATGAGATGTAGGATCTGAGTATTGAATCTCTGTCCTTTGTAAGATACAGTATGGGTTGGGAGATGCATCTCTTACCTCCTCACCAAATGTCCTAGCCACTGAGCTTCTGGGGGCACATGCAAAGTGTTCTACGGCTTTAATCAAATACTTTAATTCCTGTAACAAAATGTTCTGTCACAAGTTCACAAATAGCTGTGCAGTTGCCTCATTGAGATAATATATACTTTTCAGTGGCTGGCATATAAAATAAACTATAACCAGCCTTTCTAAATACATTTTCTTGCTTCACAATTTCAGTATTCACTCATCTATATGTAGGAGCCTTTTAATCATTTAGGTTTAAGGAGGAGAATTAATATTGTTCTTTGAGTGAAATCTGATAAGCTATGTATTTCCCCTGGTTTTTGACAAAATTCTGTATTTACTTCCTTATTTAAAATTCAGATGCACTCAGCATTTTAATCTAAGCCCATTTTATTTCCATGTATACCCCATGATATTTCTTTATGCTTGATGTATCTCTCTGGGGACTTTTTGAAAAGCTTTGAGATTGACTTCCAGGTACTACAAACAGGTTCATTCAATCCTGCAATCAGCTATTCTATTAATGGAATCAATTTGAATAAATTCCATTAAGTCAAAGCTCTAAAAACAAGAGAAGGCATATCAAGAAGCTTGTAAAAAAATATTTGTAGAGGCTCTATCCAAAAATAAGATCCTGGAAGCAGTACTGATTTTCCTTTTCTTTCCTGTGGAAAATAACTTTTATAATACATAGTGTACCATCCCTGCTCACTGACAGACTTTTGAAACTGCAGTTTGAAATCAAGTGCGTTCCTTAGAGTACAAATAGTTTTGAACTATTTTGTTAGCTTGAGTCGCTGGGTAGAATTCAATCACATCTGCAATCTTTTCCTAAATGCAGACTTAGTATTTCCCCTACCAAATTTTAGAAGGCCCTTCCACCAGATTTTTTCAAGTGCTGCATTACACAGCATGGCCGCTGTATTGTCCCTGTGGTATGGCCTCTGGGTACAGCATGCTGTCCTCCTAGGTCTGGCAGGAAAAGACTGCCTGGGCTTTGATGTCCATGTGATTTGGCCCATCACATTAATGAGGTGATATAGGTAAGTAATTTTGTGGGAACAGGACCTAATCACATTTTTCTTCAGTAACTATATCTGAAGAACACAGTGGTAGTGCCAAAGGTAAGTATGCAGTATAATTTGAAGATGCAGGGGGTACACACATAACAAAATGGCATTGACAACAAGGAACAAACCACCATATTTTTGTTCTGTGAAAAATATTTCCTAGTAAGTAATAATACAGAGCTGTGAGCATGCCAGGGGAATGCTATCAGTTCTACAGCAAAATGTTTTCAAAAGGGATTTAGCTGCCATTGTTTAGGAATAGAATTCCTTAACACCCTGCCTGAGATCTTTTGATACTGCGATGGAAATGCCAGAGACTTCTCTAGACTGCTTCTGAACTATTTCAGACCCAATAGAAATTCTTATATAACTGAACATGCAGTAAAGGCAGGAGAATTAACTTGTCCTGAAAGGCTGGTAAAGCTCAGAGATATTTTACAGAGATAAAGCCATTATTCTTTAAATGTTGTGTGGGCTATGTAAATTAGAAATACAGCATCTTTGAGTTTATGTTAAGTCTGAGAACTTGGAGACTCAGATTTTAAAATAACAGCAGAAGAGAGAATTCAAACAAACCATTTGGCATTGCTTTTGCCAATAAGCCAGGCCCACAACTACACAGATGATTAGGATGGTATAAATCCTACCTCTTGTTGTAACAGGAACTTGTAACTATAATAATTAACAAGTAGGGGCATTAATCCTTCAGCATAGGATGCAAATGTTACCTTAATGATTCTGTCACGTCCAGATGGTGAGCAATCACTAGAAATGGGAAAAGTATTATAAGAAATTAGGTGTTATGTTGGGTCTTTGACTACTAATTCTCATACTTAATGCCCAGTACTCAGTTTCAAAAAGCCATAGTCCAATTTGCAAGAATTTGGAATACTTGAGATTAAAGAAAGCCAGTGGGAGCTGGATTCTGAAAATCCTGCCTTCTTTAAAGAGGTTAAAGTGGAAAGAGCTGAGACAGCTCATCTCAAAGGTGTAGTGAACATGTTTTGTAGAGTTGTGTCTCAATTTTATCCATAAGAAGAGGTTACTGCAGGGAGCTGTTAAGCTATTTATTGTTTGTGAAACAGCTAATTAATATGGTGATTAGCATCCTAGAGGGATCATAGGAGGAAAATAATAATTTAGTACTCAGTGCACAGCTTGTATATTTTACAATAAATGAGAAATATAAAATATTTTTTAGAAATCAACCAGTTCAAACAATATTGATAAACCTAAACATGGAACAGCTAAAGGTGCTGTGCAAACATTACATGAACCCCAAATTTATCATTATGGGGACACAGAACTACATTTCACATTCAACCTAAGTTCTGATCTTTATTTCTGAGTTCTCGTCTTTGCACTTTAACATCCTCTTTTGGTTTTTGTGGTGTTTTCTTTATTATTATTACTCAGTATTTTCTGTTTTATGATTCAATTTCTAGCAGTTGAAATGGGCTCTTACACAATAGTACATTATAGCAGTGTATGCTTTACCCCCTGCAAATAGTTCACTAGAACTTTTTTTGTCTGTGAGCGGCAGACAAATATATTTGACATCTAGATAGATATCCCTGTCTTTCTATTGAGAGGTTCTAGATTTTGATCATCTAAGAAATTGTAATTAAAGTTGTATTTAAAAGAGGGTAGCAGGTAGAAGACCTGACTTGTTCCTGTAACAGGAATCCTTAAAAGAGTTAAAAATAAGAGAAGAGAAGAGAAGAGAAGAGAAGAGAAGAGAAGAGAAGAGAAGAGAAGAGAAGAGAAGAGAAGAGAAGAGAAGAGAAGAGAAGTTCAAGTGTTTTCGAGAGGGTTAACACTGGTTTGCAATGAAAGCAAGCCCAGTGAGGCAGTAAAGATTTTTGGACTGGTAGGATCATGCAGAGCTCTCACAAAAATAGCTTATCATCCCACAGGAATACTGCAGTGTCCATGTGACTTTCCAGTGTGTTTTTGTTCCCTTTCCAGCTGGGAAAGCTACCTGTCCCCACTCCTTCTCCCAGGAATTGTCTCAAATTGTACCAAGTTTGCCAACACAGCTCCTATCACCACTGTGTATTTGACAGTGAAACTAGAACAGAGTTTTTAGCTTGGATGCCATCTGACTAAATCACCTCAACGCTTCTTGTAAGTGAAACAGCCTCAGCAATTAAAAACTGCTCATATGGGACCACTTTCATTAAAACTGTCAGAAGATGCTTGTTTTCCTAGGCTTGAAACTATTTTGCATCAGGATGAATATGAATAATTCTGTTCTTCAGGTGCTGAAGAGTGTCATATTTTGAAGTACCAACTATTGACGACTAATGTCACTTTTGTCTTGTACTGTCTCTTTTGACTCTTCCTACTTTCTTGATTCATTTTGTATCAGCACCTGTGAAAATGTGCCTATGAGATGGTGTGCTACACCAGATTGTTTCCACAGCAGCTTTCAAAATAGGTATTTTTATAACATACCACCATAGCCAGTAGAAGAGGATATTCTTTTCTACTGCAGTCACATGTGAGCAACAGTTAGGGTTCAGGGTCTCATGCATTCATCCACTGTTTCATTTTAAATGCCTTCTGTAGCTTGAATCAGAACCTTTAAGTTGTTCCATCTACAAAACCTGGTCTTTTTAACTCAAGCTTTAGTGGCACTGATTTTAGCTCTAGGAGTTGGTCACCAGCCCGGTGTATTCACATGGTTTCCTCACTGGCATTATGGAACATGCAGTGAAACAGCTCCAAAGGACCAGGGGTTCACTTTGTCACCTGTTTCTCTCTGTCCCTCTCTGTCCCTCTGTTAGGAGTTGTACACTAAAGCTTCCCAGGCTTTAGCAGAGTTGGTGACGGAGCTGTTTCTTCAGACCCTGCCTGTAGTGACCGGCCTCTCTGTAAGAGAATGTGAGCTTCTGAAAGAGGAATGGCAGGAGAATTTGGTCCCTCAGCTGGAGAAATGGCAGAACCACCGCCAGAGACATTGGAGGCTTTTCCAGGAGCAGCTATTGCAAGAAAAAGAGGTAAGATCCATGTTATGTTTTGGGACCTCAGGGTCTAAAAAATGGGATATGGAAAAAAAATGATGAAGATACTTACCTGTGGGGAGTGTTGTGTGTATAAATATATAGCCTGGTCCAGACATAGCTCCAGGCTCAGGAGGGGCAGTGTTACCTGCAGCATGGAGTGAATATGTATGCTGTGCATGTAGGCTTGCATAGAGAAGTCAGAGAGTAATTACTGAACATCTGTCCACAGTGTTTGACAGCTTTGTCAGCACATAAACACTTTTTGGCAAGGCTGCTGTCTGATGCCCTCCACTCTCGAACATCTACAGAAACAGTTCAAAAAAACCTTCACCAGGACTGTTTGGAGGGGGTATATATGAATACAGTTTACAGACAAGGAATCCTTGCAATGATAAATATTTCTAATTTTTATGTATTAATACAATAAAATTGGAAACATATGATACTCACTTTTATAAATCTTCTCTACTCAAACATGAAAAAACACATATCCAGCTTTCCTACTCTGTTTGTGCCCCCTACACCAGAGGAGAAAAGCAACAAATGCAGAGGCAGGTGTCTTTAACATCAGGCTGGGACTCAAAGGTGCCTTCAGTTTATTCATGCAGTGCTATGTCTCTGTTAACACTGCTTCTAACACAGCTTAGTCAAAGAAAGATGTTCTCTATTCAAAGGTGTGTCCTTTCCTAAATGTTAAGTGTGTGCTGCAATGTATAGAGTAATTGGAGCTTCTTAAATAAAAGGTTGGCAGATTTCTTTAACCCTGGCAGAATCATATTTTCCCTTGCCCTCATTCTGCAAAGTGCCTAGACAATCCAGTACATTCTTAATGAGGTACTGAGCAAGTCCTTAATTGCTACAAACTGCATTAAAGTGTTCAACTTTTTCACCCACTCGTATTTAGGATTCTACTGTAAAACACTGATTCAGGAAACTGTGTGTACTTAATCTGCCAGAGTTAGTGAGTTTAAAACACTCTTCGGAATGCACAAGTAAAATTCTTCATTGGAAATTCTTAGACATTTCCTTTTTTTCTTCTATATTTTCCTTAAGCTGGAGTTAGGCAGCATGCACCTCCTTGATCTTTTTATATTTCCTTTATTGTAACTGACCTGTTTTGAAAATCAATTCTGTTTTTCTGTTTTGGTGCCACAGGACTTTCTAGCAATCTAAATAAACTAAACTGTGCTTGAGACCAACCACTGATGCCAGTGGATCTGCTCACATCCCTAGTTAACAGTGGCCATTTGTATTTTCCAGGACAGCTAGCTGGCATTTAGAGTTTGATTTTGGCATACCTGTACCTTTGGTAAATAATAAAACAATGTCTGACCTCAATTTTTTTTAAAATTATTTTACTCCTTTTTATCAAGGATTAGATTGAATACCTGACTTGTCAAGTTTAAACCTTACTGTTCATTTTTACATTCATCAAGGGTTCACAAATTGCCTGTCCTTGTGTGTGCATGGCCTGAGCAGCCTGGTCTGGTAGGTGAACTACAAGCACAATTGATAGTGCACAGAGCACTGAGCACTGTGGTGGTATTCACTGTCATAGAAACCACAGAGAAGCAGGAGGTTCTGGTGTGTAACTTATGAGTAATGTCATGTCAGAGTGCATGTTAGGGCACCTCTGCTGTGGCCCTTCACTGTCCCATTGAACCTCAGCCCTCCTTCAGGGCCAGAGAGGATGCATTTAACAAGTAAGAGGTTCCCACAGAGAAGGACATCTCAAGTCTGACATTTTGGTCCAAAAATGCTGTTTGTACATTCCTCTGTTGCTATTACTGGGCACACTGTTGAGTGGAGAAACGATACCCAGGGAATTTTTCTCAAAGGATTTAAAGGATTAGTTCATCTCCAGCAATCAGCTGCTAGATAATAGCCCTTTGGTCAGCACCGTGTGATGGATTCATTGTGTGTGAATTCAGGTGTTCTGGTCATGCCCAAGCATAGGTTATTTAAATCAGAAAATTGACTTCCTGTCACTTTCAGTGTACCCTAGCATTCATAATGTAAAGCAGATGACTTCCTAGCTAAAAAAAAAAAAAAAAAAAAAAAAAAAACCAAAAAACAATAAAGGATTTTCTGACATAATTAACAGTAATTACTGAGGTAAAGAACTATAGGGGAATTAACTTAGCAATGACAGAGCTGTCCCATTGGACTCACCAGCCCTGCAGTTGGGCTTTATTCAATATAAAAATTTCCTGAGTAGCAGACAGAGCTGTCCTAAGGACAAGTGATTCTGCAGGATAAATTCCAAGAAGAGATAAGAGTTCCTCTTAGTGAGAAATTCATTGTATGATTCCTCAAGACAATATTCTATGCAGGAGCCTAAGTACCTTTTTTGACTTAATGCTTGTGGCTTTTTGGAAAGTATTTGAACTAAAAGGGAGAAAAATCTGCTTTATATCCAAAGAGAGCATGCAGGGAGAGATAGCTATTCCACCAAAGCTAGGCTGGCAAATTTTCATGAGACTGAACAACATCGCAACCCATTTTACTATGTTCAAATGCAAAGTGCATTTCTTCTCTGTTTCCTAGTATAAACACAGCAGCATGAGCATTTAAGCAATAAGCTGACACTTGCATCCTACAAAAACGGACACGTGGTTTCCACTGTAAGAATAAGAGATATTGGACACTTGTGACAGGTGATTATGTCATTTGGGAGATCCCACAGATGTTAGAGTGCTGACTATGACAAAAGATCCATAAATCAACAGTCATATTGACAGGCCTTTTAAATTGTCAGGCATTTTGCAGCAGGAGATACATCTTTCATTTTCCTTTTGATAAATGTGCTATACAGTCACCTGCTTTATAGGCTTGAGAAGTCTTAATGCCAGAAGCCTTTCAACCAGGGTATTTAGGTGTGCTTTTTAAGGTGGCTCTAAAAGACATTTTTCCCTTTTACTTGAACCACCTTCTTTTTAGGTGATCTTTCCTAAGATTTATACACGTCTGGAATACGATGTCCTTTGGGAGCAAAGAATCACTTTTACAACTGAAAAGGAAAAAATCAGTTTCATATATAACTTTGCTTTATAGGCTTGAAGATATGAGTGAGGCAAATGGGAATAAATGACTAGTGAAAATAAATTTTGAGCATTTTCCCACATAGTCCCTAGCTCATGTTTCTGTAGAGAGCAGTTTCAGGGAGCAGCCTCCTGCACCAGGCTGGGACTCACGTGGCAGTCAGTGTGCATAGCACCCCATCTACAGGCCGGGATGGAGAAATTGCTTTCCTTCCACTCCCTGAATAATCTGTGCTGAAGATGTCAAAACAGGAATGAGAGGCATATCCCTCCCCTTTATTGCCAAAGAGTAATACTTAACTTCAGCAGTGCTTCAGAAGATCTTGTAATGGACTTGTGACCAAAAGCAAAATACTTGGAATAAAAGAATAAAAATGGGATGAGATTTCCGTTTATTCCCACATCATTGTTTGACACCCATAGAGCTGAACTGGTACCTGCTTACCAGTTTTCACGTGGCATTTTATCACTTTCTCTGGTTTATTTTCTAATAGTGATTGGAATAACACTTTCAGAAGTGAGGCGTTCCTTAGATCTTTACTCCCCATTTGCCATACTTTGTTTGCTGGTTTTACTGGTTGAATGGAGGAATCAGAGAGCCTGAGCTCTGTTCCAGCTGCTAAGTTTGTGCAGCAGCATAAGTTTTTCCCCTCCTTATGACTTGTCTTTGATCAAAGTAAGGCGAATATTCCCAAGAACAGGAAAGCTTGGGGACATGCCTGGTGACTTGACCCAGCATTGGAATATTGGTGTAAGCACAAAGCCTGAGCTTAGCTGAAAAACCTGGCCTGAAAAAGTAGCTGTCTCTGTTTTGCTGGTTTTCAGCCACATGCCAGCAACCTCAACATTCCCAGAGAATCTTTGCTGTCGCATTTCTGCCTCTGTGTGTGAGGACTTCATGTATTTTGGAGGTGGAAAATACCCAGCTCTGCCAGCACATCCCAGTGAGCTGCCTAAATGTTGCTTCCAGTAAAACATACTGGAAATACTAAAATAAATATTCTGTTTATTCCAGCTATTCCTTTCCATCTTGATCATCTTCCTAATGGCCTTTTTGAGACAAAACACTCGTTTAGTATTTGGTCTAATTCTCAATCTTCCTTACTTATCACCTCATCATAAATGTGTAATAATCCCCCTCCTTTCCTCTTGTTCTCTTACTACTTACACGACTGAGGTACTTTTACTGTGTGCTGGAAGAATTTCTGCTGTATACTCAGTTTCCCACTGGTCTCAGGGAGGTGCAGAGACATTTTATAAATTTGGCATCCAGATTACCCTCAAATGCACTCTTAATGGAAAAGGTGACTCATTCTTTAGAAGAAACTCTTCACTACTACAGAACTAGGCTGTTTCTTCATAAACAGAAATAAAGAAAAACTACAAGAAGAGCTGTCATGCGTGCCTTTTTGGATAGGATATACTGATAACAAGTGAGGTGTTACATTTTGGGTTCTTGGCTGCAATATTATATCATTTACCATTCCAATTGTAATTCAGATATCATCTTCTGTCTTCTGTCTCTTGGTGATATATACCCTCATGCTATTTGACTTGCCCTTCAAGAACAACTTCTCAGTGAATAATCAGTGAATAATCATAATTCCAAAAATGATGGAAACCCATATCTGAACCACAGCCACTATCTCACTGGAAATAAAAATACTTCTGGAAAGTAAAAGGTCATTTTCAGACTTTCTTTTAACTGCTGAAAGAGACATTAAAGTGCATGACGTGATGGATCTACAAGGCATGTGCCGAGAGGTGTGAAACACTAGAAGCCATATCCACAGAGCTGCTAAGGGGAAATGCTGATACAATTATTACTTCAAGCAAGTCTTTGCCATCTGTCATGATGATACCTGGAGACTTGATAGACGTTAATTTGATGCTTGCAGCGTGCAATCAGAGAAGACACTGTGCTCAGCCATACTCTGTGATTATCAGACTCACCTAGACTCATACCAGTTGAGATCTGTCTACACAGGTACATCTGAGGCTCTTGCTGAGACCAGCCTAGTGGGCCTCTGGTGCCATGCAGACTTTTGAGCTGTGCTTCTCATGCTCAGCTGCACTCTTCCCATCTGTCACTTGTTGTCGACTGCCTGCCTATCCTCCTGCTCAGGAACATGTGTTTTGGTAGGGTTTTCTACATGGAGAAAGGTCAATTAGATGTGTCATTGTGTATACTACAGATAAGGCGCTAGCTATGAAAGAAATACATTTTTATTTTGAAGCCAAAGATTATGAGGTTTCTGATGTTCTGCACTTCCTGGAGGAGTTCATTCTGTGCTCACAGAGGAAGTCTCTCTCCTACACAGACCACTGCTTCCCCAGGAAAAGACTCATATCCAGCAGGAAGGCCCAGTACCACTCGGAATTTCTAACACTAGCAGTTGTACAACTATACATTTGTGCACATTTTTGCACCAGATGGAAACTGATCTCCAAATGAGCCACTCCCCTTCCCCTGCCTGTCCCGGTAGGGGAGTGGCAAAAGCAGAGACTATGGGTTGAGATGACAATTTACTGAAAGTACAAAGCCATGGAATTAGAAATGCACAATAACAACTGCAATATTAATAGCAAAGGTATACAAAAAGAGATGTTTTACCCAGCAAAAAGCTGCTCACCACCAGGAAGAAAAAAGCAGATGGCCGATACTCTCCATAGGTCATGTCCACTTGGCTTCCCCAGACAAAGTGATATGGCAACCGTTCCCACGCACTGCCCACATGGACATCGGGAGCAATGGCAAGGGAACTTCCACAGCTAACATTTCCCACACCCCCCAGCCTGAAACAACGAAAGCCAGTGACAGATAAATCCCCTGAGTCAGGCTGCATCACTGCACTGCTGGGCTCAGTTCTGCACGGGTGCCTGTTTATCCCACCCCGCTGCGCTGGAGGTGGTCCTGCAGGTCGCTGCTGCTTTTCCAACCATTCTGCCACCTCCTTTCAGCTCAGCTCAGCTGGCCCAGGCTCAGCTCAGCTGTTGTCACCAGGGCTCCCCTCGACTGGACTGGGATTCAATGCTCCCAGTCCTTTCCCCGTGGCAGCTGCTGCACCGGCACTGTCAGTTCAGCACTGCTGTTGATGAGGGTCACTGCCACTCTCCTTTCAGCACCCTGTCCTGCAGCCACTGTCCGGAGAAAACAGGATGGGGAGTAGGGGTGCCAGCGATGCTGACACCTTCCTGCTGGAGAGAGAGAGGCAAAATGGGGCCCACTTCTGGCAGCGTGCTCATTTTCACCCCAGAACCACTCCCACAGGTGTGATATGGGTGGTAGAATAACAACCTGGATATGCCCACACTGCGCTGAGCTTCAGCCCCTCCTGCAGCCAGGAAAATGTCTAATCCTTTGCTGGAAGTACTGATCTAGTGAAACCTACCTGTCTGCCATAATAGGAAATTTAGTCCCTTGTGTTCTGAATTAGGCTGAAACACAAAGTGAAACTCTCAGAGACCCTGGGTATTATATTTAATTTAGGGTTCTGGATACATCAGCAGGTAACCTGCTTTTATTCAGCTGTCAGTAGCCTGAAATACACTCTTCATCTTACAGTAAGAGTTTGAGCCTTGCAAATTTTTCAGCTTATGGCTTGCTATTCCATAAATTCTAGCAATGTACTAAACAGAATCTTAAGTCCATATTTCCAAAAGTTTACAGTCTAATGGCAAATCTGTCAAAACTCATTTAAAGATTAAATTCTTTGATCTAAATATCACCCTGGAGGAGCTGTAAACTTGCAGTCCATATACTTAGCTAATCATGTAATCTCCATTTCCAACTATTAGCACTGTGTACTATGACAAAAGTGTGATGGAAGATGATATCTTTATTTTTGTTCAGTGAAAATAAAAACGACATTCTTTACTAGTGAAAAGATAAAACAAATAAAAAAGCTACTGCAACCTGCTGATAAGCATCAATGCAGTATTTTGTGCCATATTGTTATTTTTCTCTTGTTCCTCTGTTGCTGAAACCAAAAAACCTCTGGGAGACACAGCTCAGTGCTGATCCAAACCAGTGCAAAGTCTTTCCAGTGCATTTTGTTTAAGATTTTGATAATTAAAAAAAAATATTCCTAAGTAGAATAATTTTAATTCAGCATGAGTTTGTTTTTGAAAGCAAGGGATGATTTTTTTTAGCAAATTAAACCCTTGTTTCTTAATGTGGTGGCTGACTGAAATCAGAATATCTTATGTTTGTAATTCTTTTCCCTGCTTTTAGCTCTGGATAACAGAATATGCTCTGTCTGCTGTAATGCAAAAGCACCTGTCTGAGAAACAAGAGAAGATAATTCAAGGTGTCGTAAGCAGACTAGGATGCCTCAGTGACAAGTAAGCACAGTTTCATCAATGGTCAGTGGGATAAAACTTCACTGTTGCATGCCCAGATAAAAACTTGTGTACTTTACATTGTGGAAAGCAGTGCTGAGATATTATTAGCACCTTCAGACAGAGAGGCAATTGCTCTAGTTTTTTGTTTGAGTATCAAAAGCAAATTAAAAAAAAATAGACATGTCACTACTCCTGGAAAGTAGAAAAAACAGTCTTTTGTGATTTTTCACTCGTGTGCTTTATCTACTGTTTGTGAGTGGTTTCTAGTCTTGAACCAGCCTCTCTCTGCCCTCCCTATGTCATACTGGAGTTGTATTTTCTGCAAAATAAAATGTTCACTCCAGCAGCTTATCAATGGTTATTTAACTATTTTATTTATTTTTTCATTTTAATTTAATTTCTATGTGACAGAACTAGAAGTGTAACACAGCAATACCCATTCTTTACTCCTGAGCAGCTTTCCAAGGCATGCTTTGTACGAAAAGACATTGCACAGAGTGAAGAATAACTCTTGTCACCTTTAAGCAATGACTTTGCTGAACATAGGTGTGCCAAACCAGCAGGCAGCTTCACTGATGGATTTTTAATGGTGCTTTTTACAGGTCTGTTAGCTATATATTGCAAAAACACCAACTTCTGCTGTGTTCAGTGCTCAGAAGGTTAACCTTCCGAAGAGTTGGAATGGCAGCCCTGGCACGCATGAGACTGTCCAGAAAAAAGAGCTCACTTCAGGAGCTGAGAGAGCAACATACCCTGCAGAAGGGATCCTCCCTGTGCCAAGATGAGGACCAGTGGCAGTTGCAGAAGGCAGTGGTAGGTACAGTGTCTGGGTGGACTGTCTACAGAGGTCTCATATGCTGTGATATTTGGCATTAGAAGTAGCCATGGAAGATCTAAACCACAAGTAAAGAAAGGTCCAAGCTCCAAGGAGAAAGAAAAATGTTCCCTGTCAAAAATGTGCCCATTGCTGGCATAGGAGGTCCCTGAGTGTGCCTGTTGTAGTTTGGGCAGACATTTTTAAATCACTGATACTTTATCTACTGTACAGCCATCTGTGATATGTGCATCATAGCAAGATTATTTAGCAATTTATATGAAAATACTAATGCAAGAAGGCAAGGATGCCAACATGTATAAAGCTACTGCTTCAGGGTAAGAGAAACTCCTAGTAGTTCTGCTGGGGATCATAATATGCACTTGAGAAGCACTTACTTGAGCATTAGGAGCAATTCTTACTCATATCACACCAAGTTCTTCTATACTCTCATAATTTTTCATTCTTTTTTCTCTCTCTCTGTCCTAAGAACCTCAACATCCATTCCCCATCCTTCCAAAGTATCTGATTACTCTAGGTCAAGAAGACAAAAGAAAGTTTAAGGGATTTTTAGACATGATATTCCCGTAGGTCACTTTCACATTTGTTTATGACTGGTTTTTAGTGTTGATCTATAAAGTGTTGTTGGTTATGTAATTACCTGCATTGGATATTTATGTAGAGCAACACCACATTTCATACTTCAGCCTCAGACATCCCTCCCAGCCGGTGTCAGTGATCGTCCCTGCCCAACCCACTGCTGCTGCACGTATGGGTTGAACCCACCAAATGCATTGCAGCTCTATGCCCCATGCTGTTGCTGTGTAATTAGCTGAGAGGTAAAATTTCCTATCCCTCTAGTTTCAATTTGCATGATACAAACCCTCAATCTCCATGTGGAAGAGGAATAAGGAAAATTTGTGTCCAGCTGTTTTCATATTTGAAAAATGTCAGTTGAAGCAGTTTCTGTTAGGTTTGAAAATCTTAAAAACCTCATTAACTTTCAGAAGAAATGAAATATAAAATAATAAAATACAGCTGTGTATCACTGCATTCCTCTTGCTTTCTACTAGTCCCTCTCACTTAGCTCACATGGAGACGTTAATTGATACAATCACTGTGTTCCCTAATGAAAATGAAATGTGCCAAGATGTTAGTGTTCCTTAGGCCTGTCTCCGTTACAGCCTCTTTCCAAGTCCTGCTAAAACCCATCTCACAAGGAAGTGCCTAACAATACATACATAAGATCCCTGCTGCCAAAAAAGTAGGGCATAGGTGTGGAATTGTGTAAAGTCAAGAGAGAAAAAACATGTTACAAAAAACCTCTGAAACTCTGAACCAATCTATAAGGAGTTAAGGGAAAGGTTAATTTACAGACACCCAACCATACTTTTAGACATACTTTGTTGTTTTACCTAAACTTAATTTTTGCTTGGGCCAGTTTTATACTGGTGGACTGTGGCATATCTATCCATTGATTTCATATAGAATGTAAAATGACTGTAATTAATCCTATCTTGGGCATAATCCCATGACACTGGGTCTCTAAAAACAGTTTAATGATATTCCAGCTTTCTAAAAAACCTCAAAAACATATGTCTGAGCTATAAATATAATATGTCAGAACAACCCAGCATTAATAAGAACATTTCTACAGATGAATGTTCTTTTTCTACTTGCATTTCTTATTTCCAGGAGGGCATCAAATAGGTACTGTCAAATCTCCCAGAATATTTTAATGTTTTTTAGCATTAACTGAATACATAAACATAAGAAGGGCATCAGCAACACAGCAGAAAGCCATCTGTGGCACACTGCCACACTTAAGGACGACAGAACAGGCTGTGCTGGAAAGCAGATACTACTGCTCACTAAAGAGAGTTTAGATGAAAAGTGGATTTTAAAAAAAGCAGAGAAAATGGAGGCAGGAATGGTCCAAAGACCTCAAAGGACTTGAACTCTTTAGCCTAAAAAATAGGTGTCTTCTGGAATATCGTAAGTTTTAAAACTCTATTCACAAATATGTGAATAGAGAACAATTTTTGACATGTTTCTAATGAAAGAAGAGAGCACCTAGCAAAGTTAATAGATGGCAGGTTTGAAATTAAGAAATGTGTGGAGAAGCTTTAGAACTCAGCACCAGAGGCTGTTGTGCAAATGGTTTTCATGTGCTATTACACACACTCATGACCTGTCCCAAGGGCCATTGGTAGTCCCACGGGTATTGGTATTCCAAGTACCAATATACCAAGTTTTTCTCAGGAAGACCACACAAACTGTGCAAGTATTCCTGGTGTGTAACTATGCTTGCCTTGCTCCTCTGCAGTTTATCAAGGCATCCACAATAATCCCTTAGTGGACTCAGGATATTTCACATGCTTGTGAATACTTTGCTTGGAAGTGACTAATGGGACAGGATGCAACTTTTACTGTACACATCATGGCAGAGGGTGTAGTTCTATGGCAAAGACAAATGTGTTAAATGACTGTACAAACTTGCACTGTAAATTATTATAATCATTAAAACTGTAATATTCCAAATGGCTGCAGGATTTTCTTTCAAAGTGAAGCTGACTACAATTTTTAACATATTTAAATGGCAGTGCTGTCTTATTGTCTGATACCAGGAGTCCCACATTCGTGAAGAGGAGGAGAAGCTTGAGGAAGAAACACAAGAAACAAATTTAGAGTTTCACCAGCAGCTAGTCACAGAAATCCAGGAAGCTCTTCAATTTCTTCAGCAGCACATGGAGCAGGTGATTGGGCAGACACTGCTGCAGCACGCCCGAAGGGAAGCTGAAAAAAAGAGTTCAGATGATGGACAGGACTTCAAGGTATGGAGATGGTCAATAGCAGTTTTCCAAACAAAGCAAGGGCTACTTTGTACAGATGGAGAGCAATTTCATGTATGCATACCCTGTGCCTGAAGGTATCAGCAGAGGACCATTACAACGACCTCAGTGTTAAAACTGAGCATAACTTGCAAAGTATTTACAAGCTAACACTTATGTAGCAGTGCAGTATTTGCTACAGCAGCCAAAACAGGTTTTATTAAGTCAAACAGTGGAACAGGAAAAAAAATTGTCAGAACTCTTGATGGCAGAAAATAACAAAAAGAAGAAAGAAATGGAGATGGTTATCTGTTGATAAAGGTTTTATGACTAATTCATAGTGTTTGTATACTAACAGCTTAATATTAATTCATAGATAAATAATTAAATAAAATGAAAATTTAAATTTACTTCATAGATTAATGATTTTTTTCCAAAGTAAATATTTGGATTTTCTGTGTAATGGAAAGTCACAGTAGAGCTACACATATATTAGCTTGCTTTGGTGGCAGTTGGGTTGACTTAAAATGGGCTGTAGAGATTGAATGGGTAGAGAAATGACCCCTTCCTGGATGGAGATTAGAAAGATTTTGCAGCAATTTTTCATGTTGAAATGTTACGTGGTTTTCTGTATCTCAGTCTGCCACATTTTAAAAACCATGTGTTAAATTCACAATTTTTTGTGCACATACCATATTAGGTATGGGTTTTTTTTAAACAGATGAAAACACTTTTGGGCTTGGAAAATGAATTGTGACTTGTACTGTGTGATACAGGAGAGACTGGTGGAATCTGCTGTCGAAAGTGTGTATGGGACCAGCAACAATATCAACAGACTGGTGCAAAACTACTACCAGCAATTAGGGAAAATCACAGAAGGCTATGAAGGGAAAAAGCTTCAACAGCTGAAATCCTTACAAGGTATGTATAATGTTGATAGCTATAAGACAATTCCCTCTCCCAGTGACTATGCTTAATATAAGGCTAGAGGATTTTGCTGCTTCTGGCATCCCTTGGCCTAGTAAATCTGAATTTAGTCTGCCTGGCACAGCCAGAGGAAAAAGGTGGAGGGCACCTCCCCTCCCACAGCCAGCCCAGCCCAGCCCAGAGGACATTCAGTAACTGCTCCCTGATGGTACAGTTGGTAGCAAAGGTGCTTATCAGCCTCTCTGAGTGTTCAGAAAAGGTAGGAGGCTCCCCAGATGAAGGTTATGTACCCATCCATCTCCCTGCTTCTGTTTCATTTAAAAGCAGTGGTTTGAGGTCCTGTCTGTCAGATGTGCCCAAGCCTTGCTGCCAGGCAGGACTTCAGGGCCAAGAGTCAGGAGCCTGGTCACAGAGTGTGAGCATATGCAGAAGTAACCAGAATAGTTTGCTGTCAGTTGAGGAGACATCTTGTGAAGCTGGGCATTCCCAGAATAAGTGACTTCTGAGTGGCGTTTTCTTTATATTGCATTTTTTGTTTAGGTATTACAGTTCTTGCTTAAGGCATCAAGGTCTTGTTAGAAAATTTATGCTTTGAATTCCATGTTAATCAGTTAGCCTCATGGGAGAAGCAGGTAGAATAGGAATTCAGTGACATTCCCATCTTAGCTAAAGGATGCACAAAGTACTCTCTGCACAACAGATCACGGTGGCAGAGTGTGTAAGAAGTACTTGATATCCCTAAAGAGCAGTAACTTTGGAAAGACTACCTAGAACCGGGATTAATTTGTGATGAAGGTTGTCACAACTCATAGTTTTAATTTTGAGCAGAAAATTTTACAAAAACGTTATTTTAGCAGAAAGAAATGAAAGGATCAGATGGAAGAATAAAGAGAATGAACTGGCATTGAAAGAAAAACACACCAAAGGCCTCCTGAATGTGTCATCCACGGTCCACCAAAGGTTAGAGCAGGCAGCAGCACTGCTGTCTATTTAAACTTTGTGAGTGATTGCAGATCTACATAAATGTCTAGCTGAATAAATGTATTGAGTTTGTATTTTATACTTGTCTTTGATGGAAAAGAAATATCTGTTGCCAAATGATGCCTGCCCTTTGATCTCAGAGTATTACTTTCTTATTAAATAAACCTTTTGATGGTCATTAGTCACAGACTGAAGAGCTATACTTAGGCAGTTTGAAAAGAGAGAATGAAATATAATGCCAAAACATATGCCAAATTTTAAAAGAAATTTAACATAAGTGTAGGATGGGAACCAATGCTCTCTAATTCATTACATTCCATCCTTTATACTTTGAACATCAAAAGTGTTTGTTAGTTTGCTGTGGAGAAAACATATACCATAATGAAGGAAAAATGTTTGAAGCCCAAAAAAATACTCAAAATGGCAAAAAGGCTCCAGTGAATGCCTTGGACAATCAAGATTACTTTCACTAAATTTAGAGTGGAATCCCTCAAATGTTAGTTAAATAAAAATCATATTTAATTAATTACTGATTTTACGAAACTTAAAGTCCAGACAAAAAGTACTGCAATTAAAAGGAGTAAATTGACATAAAAACCTCTATGGCTTGTCATGTACATGATAACATTTTTGTAATGATTTTATGTCTTTACTCTTGGTTTATTATCCAGAAAAATACAACATCTGCAATTTTGACATTGTAAAGAGGTTAAATCTTTCTTTAGACATTCTGTTTCTTTTAAATTGGAAGAAATCATTGCCTACTTTCTCATTCCTGTTTGAATTAGTATAGAAATGGATTTATGTAATAAAGGGTTTCATAAAAGATCTGTTAGATATTCATTATCAAATTTATCATTTATTCTGACCTATAAATTCATTCCTAGATTTCGTCGCACATTCTTTCTCCCGTAATGTATTCTATTACCTTAAAACAAAATACAATGAAATTTGCCTTCACACAAGCAGAAGTGTGATATTGAAGAATGTAACTATTCAGCATCTAAGCTGATCTCATAACTATCAGTAATCAAAGCCATTTTCCTGTTGCCATTATGATTTCTTTTATGGTCCAGTCCTTTGTAAATTAATGGCAAAGTTTAAACTAATGTGCCTAACTCCTATAAACTCAACACTGTTTTATTGTTTTATTTCTTTTTGCCCTTGGTGCAAGGTTATGAGTGTGAGTTCAAAAAGCAATTTTGAAAGGTAACCTCTGTAAGCAGTGACCATTAAAATAGCAACTTCATTAAGTGTAAATGTCAGAAACAATTTTCGTTACCTCTTACCCTGAGGAATTTGATGGGTGATTGACAGCGTTGCTTTAAGGTAGATCAGGCAAGAAAACAGAAGAAATACACATGCAGCAAAGTTGCAGCCATTCAGGTTGTACTGTATTAATAACAATCCTTGAACAGAAAAGTAAATCAAGTGAAGAATACATTTGTTAATGCTTTCACTTGCCAAGTTTTGAATTACCATGTGTATGGTAATGTGTATGGCTCAGTCTGGTACTGAAGAGCCCTGGATGAAGTGCCTAGTTCTTAATCCCCTATCCTCAGACCTGATCTTTCAACAGCCTGTCCCTTTGGCAAGCAGATAGTAAAACTGACTCTAGAAACATAAAATGGTTTTGAAAGCAGACTTCAACTTTAGAGCTGAGTTCCTGCTCCCAAAGTCCAGGCGTGGACACTCCACACTCCTGTAATTCCCATCTCCGAAAGGACCTTGTATCCTATGGACAGCCAAGGCAGGTTATTAAAATAAGTAAATATAAAAATCTACCACAAAATTTTCTGTCCCAGCAGAAGCTGGCTGAGCCAATCCTGTTAATGAGCCTTTCTCTCTACAAAATCTTCTAA
The DNA here is from genome assembly GCA_013396875.1 of Vireo altiloquus. Lineage (NCBI taxonomy): Eukaryota > Metazoa > Chordata > Aves > Passeriformes > Vireonidae > Vireo > Vireo altiloquus. The sequence continues at coordinate 514,844 of VZRF01004016.1, read as the reverse complement.
ATAGACTTTGACAGGATTGTATTCCTCCCTTGCGCTGATCAGCATCTGCACATTTACATTTCTCTTGACCAGGCTAGTACTACAGCAAAAGAAGATTTTGGCTCAGTTTGAGCTGCAGCAACAAATTCGTCTGGAGTCTCTGAAACAGAAGCTGCTGGGGTTGCACCGCCTAGAAACCGAGCTGGAGAATCAGCTGAGGGTAAATTAGGGTAAAATGGTTCATGGATCTGAAGCATTCAATGGCAAAACATGGGACAGATTGTAGGGGTCTCTTTGCTACCCTAGTTGAAATCAGTGCTAACATTCACCACTGTCTTGTGGGAACACATCCCTCATGCTGGCCATATTATTTCCTGTGTTTCTGCAGTGATGTGCTTGTTCTTTCATGCCACGTGTAGAATAACATAACCCAGAATTGAGCTGTGTTGTGTTGAGTGATTGCAGCTTTGTCCTTGCATGCAGGAAGCAGAGCAGGACTTTGTGAGTGAGCTGGCTGTGCTGACCCGAGTTCCACTGACTGTGAAGAAGAAGCCTTCCAAAAGGAGCAAGCAAGCAGGTTGGTACTCTCCTGAATTGTTAAAAAAACCCACACAATTCCACATATCAGTGCAGATTTTGCAGTATAACACATTGGAGCTTCAGGAGAGATTTTTCATCAGTGGCATTTCCCTAACTGGGATGTAGAAAAGTAATGGAACCTTTCAAAGTCACCCTGTTCTCCAGCAGCACAGCCACAAAAAAGCATCACCTTTCCTCACTCCTGAGCAGCCTTTAACCAATAGATCACTGTCCACTGAGGTAAGGCTTTGCCCCGCTGAAACCAAAACATTTTTCATGTCTTTGTCATGTGCTTAGGAAACTACTCTGTTCACCTCAATTACTAAACCCTTGGGAGAACAGCAGAGTCAAATCACCCATCTTTCATTCTCCTGGTAGAATGGAAGAATTGCCTTTCCACACACATACTCAAAAGTACAATCTTACTGAATCAGGAAGCTTGATCTATTTTTATGGATTTACTGTAGTTTTAGCAAATTGTACTAATTAATTCTTCAAGAGATATTAGGGACAAATTTTTAGAATAGCAGTTGTGTTGCCTAGTCTGCATTCCAGATGCAGTGTCATCCTTGGAGCCATGCAATCTTTCTGTCATTATCAGAATGAAATATATGGCATTACTTTTAAAAGATGATGAAAGGCAAGGTGGGTGCCTGAAAGGGAGAAGCAGCTCGCTCACCTGTACAATTTTGAAGTCTTTCTCCCCAGTTGTTGTTTCTCAAGTGTGCACAAGTGTTTGCCCTGGTAGGCACAGTGATCACATGGACTCATGTGGAATCTTAGTTCAGGGCCCTAAAAGCAGTGAATTTTTAACATCATATTGTTCTGATTCAAATCACTCAAAGATATGAACTGGCTTTTCTTCTGTTTGGTAGTAATAAAAAGCCATTTTCAGTTATTTGCTAAGAAAATATGGTAGGGCTTTTAACTGTTGCATTACATGGAAAGTTACTTCAGTGTAACTTGGAATAATAATAGATACGTATGAAGTGTTAGAGTGTATTTTTTTGCTTTAAGTTAATCAAAACCAAACAGTCTGTAGTATATGTGATTTTTTTTTTTAATCCACATGCATTTGTCAATTTAGGTGAAAAAACAAATTCCAAAAGACAGACCTTGCAGTCACCCAAATCTGCAGAAAAAGATGATTCTCATGAAAATATTCAAGAGCCCCACGAAATGACTTCTGGCTTATGCAGGTACATTAGAGACTAAAAATATGGTATGTGAAAAGCTATTTATAAAAAATACTATTTTTTTAGTACAAAAACTGCAAAATCTACTTCTTAAGGAGGCATGTCAATCAAACTGAAAACATAATGCCTGCACTAGCTGAGCTTCCTTAATATTTACTTCTCAAATGTAAGTAATGTTAATACTTAACCTTTAAGGTTAATGTTAATACTTAACCTTTTTTACCCCATAAAAAGTTAGGAAATTCATCTGTATTTGCTTGTCTCTGCTGCTTTGTATTTTATAAATAAGTTTGATTAAAGGCAGAGAAATGAGAAATACTGTTTCCAAATTTCCTTTATTTAGTTTTTTTTAAACCTGAGTCACAGACAGCATAAATCAGCAGAGACAAGTGAATTCAATGGAACTAGGCTGAAATGTAGCAACCAAAATATGGTCTGTGGTATTTAGGCTTTCAACTTCCACCTTTATTTCAGGAACAAAGGCAAGCGCCAGTCTTTGGCTGATGAGGGTAGCAGCTCTAACAATGATTTTCTTGATAGATGTTTCAGTTGGCTTGTGCTGGGGTGCTAACTAGAGGAGAAGAAATGGCTACAAACCTGAAAGATGCCAGCTGATTACTACGGGCAGATCAAACCAGCCAGCTGGTCACTGGGGCTTGATATATTGAGCAGAGAAAATCCTGCTGACAGGCAAAGCAAACAGTTGGTTCTCAGGAGCCACAGGCCTTTGGGGAAAAGTATTTATCCCCTGAGTGACCTCAGCCTGGGACTGACTTCAGGAGATGGCTCCTTTCCCTGATGGCATCAACCCTTTTCACACACTCCTTTCCCACAGCCAACAAGGGATACGTGTGTAGGGAACGGGGACCCAACAAAGGAACATTTATCTTTTTGCAACTTTGTTTTGGCAGCCTCAACAGAGGCAGCTGAAACCAGTGAGTGCAGAAGTTATATAGCAAGTGCCTTTCTTTTACCAAAATTAATTTAGATTAAGAGAGAAGTACAGCATTTTAAAAACTGTCTGCAATTTTGTTTTCTTGTTTATTCTTTCAGAGAGATGTCACAGAGTTCACGTGAAGGGGAGACTGAACCAAGGAAAAACTCAAAGAAGATGTTAAAAAAAAAAGGCAGCAGATAGTAAAAGCCTTTGTATGAGCTGTCTGAACACAGTGTACCAAAGCATTCTCCTGGGGAATCTCAGCAGCTATAGGTACTTACTGAGCTACTTTACTGAGGAACAGCAAGGAAAATCAATAATAACCCATAAATCTTTTTTAGCTACAGACCATGAATCAATCTCAACTTACTTTAGCTGTTAATAAAACATTCCCTCTTGGTCTTGGTAAGGGGGAACAAGGAAGTCTTTACTACAAGCTCTTTGAGATTTCTTGAGTAATATGCAGGGGAGACAGCTTTAGATTTGGAATAAACCTGAAAGGAGTGCACTTGTAGGAGAACAGATGCACACTTGGCCCAGGTCAGTAAGGTTTCATCACAATAGTGGTGTACTCTGCTTTTGAACCCAAGTTGTGGTACACTGAGTCTTTGATATTTTGTGATTGCTACTTTGGCCTAACAAAAAAGGGATAAAAATGTAAAGAATATGTAAACAGACTTCAGATGGTATTGGTACATCAGAAGATGACGTTTGGTCTCCCTTTTGTTATATTTTTGTGCTTCCAGTCCTATGTATGCTTTTTAAAATTTGTACAAAGATTTTTATATATGTATTTCTCTGCCTTTGTCTCAGAATTCAAATTATTACTTGTGGAGAAAATGAGACAAAACTGGTTTACTCTTTCACCTTTTCTACTTCAGTTTCTAGTTTTCTTCCTTAAGTGCACCCTTTTATTTCCAATATACTTTGTTATTCTCATTATGTTTCCTGTGGGAATTCTTGTTATGCAAAGCAGTTAATTCTTACTGGCTGTACAGAGCACCTGTATTGTGTAATAAATTTCCCCACTTAAGCAGTCCTACGACTTTCATGAAGTGGAAGTATTCTGCCTTTTTAAAAATAAACATATATTTTGCTAATGAAAAGGTTGTCCTTTGGTGCAGGATGGAAAGTACTACATCAGTCACGCAGTTTGCCTCAGACAAAAGTGCTGCTGTACCACCGAGTTCACCTCAGGCCTGTTACACATGAGCGTTAAATGCTTTATTTTCATCTGAGCTGTAAACAAGAATTTCTAAATTATACTCTTACAAGCATTTGATTCTGGTACTTCAGCACTTCAGCTCCATGGTCTCTCTGCCTTCCCAGTCTGGACATTTTGGTTTGCTGCTTGTTCTTTTTTTTGTTTTTAATGGAAGCACGTTGTGTTCCCGTCGTATTGAGCACGTTTCACTCCGCAGAGCTCTCTGTACTCGTGGCACAGGGAGCTGTTCCCCTCGGAGCCAGCGATGCTCCCAACCCCTCGGGGCAGCAGCGGCTCTGTCACACCCCGGGCGCAGCAGCATCACCCGAGCCAGCCTCTGATCGCCCAGGTGGGTTTCTGGTCACCCACGGACCGTCTCCCCGGTGCTCTGCTTTGGCCAGACCCGCCCGGAACGGCTTTTTTCCTCCGTTAGGGAAGAGGTAAGTTGGGGTTGTCCCAAAAGCAGGGCAGCAGTGCCCTCTCCCGGGCAGCTCGCGGTGTTCCATCCCCTCGCCGGAGGAGGTGGCGGGCAGGGAGCTCCGGGAAGGAGCCAGGGACGGTCCCTGTGCTCGGTGCCATCCCCGCGAGTCCCACCAGGTCCGGGTGCGAGCACCTCCCAGCCTTCCATCTGCCTGACTTTCCTGGGGTGGAGGTTCTACAGACCTTTCTTTTCTTCCACAGTCACAGCAGCAATCTCGCGTCAAAACGCCTGCTGCTCTTGTTCCCGTTAGTGACTGCAGTCCCCATGAGTTTCTCCATGGATGCACTGAGTTCCTGTTAAATGTCATGTGCAGATGTGCCTGGTGTGACACTTTGCCATCCCTGCCTGTCAGTGAGGCACATACTGAACTGGACCAAGAAACAAGTGCAGAAAATGGGAAACAAAGCTCAGAGCAGTTGCTTTTGAACTTTAATGTTCCATTACAGAATCATACACTTCAAGGGGGGAAATGGGATACCTAGGCACCAGTCACAGCTCAGAACACTCGGTTTGTAGTGTAAATCTATAGAGCACCCTGTCGTTATTCTGGAAGGGGTAACATGGAGCTTTGATCATGCTTTACAGGTGCCTACCAAAAACATTGCAGAAATTTAGGGGGAAATGTCATGCCTTTTTCCTCCTAGTTTTGAACATCGAGGTTAACATTTTTCCATCTCCCATATACCCCCTCCCAACAGCCCTCGCTACCATCACTGAAATTTATCTGGAAAGTTTGTGGCAAGTTCATCACAACCATGATGAAAAACTATCCTAAAGTCAGTTTGTTTAGATGAATGAGTTGGTTTTTTTTACCAAAAGTAGATGAACAAGGACTGATAGCTTAGTAGTAAGTGCAGAGGGAAGGAGATAAGGAACAGGGCATGGTACATTCGGACGTCCCTGAATTTTTAAGAGACATGAAAATTTAGATGCAAGCACTGAATGGGGGGACTCTTCTGACCCAAAATACCAAAAATGCAGAATCCAATGTTCTGTTGAGGATGGAATGAAAATACACATTTTATTGTATCTAGAGCTCCTTGACAAATTACAGAGTGTTTAAATTCAACTTGAATTAAATCACTGCTATTCCAGACTGATGTTCTCATTACACAGTTGTCTCTATCATGCAGATTTTTGATATTCTATTTTTTAATTTGTTTTAAATGTAACACTACAGTGTTATTAATGCCATTGTATATTTAGATGTACTGATAGGTGAATATCTGTGTAGACATTTTGTACCCTAAAGAATTTTCCTTGGGAAAATGTTTATGTCAGGAAGATGAAATCATGGCAAACTACAGTGAATTCTGCTTGCCGCTCCCTTGGGTAAGGCTGTTGCCATGTGAGGTCTTTGAGAACCATGCCAGGTCTAAATGGCAAGAAATAGCTGATGCCAAGAGGACTAGATCAACCTTTTACCATTGTGCATTAAGCTGTGCAATTCCTTGCTCCAGGAAGCCATTAGTGGCAGGATTTTACTTGGGTTTAAAAGCACCTTGGCAAATGCATGGCAGAAAAATTCACTGAGAGCTACAGAGTACAGAGATGCTGCTGCTTCTCAAGAAATTACAAAGCACTGGAAATGAAGCAAACACTCCAAGGGGGATTAGCATAATATGCTTGCTCTTCTGACCTCCTTCAAGCTTGTCTTGTTGGCTACTGGAACCCAGAGCAGATGGTCATCTGAACTGGTCTAGTCTGAGATTTTAGTTCTTGAGGACAAAGGCCATTATATTGCCAAGAGAAACACTTAAAGGCTGGGACAGCTGTCAGTTTTGATACAGTCTTAGCATCATAATCAGCAGGCTTTGCTACAAACACTAGAACTTAAACATGTAACTGCATTGCTTTGGTAGCAGACAAACTGTAACACAAGACAAACTGGTACAAAATACACTCAGAAAACAATCCATGGATCCAGCTTTCCCTTCCACATCACTTGATTGACAAAGGTAGTTCCCACACTCATCACAGGAGTAGTTTTAAGCAGACTGCAGATAGCAATAGGGAAGAGCCAGTTTTACATCATTAGAGCTACATCAGGTATTGAAAGGTCATAGCTTGCTCCAGATTTGTAGAAGTTTGACTATTCAGAAAACCTGAAAGCTCTGCACTGCTTCCAGCTCTAGTTGAGATAACAGCAGCTCTCCACCAAGTTCACAACATCTCCCAGCTTGGTATTCCTGCAAGGGAGTAAACTCCAGTGCAGTTTCCTATTCTGCAGCATGCACTTGGGATCACTAGCTAATCCACATTTTCTCTACTGGTAGTGTTTTATGTTTCTTAATGACAGGTTAGTGATGTAGGGGCAGGGACATTGTTATGAAATGGCCTCCAGGTGGTAGGAGAAGCAGCCCTTACCTTGCTTTGTTGAGCCCTCCATGAGCAATGGCACACACCATCTCTGATGGAATCACAGTAACCACCCAAGTGAGGCATCCTTCACCTCACTGGCAAGGCACAGCTCAGGATCCATGGGCTTCCTGCAGGCTGCCCCTCAGCAGTGCCATGGTAGCAGCAGCCAGGCTGCTATTTCTTCTTGGAGACATCACAGGAGAGTCACACTGACCTGACAGACACAGTCTTGTTCACACACCAGCACTGAACCATGAAATGCCTCTCAAAACACCCACGTGTATTTATTCACAGACACTTCACTGTGAAAAAATAAATGCATTTTAGCAGTGGATCTTTGACCAGCTTGTAGGCAAAAGGTTTTCTTGTTTAGGATGCTGTTAAGCGTGTAGGATAAGTGGAATCTCAACACAAGTTATGCAATGATCATTTCTGCTACCTCAAGTGTGACAAGCCTCATACATTGAGTGGAAGTTTTATTTGGAGGTGAGCAACCATTGCTACTTGCACAAAAGCATGCAAGAAGAGCACTAAGGACATTGTAACCAGCAGTTCTAAATTTTCACGCTGTCACATTTGCCGCATAACTTCACAAAGCAGCTGTATTATTGCTGTCGGGGTTACATCACCACAACTGTTGCTGGCTGTCAATGCTCACAGCAAATGGGTTGGAATAGGACAAGGCAGACAAAGACTTGGCATTTCAGGATTGCCTTACCTGCTAGGCTGTAGGTTATTCCAGGGCACAGTGTCCTCAGGCTTCTCTGCTAGTGTTATTTTACTTCCTATAAAAACCTGAACCACCAAGTGAGCAATTTCTTTTAATTCATATCATATAAAATATCTGAACCACCAAATGAGCAATGAAGCCTAAGGATGAGGGCACTCTCCCAGTAATAGGAAACATGAATTTGAATTCTTAGCAGAAGGGATTATTCATGAAAAGCTTTCTTTTCCTCTTTTTTTGGGAGCAACCAATTCAGTTCACTGCAGACTGAATTGCAATATCTCTGCACTGGTTCACTTTAAACCCAAAGGAAAAACTGTCTCTTCAGACCAGCTCTGCTGCCAGGTTTCAAAGCTGACCAAAATGGATTTTTCCAGGGTAGCTGTTCCTTTCCCAGGCAAGCTGAGGTGACAACATCCTGCCTTCAGAGTGACAGGCTTCAGGTGGGCAGCTTCCCAAAACTGTTATGCCCCACACGCACCTGGCGTGCACCACATGGGCTGTGCCAGCACAAGTTACTGCTGCATGGGTGGGATGGATGGGTGCTCAGGGGTCAGGCAGTGCAGCTGGTGAAACCACTCCAGTGGCACCCTCTGCTGCAAGGCCTTTCCTGCTGCAGCTTTGTAGTGTGGGTAAAGGCAAAGTAGCACAAGGGGAGGTGTTTGCTGACCTGCTTAATCTCATAGCACCCCACTTCCACTGCAGCCCACACCTCCTCCCAAGCATCTGCAACACCATCAGACAAGCAAAGTGACAGAAAGTAAGGCTTCTTTACATAGTTTGTGAGAGGGTCAGAAGACAAGATACTCTCAGAGAATTCAGGTCCACTTTCCTCACCTTACCTGCAGCATGTTCTCTTCCTGCCATGCCTGGACACTGTCTCAGATCAGTCAGCAGAGAAAACCAGAATGAAGCCAAATATAGCTCAGGTCAAACTGGAGTACTGGCTACTGGTTCTGTACTAAAGATGAAGATGATGGCAATGAATTACCACTTTAGGCAAATAAGATGTAGACCTAAAGGTCTTTGGGAGAAAGTTAATTTGTGTCTCATTTGGGTGAAACTGAGGCAGCTGCGATGTCACAGAATCACCGGATTTGTTAAGGTTGGAAAAGACCTCTAAGATCGAATCCAACCATAATTACATGCTAGTCAATAGTAAGTGGAATTTTTAATAAGTACATTTTTACTGTGAGCTCTGTTTAATAAGACATACTGTATCATGCTATAGTATGCCTATGCATACCTATACACTTAACAATACTTGTGATCTAAGAAGGTTCCTTCTATTGCATGATGTCAACCTGAGAAACAATTTCTCTTGAGTTCCTCCATTGCAAATTTTCAATCACTGAGTCACAGCACTGGAAAGCAGAGGAAGACGCTTACCCATCAATTAATTTCCTTTATTTCACAAGCTTTGAATTCAGAAATTGAACCACGACTAGTAGATCTTGATACGGTAGAGTAAGTAAAAATGCATGTGATTACAAAGGAAAAAATTTGTACAAAAAATTTTAAAAATCCGACAGCAACTTGGATTATCTGTAAGTACCAAAAATCTCATGCAGAAGGAGAGCACTACTGCCCAGGTGGAGAAATCCCTGCAGGGGTGGCAATGGCATTGGTATGTAAAAATTATGGCTCTGTCTAAAATGGAAACAAGAAGGACACAGACTTGGAATGTACCGAGTGGGAACAGACAGGTGCTACGGAGACCATTTGTCATTACGTGTCCCGATGAGTTTCTGTGTCTTGAGAGAAGTGCTTCTTGGGTTTATAATAAATTAAAGATTAAACAGAAGCTGCCTATACTACTCTACTGCTTACTTTCCAGATGGCCATTTTCTTCCTTCATTAGTGTTTTTGGTGGTGTTTCTCAAATACAGACATTAATCTTGGCATTGTGTCTAGTCAATTGTTGGCAATGTGTTCTAAAGGGGACTCACTCACAGAATGCAACTTGCATAAATAACTCAGTAACATGCATTAACTACTCTAATACAGCGAAAGGGTGCAAAGGAACCATCATTCAGTTACGAGACAAAGCTAAAACCTGTAGTCATTAAAGGGGCAATGGAAGCACCATGCTTTAAGGTGACTATGGCATGAAAGCACAACTGTGAGGCAAGTAGTTCCAAGCAAACACACCACACTATTATCACCTCTTCCTATACAAAAAAAAAAAATTAAAAAAAAAGAAAGACATCTCAGTTTTTATTTCCATTAGTACCAAATAAAACTGTGGGCTCGATAACACAGATACTGAAGGGAATGGACATTATTCCCGTGATCCTTCATCCTCGTGTTTCTGTCCATCATCATTTTTCAGCCCAGACTGGTAATATTGGAGCGCCCGCCGGGAGGTGCCACGATGCGGTGGCCAGTACGACGTGGGTTGTTGTCATCAATCTGAGCTCCTGCAGCAACAGCAAATGAGAAAACAAAGCTGTGAAAAGGAATAAACCATCAGCACTGAGGTTTTACCTGGCTATGCTTCCTTCACACCACCATCAGCTGGTTTCTCTTGAGCCTGACTGAAGTGCTGAATAGACCTTCGAGGCACATTTCTGTGCCTAGCTCCAGCTGTCTTTAGTGAAAAATGCAGGATTAAATGTTTAGGATCAGATTGATGCTCACCCTGTACAGAGAATTGCTTTCCACTAACTTGAAGAAGAGCCGATGACAACCTAAACACTGGGTTCCCTTTGTGAGATCAGATGAGACAGAAAGTATTACTAACTACAAAAAATACCCCAAAACACATCTGTGCAGAGTGGATTTTTCAAACCTGCCTCACTGACTTAGAATAACTGTAGTCCACAGGACAACAGCTCAGTAAATCTGATGTTAGCAATCATAAATCCATGAGGAAGTGAGCGCTGAGCTGATGTAAACACACCCATTTCAAACTGCATTCTAAATGCTGAAAGGTTAAGCTTAAGGGGACAGCAAGCTTTCTGACAGGCCAAATATTGCCTGATCACACTCAATTTCCCAAAGGCAATGTAAGACTTCCATAAATGTGATAACATCTAAAATGTTATCATAGTCTCCAGTTCTGCTTAATATTGTGTTTGCTATTGCTTAATATTGTTTGTTAATATTCAGATCAAATTTGTACTACTAGATGCCTTGGTAGTTCCCAGATCCAGCAGTGCACTGTGAAACCACAGCTTCAGATGCTTATAAAAATCCCAATTATTGTTTATTATTAAGATGTGAAATTTCTAAGCACTTTTTTTGCTTTACCTAGCTTCACATATATCATATAGATTTCATATATATGGTCACCATGGCCCCAGGTGTATGGGCAAAAATACACTTCAACTCACTAAAAGGATTTTTTAAATATTTGCTCTCCTTGGACTTTGTTACACAAGTTTCATTTAGATTCTAAAGAGAGGATCTGTAAGGGAGGAAAACTCCACCATCAGCTCCCACAAGGGAGAAAGTCCAATGACTTTCATAACATCATATGGATGCATTATTCACCACTGGGGCTGTAGACTTCTGAAGAATAAGGATTTGACACACTCATAATTGCCTTCAGATGACAAGAATTATTTCCAGCAACCCCAAAGGATGATTTTCCAGTCTGTTTCCTATGTACCATGGAAAATGTTTGGGGCACCGAGAGCAGAGAATAAGAAATACTCCAATCTGCATATGAGCAACTTCTGCACATGGTTTATGACCATGGACAAGGACAGTTGAGGTTTCCATGTCTACAGTTTCTGGTGATGCAGCCTGTGAGATGTCTGAGACTCAGGGGCTGCACCAGACCCAAGTCCCATCACCTCTGCACACCACAGGAGGCTTCAGTCACATCAACCAGAGACCTCAGCTAATTGCAATGGGCCAGGTGAATAATATTCAAAGATTGATACAGAGAAAAACTTCAGATTGCAAAAATTTCGATTATTTGGCAATATGTAAACTGCCAAATAATCCAAAGGGAATGAATGCATAAAAACATGTATATACTTATATATATGTAAGTATATGCATGTATATGACTATATACAATCCTTTTATATTTGACTGAAGAAGTAATTATAATTGAAATTCATCACCTGTAATCCATACTCATGGCTTTAAAAGGTTTCTCATTAGTCAGGCTGCCTTACCTGATAAGCTGAAATTGGACTGATGAAGGTTTCTGATTGGTGGGGGCTGGTTTTTGGCAGGGGAGGATTTAGTTGAGGGTGCAGGAGTTGCATATTTTGGCGTAGCTGGGATTTCATACACAGGCCCATCATACATTCCTCTGGAGACTCCTTGCAGTCCTCCCACCTAAAACAAGAGGAGAGTAAAAATCCAGACACTGAATGGTCAGACAATGCTGCCTAATGATACTGTAGGGCAGAGGGCAGTGAGCACAGAGCTATATTCTGCACCAGCTGGATTAACAATACATCTATACTCCATATATAAAGCAAAGCACAGTTTGCTTGATATATAAAGGAAATTATAAAGCTTGCTCCCTCCATTTATATATATATATAAATTACAAGACAGTTCCTTATCAGGTTTCCTTCACAGTCTAAGGGGAGATGTGGATTCAAAAGCACAGGTCTGACCTGTTTATTTTACATTAGATCAGACACAATCACTTCTCCTCTCTTCATTCAGCTGCTGAGTCACACTTAGGTTGTAGCACAACTGATACTCACTATACCAACTGCAGCAATTTCTCTCCTACCTGTATTTCCTCTGCTCCTCCCCTTTGTAGATCTCACTCACTTTATTAAAACTCATTGAAAAGGAGTGGTCATTTTTAAATTACATTTCAAGAGTTTCTACGTCTTGTCATCAACTAGAAAAGCAATTATACACTGGAGTGTGGCAGGGGACCCATATTACACTATTTGTCAATAAAGCATCTGTCATTTGAGCTCTGATTGCAGTTTGAGGTATCTGGAGTTTTCTCCCTGTATGGTTTACAAGGGAAATGACTTCTTAGAAAAGACAATCAAAACAACTCCACTGGCCTTATCGTAGGAAATCATAGGAATCTAGGAAATAATACTTTAATAAGAACAGTTACAGTTCTTATTATTCTTCTGAAGCCATTAAATTGCAAAATGCAAAGCTCATCAAAAAGATCAGAAATCTGTGGCTTAAAAGATTATGATTTCAGAGGAATTTCCCCAGCAGGTTAAAAGTGAAATTAAAACACTGTATAGAAAGACACTATGCACAGGGGTTTGATCCAGCTCTCAAAGCAATTAATGCATTTTCCTTGCTTTTGATGACAGGGACATCAGGCTCAGAAGAGCCACTGTCTTGCAGGCTGAGCCAAAACTAATGCCCAGAAGAGAGCAGCTGCCAATTACAGCAATGAATCCATCTTCCAGGGACCCACAAAAGGCATGAATTCATACTGCTCCTCCTGCTCCAGGGATAAGCTTATATTGCCAACCTGTGTCAGCTCAGTTTTGCAGTCCCTTGCTTGATGAGTTTTTTCTATATTTCTCTGTCATGCACTGACATTCATACAGCAGCTGATACAACCATCAATGGGCTTTTGTAAATATTTCCAGTGGATAGAATTTGATAGTGAGGAAAGACATGTGGGCATGGATCGGCTCTCTCTCTCAGCAGGCAGCAGAGGGAGCTGCAGGAGCAAAAATATCAGTCCCTTTGTTTGCAGACCTTGCCCAAGTATCAAAGGTCTCCCAAAATCCAGGCCCACTGGCAAGACACAGCTTATTTAGCCAAGGTAATTTTGTTCAAACTCCTGCTACAAGACACTCCTCTGTGATACTTGTTTCTAAAGTGCTGCTTTCACTATTTTGATGACTTTGTCACTAATTTATATGGCACTCCCAGGCACTGAAGCCATAAACAGTGAGTATGAAGAGAGGGCCTGTATCATCTACATGCATAATGTAAAAAAAATGCAACATTGATTGGTATTTTGCAAAAGTTTTGCAAGTGCATTTGCTTTTTACTGTGACTTTTCTTATAAGAAGCACAGGCCTTTCTTCTGCAGCTTGACAGAATTTGTATAATAAATGTTGAAAGGTACAAACTATCAACCTGCTCATAGGCTTAATTTCAGCAACCAGTCTCACTCAGACAACGCTATAGATGCTCTGCTGAAGAAAATATGAAGTTTAGTCAATTTTTTCTCATTACCTGTCCTTGCACAGTGACTTTCCTGCTCAGTGACAAGAAGCAATTTCCAAATTACTCCAAACTGCTACCCAGCCAATTGGTTTTCAACAGATAAGCACTGATATAATTCAAAACCAGAGGTAATCCAGTCTTGATCTTGGTCATTTCCCAAGCTTTTTATTAGACAAAAGAGAAGAGTTTTCTGAGCCATTAATGCTGCTAATACACAGCTCTGCAAATGCACTAACAACAGTTCAGAAACGCCCAATATAATGAGAATCTCTGGCTGACATGCTTTTCTTCTCTGCAGTGTAGCAGTTCAGTATGCAATTTAAAATTTTGTTTTTATTCTGCCAAACCCTCCCTCACAAGAAGCTTACTCTTTTCCTGAATTTTAACTGAAAGTAAATTCTATCACTATTCCACCTCTCCTCAAAAGCCTTGACATAAGGCATTGCTGGACATAAGGCAATTAAGCCAACTGGCAATTATAACTTCTACCTGCTGAAGCTCACGGTGCTAATACTAAGTTAGATGAGTTCACAACTCAGCAAGTTCTGTGGTCTTTTTTTTAACAAGTCATATACAGTCCACCTGATATGAACTCAAAATAGCACAAGAACATTAAAAACATGTGCTACTGTACTTCCAAGAAAGAAGAAAAAGATTAAATAGGATCTGACATTACCTTATTCCTGATTTTGATGCGCTGGTAAAGATACTCAGGGAAAGGTTTGCGAGGAATGAAGCGGCCCATTCCCTTATTTACATGCAGATTTCCATCTTCAAACACAATCTTCCCTTGGCTTATGACCACAAGTGGGGCACCATGGCACTCCATTCCTTCAAAGATGTTGTACTCAATGGCCTGAGGATCAACCAACACATTCACTGCAAGACCTCGTTCAATTAGTAACTTATAATAGGTACATTGGTAGTCATAGTTTTAGACAACTGCGATTAAGAGGTGCATAAAATTGTTCTGTATGAAGGAAAAGCAATGCATTTTGGTATGAAATTATTTTAAAGAATCATTCTGATCAGACTTTCCTGGATGAGACACTTCCTTTCAAGGATTTCACTTGTTTTTGAAGATTTGCTGTATCTACCCAGAGTACTTAGAAGTATGATAGCCCTAATATGAAGGAAAATTGGGACTCAGTTGCTGGACACCCAGAGGACCTGGTCCCACTGTGCATCTGCTGTGACTGTGTAAGCGAATTTCAAAGAGGCCAGTGCACATATTTCTGTCTGAAAAAGGCCAGGAAGTCCTGAATCTAAATGAGAAATACAGGGCAGGTGATTAATACTTTCTTGAAAATACAAGACAGAGAAATAGAAACTGAATCATCTAAATTTACTTTTTAAAGGTTTCTAAATGTTTTTGCCTTTTTGATATAAAAAAACAATATTGGATTTACAGTAAAACTTTTGGAAGAATTCCATAATACAAAACCAAAGCACTGAACAGTAAGATAACAACTTTGAGATAGACAATACATAAGATAAAACCTGTCAGAGTCAAAATGAAAGCAATTATCAGTCACTGGTACTCTGAACTGAGGGCAGAGAAATATGTGGCAAAGCTCTAGAATTAAACAGAAAATCCCATCCATGAAGCTGATATAGAGCTGTATTATCAAAACATTTAATCATCTGTCATAGTTTAGAATATTGTTAATATAATCATGCAATTTATAATATTGGGTGCTTTTTAGGTGAGAAAAAAAAAATCAGAGCTGGTTTTAAATTTATCCTCACAGCCTTATTAACCTCAGCTGAAAAGCTGCTGATTCTCACCTGTTTATAGATCTGCCACAAACATGCAAAAAACAAATAGTGCAAGGGTATATGCAGAGAGAAAAGAAATCCTTCCTGATCCAAATGCTTCTAACACGGGAGTTTAATACTCTCATGTCCTGAAACATTTACCCAGTTCAGAACAGGAGCAGGCAGTTATCTCCCTCCTCTGTATCCTGTGTATTGGTGTTCACATGATTTACGTCAACAGCTGAAAAGCAACAGTGACATTTCTTTTTTCTTGCTGGTTTTCATTTCCTCCTTACCGATTTATGGCTTTTGGCTGTTATAGTCTTCACCTTATCAGGGTCCCAAATAACAACATCAGCATCTGATCCTACAGCAATCCGGCCTTTTCTTGGGTACAGATTAAAGATTTTGGCAGCATTGGTGCTGGTGACAGCTACAAACTGGCTCTCGTCCATCTTGCCTGTGGCCTAAAAAACAATGTGATTTGAGCAAAACATGCTTATGAAATGAGGATTTACTATTCAGAGTACTGGAAGGTCAGGGAGATATTGCAAGGCATGGACTTATAGATAGGATGATGTTGGATGAAACAGAGATTGCATCCCACAGGACTTTATACACAGCTCTTTACTTGGAAGTTTCAAATGAGTGTATTACTCCAGGCATTGCAAAGGACAGCCAATGAAACCTTAGTGCACATGATACCACCAAGGTGCTCCATTATCTGGGGTCCCTTTCTCTACACACCGAGGCCTAAGTGTGTTTCGTTGCTAGTACTAGTAATTTCCATTTAAATATTTAAACTATTTTAAAATGAAGAAACTTATATGGGTGTTAGGAGATGAAAGAAAAAATCAAGTTTCAAACATTTTTGGGAACATATCTTGCAAATGAAGTACATTCTATTATTAGTATTGTCAGACCTATATATCTAAGTAATAAAACCAATTATGAAGTCCTTGCCTGGAGAAACGTCATCACCAATAGAACTTGGTATACAGTCAGTGATGGTAATTGCAACTGTAAGAACAGCATTTTGATTTCTCAGTAGAGTATTTTGGGGTCTTCCCTGGCAATGAGTCAGAACAATGTTCTAAGGAAAAACAGCAGTGCCTTTTAAATTAAATAAACATTTATTTCCTGTCAGGTAAAATATAAGGTTTGTAAAGTATAAGCTACTCAGGGGTGCAGGACTGAATGTTACCACCTGTAAATCCCATGTTGCAGCCCTTCCTACAGTTCCTTCCCATTGAGGGAGTAACAAAAGAAAAATATCAGCAGCTGGCTGTGCTTTCCTTGCTTCCCTGGTTTGCTCCTGCATGGCAGGTATTTGAAGCTGCTTCTGTGCTTGGAATCTCATTAGCTGTCCCTGAATTACTAACCCCCCTGTCCGGTTATGAAACACAGTCTGGGAGAAGTGCTCATAAGAGCACTATAAATACTGCCACTTCCCAGCCTGCAATGGGCATTTGAGCACAATGCAGTGAGTGTGAGTGTGCAGAGTGTGCACGTGGAGACAGACAATAGAAGGAGAATATCATTACACATTAGAATCCATGGAATCATCAAAAAATTCCTGACTTATACCGGCACTCCACTGCAAAGTATGCCAGTATGAATTACGTGCAACGTTCTCCTTCAAAGCATTTCATCATTTAGCCTCAGGCTCGGCTGCCATCCATTTGTAATTTCTCAAAAGCAATGAGACACTTCCCAAATTCAAACAATCCATTCATCACGTTTATATGAGGTCCACTTCAAAACCATTAAATTGCTCCAGATACCACATCTCTCAGCAGCATCCGCTCTGACAAATGGAAAATAGAGCAGTGGAGTCTGGGAAGCCTCAGGTCTAATAAAACACAATACTTTTGCAGTGTCAGGAGTGAAACACAGCCCTGAGTTTAAAAAACTGGAAGAGGTTTTTGAAATAAGCAATTCACCTCACAGTAGCATTCTCTCAGGGAATTCTTAGAAATATATCAGAAAGTCGCTTAAGCAATGGCCAAGAGTCTCTTGGCTTTCATTATTCACCCAACACTCCATTTTATTTTAGTCTATAAAAGTAAGCAATTACTTACTACAGCCTTGTCCCAGACAACAGTCATCCTTTCCTCAATTCCATTGACCCCTTCGGGAATCATAGTGAAGTTGTCCTTTCCAATGGCTTTCTGGGCAGTGCTATAGGGGCAATGTCCACTTCCCGTCACCTGCAGGTCCCCACTGTGGAGTTAACACACAGAAGGTTTAGACCAGGCATCACCAAGGTGACCTTGGCCTCAGACAAGCTGAGAATGGACCTTTCAAGCCTACACAGCAGAGGCATAGGCTGTAAATCATGCCAGCAGCCTTTCCACGTTGGCTACAGATGACTGAGAGCAACTGGCACTGGACATCTCCACTTTCCCCCAGGAGCACCCTGCACTCCCAGATTACAGCCCCCTCTGGTTCCAGGCTGCTTATCGACAGAGATCAGGCAAAAGCCCACTAACAAGGACAAAGGATTACTCCAGGGTTAAGGAAGTGATCAGAAGCTTGTATGAAATGTCTGCCACTCTAAAGATAAATTAATTCACAACCATTTTAAAAAATAATGGCAAATTTCACAACGCAGTCATGAGCTTCAAACGTGTTCCCCTGCATTTCTCTCCTGCACATGTATCTTTCTTGCAAAACTTACATGAGTACTTCTCATCTGACCTTCCAAAACAGAACCAAGAAAATTTAAAAAAAAAGTTTTTTATCAGGTAGTTTTCTAATCAAACAACAAAAGGCATAGTGCAAGTCAAACACATGCTCTGGATTTATCTGACTTAAGCATCTTACACAGAAAAAGGCATGGAGAAAAATGCAAAAAAGCTACCATTTAATAATGCTTTTATTTAAGAAGTTACGTTTTTCAGCCTAGAGAAAATTTTTTTCATGCAGAGAGCAGAACTGGATCACAGCTGCTCCCAGGAATAAGGAGAAAGAACATAATCAATATGCAGAATCTTGCAAAAATAGAAAGACAAAAAAGGTTCTCCAATATCCACAGGAAACAAGATATTTTTAGCTCTTGATTAAGCTTACAGGAGACAAGCACATTAAAACTCACTATGACTTCTCTTCCATCACCCCATAAGGGTGATGTTCCCAAGAGTTTGTCAGCCTTTTCTTAAACTGATAATGTAAATTCCAGCTCTGAAACAACTGAATGATTCTGGTCCACAAATCTAGATGCAGCAAGCTAACAAATAGCCAAGTACAGAAGAAAAATGTGTCACACATGAGTAATTTTAATGCCATTTTTTGGGCTGCCAGCCCTAATGATTGCTGACAGAGAAGAATCCTTGGTCTCTTTTCTGGTTCTCCACCATGCCCACAAGCCATCCATCCAGTTTTTAGCCATGAATTCAGTACAGAAAAGGCCACTGTGCTTTAGCTGCTCCTGATTATTAATGACTGCCTGGTGTTACTCCAAAGGATTAAGCCAATTTCATCAGTTAAACATTCATTTATTTTAACATAACAATAAAGTCAGAAGGTTGCAATGCCATTTCTTCCTTTTTGATGCTCTGCTAATCAGCAAGGCTTACTGTGGCCTCTCTCTTTCTGTTCTCTGATTGATATAACCATGAAAACCTGACTGTCACAGCCAGGTCCTGTATCACTGCCCACTTCCCAGAGGTTATGATGTGCTTCCAACACCACACTGCTAATTCCTGCACCTGAAAGATAAGAAAGACTTGCTTTCTTAACTCCATATTCCCTCTCCTCTGACATTTAATGACATTATTGCCATGAACTGCACTCCCCAGTCAAATCAATAGAAGACTTCTGAAACTGAAGTGTGTCACTTAAGCGCTGCCCATCACCTCCTCATTAACCCCACAGGCACTCCCACTGTCTGCACACCTCTACTGTCAAATGGGGGATAAGCATCACATCAACTAAACAATGAGAGACAGGAAGGGATCATCATGAACTAAATGCCAGATCAATACCTTATTATCTTGTTCTTCCCCTTAAACAAGGCTTTCATGGCAAGTTGCATTTTCTGTGTAGCACCAAGATCTCACATTTCTGATTTACAAGAGATGGCACATCACAGCTGCAGCAATGCAGCAGCACACCATGGAAGATCAAAGCTAACTCAGGTTCATGGCCCAGAGATGACACAAAGACCAAATCTCATGAGGCAAATTCAATCTGCAAATCGCATGAGACATGATGGGGTTTTATACTTTCAGCTTTTCAGTGGAAAAGAGCACAAGCAGTATGCTGCGTGCTTGCAAAAGAAGGATGTTGTAAGGATTTTTCAATGAATGTAAAATATTGGTATCCAAATCAACAGTGCAATAGAAACGTGAAATACTGTCTTTACCATCATCCTTGCATGAAATTTCCCACAAATGCAGAGCAGACTGATAAAATACAAGGTTCTTTTTTTAGTTTCACACTACAGATTTAAAGTATTAAAACTGAAAGCAGGCTAAGCTGCTGTCATTTAAGATCTAGGTCTTTAAGCCACTAGGAAATAAAAAGCCATTTTTGCATGCTTGGAGAATAATAAAAACTTCTGTAAGTCCTCAGTTAGCCTTTCGGATGTTAGTTTTAAAAAGTCATTATTTGGATTCCAATTCTAAAAATGTTCTTGCTATTTTAGCTAATCTGCTTTGACCCACATGCTATTATTTTGGGACTCTCTTCTAGAAAGCATGTATAGCCACCCTAACAGAATAAAGAGCCAAACATTTTGATACACATTTACATGTGCTGGCTAAGAGCCTTACCCTCACACAGCGAGCTTCACCCTTCACAGTGCTGATAGTAACGAATCAGAGCAAGAAATTTTTATTTCTGTGTCCTTGTTTGGAACAAAAAGCTCATTTATGGAAAAATATTTTTGCCATCAGACTGTCAGAAGAGAACAAACTGCTGCATATTCTTACCAGAGCCACACATAACTCAGAGCTCAACTGCAGCATCTTCAGAGCAGCTGAGTGAAAGCCTGGGTGGGCTCTGGTGGGCTGCACAGCCTGACCCACCATGTGCAAGGGGAGATGTGACACTGACTGATGACATCTCCCTGTCACATCTGTGCCCACCCACCTCCCAGGCAGCTGCTCTAAAGGTGGGCACTTTCAGGGTTCAAATTCCACTGCTCTGTCTAGAGCATTGGACACCCCAGAAAGGGAAGGCAGCAGGTGAGGTAAATAAGGATTTGAATGGTAAGTTGAGTTACTCACTCCAGCCCTAGCAATCGATCCTGGTGGGGCTTCAGCTGTGAATTTCTATATCATTTCAGAGCAGATGGTCTTTTGCTTAAGCTAAGAAAGACCCACAGTTGGCTACAAGCAGGAAATACTTTCAGAGATGGGTTTACAGTCTGGGTTTCTGGCAAGGCATTGCTGGTATCTTCTTTTCTGTATAAGACACTTCTTCCTCTGCTGTCCACATTCCATTCACCTATCTAGCGATAAGACTCTCCCTGCAGACCTGATGGCAGTCAGCTCACATCCCTGCCCTGTCAAGGGATGGCCTTCAGTCTCCAGCTGTTTCCACCCAAGTCCCTGAAAGTCTCCTTTGTGATCCACTCTGGCCTCTTTCTCCTAACATACCTTCTCTACACGTACCACTTATCTTTCCCATCTTCCAGCTGGAGGACCCTGGAGCCCATAAAGACACAAGGCAAACTAAAAATAACAAGGCTGCAAGAAGTGGACACAAGTAAACTTGTGTGATTTTGGTCCCTTCCAGATGAAGGCAAACTAACAAGTCAGAAGTTTCAATATGCAGGAGTTGAACCAATGGAACTCTGCTAGAAGCACAAGTTAGTTTAGGACAGGTCAACTTTCAGAAGAACTCACACCTGAGAGTTCCTGCACCAGCTTTGACATAAATTGCCCCAAGAAATTTTTCTTGGTTCTAGGTATCTCTGCATTCAGGAACAGCCCTCGTTTCAGGAGCTGTGCTTGTCAAATATGACTGAGGCTTAAAACTGAGTCCATTCTCAAAGATGGGGGCCTATCCACCAGGCTGTTGCTTATGCTGGACAGTGAGGATGCCATCCCATCATATACCAATAATTCAGCTAAAGAAAACTGAGAAGTAGGGAGAAAGCCAGTTTGAAGTCCTGACAATCTAGTTGTACAACTAGGAATCACTTGAAAAGCAGAAAGAAAAATAATTAATTCCTGAACAGCCAGCAATTGCCTCTCTATCAAGCCAACCAGCAACTGGAGTGTCCATGACTGCCCACTTGACTGCAGCCTAAGCATAAGGATACACTAATCCCTGGCTTTCTATGTCCCTTCTCTGCTCTTTTACGTATAAGACTGGTCTAAAGGAAACCACACTGATCCCTAGATGCTTCATCCCATGTGGCTTTTGCACTTGCCTCACCATCAGCCTGAAAAAAAAAAAAAATAAAGGAAGTCTTACCATGCTAAGAGTGAATTTAAGTGGTCTGGAGTGGTAGGGTCAGGGCTCAGAGGTGGTGAGGTCACAAAAGCTGCAGCCTTGGCCCAGTTTTTGCTCCAGTAATGTGTCCCATCTGTCCCCAAGCTGGCAGTGATTGGCTCTCCAAAAACAAGGGGACCTTGGAGAAAGCAGAGATATACAGAAACTAATTACTACCCACTCTCTCCTCAGCACATGACACTGCTTGCTGCATGCAGCCATGTATAATTCACGCTTTGCTACATGGCTAGCGCAGCTCCCAGAAAATTAAACAGCCCTAGCTTTGTCTGTATGATAAAAAATTAATCAGGAGTCTCTCTGAGCTCTACATGCTTTTGATCAGCCTATTTACAAATCTTTCTTTCTAATCCAGAAGGAGACAGTTCAGACCCGCTTTTAATTTGTACTGTTTTAATCACAGCCATGTTCTCTCTGTTGCTCCAATTCAGAGTGCACTGGATGCTGGATCACTTCAGCACACAGATGCCTTTTTGCTACTCCTAGGCTGGGCACAGCACCAGCAGATAGCAGCATAGGATCCTCAGCAGCACACTCCAAGTCTCCAAGAATACAAACACCAAGGCAATAATTTGCTCTTTGGCCTTTGCATATAGCTCATGAGCTTTGCAGTCCCAACCAGCAGAACAGCCCTGACTTGCAAATACAGCTTTGGATGCAGCTGCCTTCAGGCTCACAAGGCCCTTTTGGGTGCTTTGTAACCTGGATCCCCCCAGGGCCCCAGCAAGCAGGGCCAACCTGCAGTGCCCTTCAGAGGAGGTCAGCTTCCAGCAGCAAGGTCAGGGGAGAGCTCCAAGCATCTCTAATAGCAGAGTCACTGCCCAAGCTACATCTCAGAGGGTGACAATCTGAAATACTGGCTTGGAGGTTGTGCTAGATCCCATTAGGAATTGAGTATCTCCCTCCCATGAACAGAGATATGGCAGTCTAAGGGAAAAGTAAAAGGGAAAACAAGAGAGATTTACAATTCAGTCTACAAGAGGACAGTGTGAGGGGACAGTTTCCCAACTTAAAAATATAAAAGGATTTCCCCTCATCCTTCCCAGCCATAACTACTTAATGGTGCTACCTTTCTTTGGTAACATCTCCCCTTAGCCTGTCATTTGGGTCAAGATGTACAGGTTTTTTCACTGAGCTTATATTCAACAAAAAAAAATTAGTTTGGGGAGCAAAGGAAGTCACTCACCTCTCTTCCTGGCCAGTGCAATGATATCAGCTGCACTCTTGCTCATCACCTTGGTGATGTACACTGGGCAGTTTATTCGACTGGCAATCGTGATGGCACGGAAAACTGCTTCTGCTTCAAGCTGAGCAAAACAAGGAGGGAAAACGTAACTGCAAAAGCAGTCTGAAGTAAAAATTAACTGGAGGACTGAGCCAGATTTCTAACTGTTCAACAACAACCCTTCAGGGGTTGATTTTGCTTTTTCCATAGAGAGAGACACAGTACTGGGAAACAGGGAGCTAACCCAACCTCAAACACTTGGCACTAGCAGAAACCACGGCCAGACTGTACTCACTAGCAGGGTACAGCTGCCCCAGCACAAACACAGCTCCCTGGCTCCCTGTACCCCAGGACAGGCCAAGTCCAAGCAGCCGATGCAGCTCCTCCTTACCTCCCTCCCACCTTCCTGCTTCAGACTCCTACCCTGCAGCTGGAAGGAGAACAAAGCAAGAAAACTTTGCCCCTGCTCGAAGACAACCTCTGAACTCCCCACGGCAGCTTACCCTAATCTTTACACAATGGTGACAGTGAATGTAAAGAATATTCAAATAGCAACTTCAGCACTATGGACTGAATTCAGCCCATAATCCACAGAAGCCTTTGAAGCAGTGCCCAGTAAGTCCCCTCTGTCAGCAAGTGTAAAAGCAATCTCCTCTCAGGGAGCCATCTGGGAACGTAGGCACACAAAGCAAGCATCTTCAGATGGAGGAGCAGTGTTTCCCAGCAGCTCTGGAGACTCCTTTCCCCAGCCATCAGTTTTATACCAGATCCTTCCCATATGGACTCACAGTATTGGCATTCTAATATGAAAAACCCTGTTGTAACTGAAAATAGTAACTCGGTACAGAAATTTCTGTGCAAGAGTTTTGCTAGAGAAGTTGAGCAACTTGGGCCTTCTAAAACCACATGGCTTAATCCTTTACAGTTTGAAAAATATTTTTCCATTCATCAGACTGCTTCAGGTTGTCCCACGACTTGTATCAAAACATTTGCTCTGGAAACCCCAAATGCACATTTAGAAGAGAAGGGAAGGAGGTGCCTCTGTACCTCAGCACTAGAGCTGAGAAAAACTCCTTTCTGGAAACTGCAAATGCAGATTTTCCAAAGGCCCTTGTTCTCATTAAAAGTAAACAACTCAGTCCTTTTAGAATAATTTTAGTTGAAGTTGAACAGTAAAATGAAAATGTACATAAACAATTCAATAGAAGAATGTGACCAATTAAGCTGATTCCTTTTGCCTTGGGGAGAAGTTAAATAAAGATCTGCAAACCACAACAATCTCTTCAAGTTCAGCCTCAAATCCCCAGGACCGTGTCTCTTTAGCCTTCTAGGAAAGCAGTTCCCACTACCACCCTCCACATCCCATTAACGGTCTGAGTTGTGTACATTAAGGGACATTCTCATTGTCATTAAATAAACCCTTTCCAGATGCCTGAGATGGATCCATAGCAGAGCCTAGATTTTATTGTAAGGAAGTTGCATAAAATGAGTTGCCTCACAGCATCTTTCCATTCTCATATATTTGCATCTCCAGAGCCTGCATTTCTGACACCAATATATCTGCCAGCATGAAAGCAGATCTATATGTGGGTGTATGCATACGCACGGTATAGATGTGCACACACATCTCATAGGAGGTTTTTAGCCAAAGCATTTTAATAAATGCAGTTACTCTGAGGCCTAACCCTCAAGCTGCACTGCTGATTTTTAGCCTGATAAGCCTATTTTTGTGTCACCAAAAACCAAAACACAAAGGTCACACTTAAAAACTACATGGACACCCGTGTGCAGGGCAGCAGGAGCTGAGACTCCTGAATGTACAAGGACATGCTTATCCCTGGGCTAAGGGGATATACCTGCTGCAGCATCCAAAGGGCTTTTCAGGCAAACAAACAAGTTGAAAGGACATGGACTTGTCAGACTTTGAGTAATACTGGAAGAGGCAGTGGGAGAAGGAGACCACTGCCTTCCCTGATGCACCCGTCCATCTGCACATAAAGAAGCTAAGCTTCGACACTATGTGTTTGACAAAATACTTCCACAAAGGACAAAATGAGCCAAGTCTCACCTCTTCTGGTCTGCTCAGGGCATGTCCTTCAGGTCCAGTGATTCCCATCTCCAGAATACGCTTTTGTTCCTGCAATGTAAGAAATAAATGCTGACCCAGCACCAGGATGGGACCCTTGCACCTGGCATCCTCAGGGAGATGAACAGCCAAGGGTCTGACTGCCCCTTGCAGTGTCAGTGTAAACACAGCTGCAAAACCCACTGGACACGGAAAACACTGGCTCTAAACTGGTCCCACACCACACCAGCACAGCCAGCACTGGTCTCTGCTGTGTGACTGAGCATATTTGTGCCCCAAGACATTGGGCTGCACCATCGGAAACCTCCCCTGCCCTCCAGAAAGTCCTACTGAACACCATGACACCAGCCCAGGCAATGGGCTTCAAGCAATACAACAAATAGCAATTATGGGTACCTCTGGCCTGCCATTACTTATTTACTTGCTCAAGTTCCTCTCTGGTTGCAATCCACAAAGCACTTTCTCAAACTTTCAGCATTGCTGACACTTTCAGCTTCCTGTAACACTTTATTCCTACACAGTGAATTATTAAAATTAAGATTTTATAAAGCAAAACAGTGCCCTCCAGTTGCAAGGGCACCGTGTTCCCATCAAAAAACCCACCTCGGGACCAATGAGGGTTTGTCAGAAAAAAATTCTGTGCTATCCAGCTTCATAGCAGTGACATTTTTTTTTTTTAAATAGACAGAAAGCTTTGCTTAATTTAAGTCCAAACAGTGGTACTGGAATAAATTTCCCTTTCTGCAGAAACTGGTGGTCAACCCTTCTTATCTGAGGTGGGTCCAGGCCTGACAGCAGAGGAGGAGTGGGACCAGAGCTGCTGCTGTACCTCTGGCCCTGTCCTGCCCTGCCCACAGGGCTCCTATGAGCCCAGCTCTACGATATAATGGCTCTGTGACACAGCAAATGTCCCCTAGAGACCAGGATGAAGTTACTGAACATATTTGAATGTGTCAGCTAATAAATACCTGATCCCAGGTCCCTGAGGGTGAAAAGCTCACACATTACCAACACACTCAGTAAAACTGAACAAGTTAACATTCATATATACTTTAGCCTTCACTGCAATCAATCAGGGCTGAAGAGGCATTAACATAAACGTATTAATCTGACTGTGTAAGAACATTTTGCTTAGAAAAACATAAGGTTTCATAGGTATTCTTAAAAAGAGCTGTTCTGGATCATTAAAGCACTGGCTCTAAACAGAGCCAGCTAAAGACTTCAGATAATTAAAATACAGCAATAAAATGAAGTTACAACAATAAAAAAATAGCAAGTTGACACAGAATAGATACACAAAGTAGGACAGATTTTTCTCTTGTAGGAAAGTAATAAAACTCTTGAAGGAAGTAATAAAATCAGATCATATGATAAATTGCCCACTGTAAGAGGACTTGATAGTGCTAATAAACTAGAATATTTGTTTGATAAGATTGAATTTGCATTTTCACACAGGACAGTTCTAAAAAAATCTATGTGCAGGCAGCTTTCTTTTCACTATCCAAATAATTCTTCTAAATAAAAGCATAGAGAAAGACTGATTTTATAAAACATGGCAATGGTGAACAAATATGTCAATGTATAACATAATTTACATGTATTTACTACTTCCTCTTTTCCTAATAATTTTTCTGTCCTGTTAGTTCATATTCAATGGCTGTATATTAAGGCTGATCAGAGAAAAATGTAACTGAGATAGATTTCTATCAAAAATGCAATTCTGTGAGTGTACCTTGATTTTAATGGGCAATGCATCAAAACACCACAGATGCCATTTGATTTGTTTTATTTTGCCATTCCTACAGTAATATTGACTTAATCATGCTTATTAGTAGTAATTTTAATTTTACTGGATATTTTATGTTGTATTAAAACTATAAATTATGTATTTAATAGTTTTTATTCATGCTAAACTTCAAGAGAAATCAGCTTTTTTCCTCTCTGAATTCAAATGAGGGTTGTCACCTAGTTTCAGTGGGGGAAGGACATGACTGCACTGTATGTGCCTGCTGACTCCTTACTAGTAACTTTTGATCCCAGTGGTTATTTTGGCCAAACTCAAAATTAAAAGCAAAACGCAGACCTCAAAGGGGGTAAATTCTAACCAGGCAGATGGAGATGTGTTTTTCCTACAAAGGGAAAAACAAAATACACCCAAGGCAAGAGTTCTTACACACTGCCCAACCACTTAAATATTCCCTTGAGGTTCTCCCTTAGCCATGAGACAAGGTGGGTTGCCTTGTCCAGATCTCAAAGCTGCTGTAATTTCCTTGTCAGCTCTGCAACCCAGTTCTTAGCAGATAAGCCAGCAGATAAGGAGCTCAGCAGACAAATCAGACAGCTCACTCGGAGCCTCACCGACCTAAGAGGGGCTCGATGCACCTACAAGGGATCAGAGCAGTGACATCTCTGCAATAGCCTTCAAAGATTCATCTGTCACAAAGGTAGCATCATAAAAACACCCACCCAAACCTGCCCCTGCCGTTTTAGAGGAGAATCCTGGCCTCTGAAAGACCAGCAGGAGGTTTACTATCAGCTGCTATCCTTGGGTTGCCTCTTTCCATGTTTCCCTGTGCTGTGGCACTGATCAGAGCCATGGCACAGTCCAGTGGGAGGACAGTGGCTCCCAGGGCATCTGACTGCAAGGACTGTACTGGAGATCCAGGACACTTTAATGGAACATTCTGATCTTGAGCCCAGCTTTCTGTTTCTGAGATGCCTCTTCTACGAGCATGGATTACACGTAAACACATATTTTTTAAATGTCTATAAGATCACAGTAGTTCTTTTTCTCAAACTTCAGAGATTTATAAGAATATTCTCAAAAACAAATAGGTCTGTGAGCTTTAATACCTGCTCCAAACTCACTGTATTGCTTATGCTGATACCTGCAGCAAAAGACATTCATATAAAGCTTACAGATCCACTTTCTGTACCCAAAATCTGTGAAGAAGGCTTTACATTGCTCTGCTTCACTTGCATCTGCTGGATTCAGAAGAAATCTTCTTGCTTCCTTCTGCCCCCCTTATCTAGTCCTCATCTACTGCCAAGGCAAGGAGCTGCCTGGATCCTTTCCCTGTCTCAAGGATGCTTTGCCAATTAATGCAAAAGGGCCTCTGTTCTCTCATCCCAGGCTTTATACCAGCAGTGTATAGGGCATCAGGCTCAATTAAGGCTCTTTTCAGGGAGTTCCTTCCTTCCTCTCCATTCTCTGAGTGGCCTATTTTACTTCTCCTCTCTTGTAGCTATCAGCTCACAAAGTGAAGCAAAAATGATGGTTCACTCACCTGAGCTATCAAGTCTCCATTTTCAGCATGGACCAGGATAACAGCCCCAAGACTCTTTAGAAAGGTAAAGGCTTCATAAAGCTGCAGGTAGCACAAAGAAGGAAACACTGCTGAATAAGGAAAACATATTACTGAACACTCAGACCTCTTTAATCACCTTGGTTTTGTACCTTCTATGCTAGTAATTATATTGGTGAACAGCAAATGATCTCTTTTCTATACAGAATCTGAGCTTCACTGGTTGGTGTTGTTTTACCCACCCCTGTGCAGACCAGCTGCACCAAGACAGGGTGGACAGCCCTGAGCAGGGCTGGATTTCCCTGGGACACAGAGTCTGCCCCAGCCCCTGCACTGCAGGGCCACCTCACTCTGCTCTCCCACACAGGCAGAAGTTTAGTCACCCTCTTTTCTGTAGTTTTAGCAAATGTAAAATAGAATTATTGCCATGTACTACAGATATTTTCAGTATGGCTAGAACATCTCTTTTCTGAAGTGTAGGCATTTTGCACCATCTTCTTAGAGCAGTCATTGTTGAGCTTTCACCAACATCTTTAATTCTGCAATTAAAAGTTGCAGTAATTTCTCCAGAGCATCCTTGGTTTTTTAATTGCTTTCTAATATTCATCACCCATCCATAAAGAAGGGCAATGTTCTATCCTGTTGCTTTTACTGGTAATTTCTGAGCACACATCTACTGAAATACATTTTCCTTTCCAAAAGGTATTCAGCTTATGTGTCCCTTTTTAAAATCAGACTTCAGTAACATGGGAGTAACAGTTTTCAAACACAGATTAAATATTGAAGACATAGGTTCTTCAGTGTCTACTTTTGCACTAGGGCACTTCAGGCAGCATCGAATGGGCTGCAATACACAGCTTGCAGCATGGACATTTGAACAAGGCAACAGCCATTAGTCCAGCCACACATTAAACATTCTGATGTACTCCTCTTGGCGATTCCAACAGGGAGTTGAATTTAACAAGCACTGCCTTTCAGAGAATATTTATAAATTATTGTGTTTAAAATTCCAATTAAAACCACATGTACAGGAGGTGTAACAACACTTATTTAAGAGATCAAGAGCTGTAGCTCTGAGAACAAGTAAGAAAGAAACATTTTCTCATTCTTTGCTGAATAAGCAAACATTATTATTACTAACAGATGCCATTGTCCACTTACAGTGGCCTGATATGCCTGAATGGGAAAGCTGAAGAGTCTGGAATCTATAATGAGCTCTGGACAAACAAGCTTATTGTTATCTCCAACCCTAATGAGAAAAGGCCACCTCCCCCCAAAGAGCAACTCCATTTAGCTGCTTACAGCAATCAAGAAACCCTTGAAACCTCAGAACTGCCACTGCCTCAAATGCTTCATCTTTTTCTCCCTCTCTGACCTACAGTTCTTGAAAGGTACTGCAAAATAAAATGAGGGAAATCCTGAGCAGAGCTGAGTGGCTGCAATGTTGGGAGACAGCAGAAGACCTCTACAGAAAGGGAATGCCACACACTTGAAGAAACATATGCAGGTGTTCTACACAGCTCAGCACTGACCCTCCAGAGAGCAGATCACCACTGCACATTTCTCCCATTGCCAGTCAGGCCAGTGAGAAAGTTTCTCTGGAATTCAACCTCAGCAACTCCTCAAGTGTTGGGAGATGAGAAAAGAGAGGACAAATCACAGCAACGAAAAGCATTCAGAGCAATACCTGGCTGTCAGACATTTGGTAGAGATCTTTGTACGCCATGTAGACTTGAAAAGAGTTCACACCTGTTCCAAGACAAAATTCAAAGGTGTTGCCATGTAAGTATATTCTTAAATCGTATTTAAACAAAAACTTCAAGAAAAATAAGTAATAGAGTATGTCCACACTAGGCTTTTCACTAGCACTTGCCAAAAATCAAGCATGGCTTCACAGCTGCACTACAGCAGCTAGGACTAGAAGCCTGGATGCCTTCTTCTCTGGGGGAATTTTTTGGATGCTGTGGGTAGCCTGTGTTCATCCCCAGAGTAACCCAGCCACCACTGCAAACAGGATTGCTTGTAGCCGAATCAGACAAGCAATGGTGGCTAAAGCAAGCATGTAAAGTTTGTGACATTTAAAAAACCTTGTGTAAGGTTCTGTGAATCAATGTTTTTCTTTTTAGGTTTCCTTATCTAATCAGGAAAACATTTCAGCTTGATCTAAACTGTGCTTTTTGGCAGATAAAACTTTTAGTTAGGTTCCCCCATAGAGCTGAGAATATGTAGGAACTGTGTATCTCAATGTGCATACAGATTTGCTTTTTCTTGACTTTACACTCCAGAGCACCCAGCTTAGCTGATGGTAGACATGGGGAAGGAGCGGAAACAAAGCCTGAAACCAGTTTTATAGGCAGCTCAGTACACCTCTCCTTCTGCCTTCCAAAGATGGACGGAGTTATGCTGGCAGTCATAAAAAAACAAGGAAGATGACAGTTTCAAATTTCAGAAATCCATAAGAAATGCTAGTGTTGAGTGCCAGTTGTCAAGAACCCTCTATATTCAAATCCCTACACGTATTGCTATTTATTTCAAAGATTTGGTTATTTACACAGCTTTGTATTCTTACAGAATGTGAATTACAAATGTCTTCTATTCATAATCTCTGTACATATGAATACATATTAGTTTATTTATTTGCCTTACTCTTTAGTCTACTGACAAGATCCCCAGTTTGGTCCAGGGACCAATACCATAGTTTTCTAGCTTAAAAGAAAAGTAAATTCTAAGATATCTAAGCTGTGAATGTTGCATTTCAAAATGGCTGTGATGAAAACTGTGCTTCCTGGGGCAAGAAGAAAAAGAAAGAGATCTGTTCATGCTATTCATGTTGTCTACACAAAATGAATAAGGTTCTCTGATGAAGATATAACTCCTTCATGAGTCTAGAATGAGCAAATACATCCTCAGGCAGAGGGTATGACTGCTCTCACACACAGAATTTGTTTATTCACAATTACAGGACTAAAATACCCCAGGATACATGCAAGATAAAATGCTGAACTGATCCCCGGCATTATGTCTTCCTGCTAAGTCCAGGTAGCTCAGGAAAGACACAAAGCAGGAGCTGGCCCCTCCTTGCTGACTTCCACACCAAGCAAATCCAGCCTGAAAGGAGGAGCCCTGTTAGCCTGTAAGCCCATCCTTTCTTCCTATTTATCAAGTTCTCAGAAAACACACATGGCCTTTACTAGCTGTAATCCCTCCATCTATTCCTCATTACAGTTTCAAAGTACTCAGTATGTTCTTGTTCTATAACCTAAGCTTAACTGGGCCTTCCCTGGGGCCATTCTTTGCAGCCTCATGCCCTCAGTCCCGTCTCCCTCTGACTGCTCACAGCAGCACCCAGCACATCCATCCTACCTGCCTTAGGGGAAAGCTCAATTTTCCCTCCATGAACCCATCCCATGTGGGGTCAGATGTCAGCTGCACCCAGGAGCCAACTTTCTGGTTGTCCGTGCACACACAAAGCAATGAGGGTGTGTTAGGCCTGGTCCGAGCCACGCCAGCTGGCCTCAGTGATGGCACAGGACTGACCTCTCACTCACATTGCGCTGTAAGCCAACAGCTGGGTCACCTATTGCTCTCCCTCATCCACTAAGGTCTAGCCAAAGGGAATTCATTTAATCACAGTCCTGCAGGAGATAAGGCAGTTTTCTCTGAGTACATGGTTGGAAGACATACACTGACCCAAGAATTATGTATTTTCATCCAATCTTTTACTGCCTTTGTATCTTCTTAGGCCCTCTTCTGACCTTGATAAAATGACTGAATTTTGCTCTCACTCTGTTTAATGCTCTCCCTGAAATTAATGAAAGTAGTAGGGATCCTGCCATGGGATCTTAAGCCTGCTCCTCACCACAGTGCAGAAGCAGAGAGGGAGAAGCAAAGTTCTCCCATGTAAACACACACTCACACCCTCAGCTATCACCAGATACACACACAGCAGAAGAGCATCTCAGGGCTGCCTGTACAACTAACAGGAGAGATGGTGTCAACAATCCTGCCTTGCAAAGAGAGCACCCATACAAGATACCAAGATAAGTAACACAAATTTACACATATAGGTATCCAAGATTAGACTCCTTGCCCTGGCCTGGTTCCTTGACCTACTCATTGGAATTATGTAGCTTTTCAAAAGCTCTGGTCCATGGCCTATTGACCTTAATGCTTAACATCTGTTAGACACTACATGCTTGCTAATGTCCTACTGGCTCTCACACCAGGAGTACTCAACAGAATCCTCTCCAAATTTTAGGCAGGACTACAGGTTTTTTTTGAACACTGACGAAGTCAAAGGAACCAGTGAGGCCCCTGTCAGCAATTTCAGGCTCTTGCTCCTTTGCATGTACTGAAGAAGCCCAATCTCAAAACAGCAGCTGAAATGCTACAAGCCTGAGTGTTTATAATCAATATTTGGCTCTACAAAATCTCCAGGCACTTCCAAAGCCTGTGTCTCCTTAAATTAGCTTTGTGTTGATTTAAAACTGATTAATTGTTCAATTATACCTCATGACAAGGCACCTCAACAGCCACTCTGTGAGCTCCCCTGTTACTCATGCTGATTGCATTAGGCACATGTAGCACTGAAACACAATGAGCTGAATCCTGTCACTCAGCTAACTCACCCCCAACCAGCCAAGAACCAATTCAATCCAGATTCCCAGCTGATGAAAACCAGGGTCACTCCACTGATATCAAGTCTATTTGCACCAGCTGGCTCAAATGTTTCCAATTATCAGGAAATATTACCCATTAATTTGAAAGCCCTTGCCACACTGAATTATTTCCTATTGTGCTTATGCTTTCATACTCACCCTTACCTTGTGTCTCCTAACCTGTGAGAGTAACTCACACTGACTGCTTAGGACAGACATGAGAACAAAGGTGACCTCCTAATGCTCTCGCCACTGAAAGCGCCACACATCTCAGTTCAGGAACCAATGAACAGATTTCTGCTCCCCCTGATGACTCACAAGCAGTAGATTTATACAGAGAACTCACATTTCAGTAGTTGGAGAAAACTATTACCCTAACTGTCTGCATCAGGCTTTTAATGTAAGCCCTCAGGCAAATTTGGGAGTGTTGAGCCATCTGTGGTCTAGGAGCTCTGGAAAATAAATCCAACCTTTGACACAAGGCACAGTATACTTGTCTGAGAGTACAGTCAGCTAATGCACAGCAGCACTAATGCTGATAGCAGAGAAACAGCACAGATTTGGCACAACCTGTCACCACCTTGTAAAAGTCACCTATACTAGTGACCTATGTAAGACCAGCTGCAGATTTTCTAATAATGTCTGTTCTGCTTGTGGAAGTGTTTTGTTGTCTAAAATCTGGTTATACAGCATCCTGTGACATGGAATAAACTCCCCCAGGTGACTGCACCTCCATGGCTTCTCAGCAAACAACTGTTCACTCAAAAATAACATTTAGCTTTTTTTTTTCTAGTTTGATAGTGCCTTTTTCTATAAAGAGAACCTTTCACATCTAAGTCATCACTAGCACTACACATTACAAAGGTTGCTGCATATACATATCACTTAGGTTTCCCAACAGAAGAGTCATTCTGATTTGCCTATGGAAACTGCACACCATTTTAGAAAATGTTCCCTAATTAATATCCCTATATTTTCAAGGAAAGTATACAGTTAAAAATACATGAAAATACATAATTCTGGAAAGAAAATAGATGCTGTTAGGTACAATTTTAAGGAATAAGATCTAAGCTAGGATGTTCTGAAGGCTAGATCCCATCACCCACACAGAGGTATCTGGTGCCACCAGATGCCCTCTATAAATGAGACTGCCACATGGAGCCTGCATGTGTGGAAATACATTTAGAACAGGTTTCATCTGTGCTACTCTGAAGTGGTAGCTGGAGTCCAGGTAGGGTAACCTGTAGCATCTCACATGATACTAGGCCTGTTAATTGAACACAGTCAAATGCGTAAAAGTGTTTTCGATTCCTAAATAAGTGACCTTTTTTTTGCAAGGGTTGAAACAAAGCATCTTCCAGTAACTTCAAGGAAAGCCACTGGACAGAAGCACTTGAGAAAATCAGGGCATTTTTTCAATATCAGGTACTTAACTTTAGCATCTCTTTTTTCTAATAACTGGAATCTGTTTTAAAAATTCAAGCATGTTTTATCAAAAAAATCAAGTCTCAGCAAGTAAATTATCCCAAGTCATTGCTGAGAAATGAGATCTAGCCTGTAGTGACATTTTCAGACCTGTGTGCTCTTCATATTTGGATTTAATTCAAGGCACCTGAATCAAACCTTCCAGCCTTCTTAAAACGTGAACTGCTACCTTGAAATGTTTCATTTTCTTCATTCATTAAACAGAGGATCTAGGGTGACCAGGCTGATTATTCTAATACTGATCTCTGAGCTTTACCTCCAAAAAAAAACCTACCTATGCAATGTCTGAGCCTATTTCCACATATACAAGCAAGGACAAGTGATACATTTGTATGTGACAACATGCACATCTTAATCTTCCATGCCTATATTGGACAAATACATATATATGCACAAAGTTTCACGTCCATTTTACACAGCAGCAAGTGAAAATACAAGTTCAAGATAGTGAAGAACGCTGGCCAGCATAGTCAGTGCCTTTGCATTCATTAAAATACTTCAAAATTTCACCTCCATATGATATTTCAATAAAACCAAAAAAATACTACTACATTTCACTCACTAACCTTTGTCTTGCACCAGTACTTCCAGCTCTTCTCGAATGCCATCGTACCAGCTGGTGATGTCCACATGGAGAGAGTAATCACAACAGGATTTGGTATCAGCTGCCTCATGCCACTTCTCAAAGGAGGTCAGTAAACTTGATCCAGGTTCTGGAAGCACATGGTCAACTGAAAAAAAGATTGAGTGTCTGTTAGCTGGACAGTATGCACTCCCCAGAGCGAGCACTCTTCCAGTGCCTCAGCCAAAGCAGCAGCCTTGGAGGCAGTCTGTGTGCTGCCTGTAACTGTGGGCTGTCAGACAGGTCCTGCTGCCTCAGGTGCAGCAGACCTTGTGAACAGTCTGTACTAGAGATGAGTCTGGCAACCTGCTTGGTGCAGCATCAACAGATACACAAAGGGGGAGCCAAACACTTCGCAGTTTAGAAACATTTGTCTTTCCCTTTCCCATATTTTAAGAGACCACAGGTTCTGGACTTAGCTGTATTTCTTGTCTGATGTGTCCATCTCTATGTATTTCACAGTAAGAACGATAATTAATCAGTGCCCTATAGTCACTGAATTGGAGCACTCTGCCCTGCCAATACATCAGTGCAGATGTTCAATGTTTTCTCAGCAGCCAAAACTGGGAACACAGCCAAAGGTTTGAACAGGGGCGAGCACAAACACTCAGTCACACTCTACAGTACATTGAATGCCCTGCCTCTCCCCTGTCCCAGGACTTTCTGCCTCTAATGAAGCCACACCATCTACTGACATAAAGACATGACTACTTATGCATATGTACTTCTCTCTGCAGGGCTAGGTCAAAAGTTAGTCTGAAAACAAAGCAAGATGGACTTACCAGTGGCATTTGCAAGCCTAACTCTGCACAACTGAAGAACACAGACTGAAAAAATCTAATAACAAAAGGAATGAACAGCAGTGTATTTTGTGCCTATGGCCAGAGAGTCTTTCAGCTGATACCTGCTGCTAAACATGCATTACAAATAACACCAAAAAAAAGCGCCACATCCCAATTCAGTGGGAGTAAAACTCCACTGGGAAGCTTCTCTCCACAAGCAAGCTATGACAATTTATGGCACCTGAACAACTGCCTCACACATCTAACCAAAGTCAAGTCACAGCCAAAAGGAAAGAGATAAATCTTGTCCCACCATCTGCAGACAGAAGAAGGGTCTTTAACAAGCAGAAGTACTTCTTCCTTTCACCAACAAAGATGTTCTCAAGGTCATCTCTGGTAAGGACTTCCTCAGTTCCTGCTACCAAACCCAAGTTCATAAATAAGCATCTTGTTATTTCCAAAGCCCTTGAAACAGCACTAGGTGGGAACAGCAGATCTTTGTCAGATTTTCTATGCCATATACTTACAGCAATACCTACACTGTTTTCCAAAAATCCCAAGACTATATACATTATCCCTCAGTGCTTTTCTGTATTTCAGAGGAAAAGCCAAGAGACAATTCTCCACACTGGTATTTCTTTCTGAGGGTAGGTTCATTTTCAGGCCAGCTCTGGGTAACAATGATGAATGGATCTCAAAAATAATGCCCAGAAATTTGAAAATTCATTGCAGAAGATCTCAGGAAATCAGGATGAAGCCTCTGGTAGCTCTCCCCAGACCTGCTACACAGGCTTCAGCCTGTTGTGGGAAGAGATAGCACTGCTAGTACTCACTGATCATGGTGGTGCCCCCTGCTAGCGCTGCTTTTGTGCCTTGATAGAAGTCATCAACAGCAGTCATCCCTTGGTAGGGCTTTTGTAGATAAGTGTTGACATCTATTCCCCCAGGAATAACCATGCGCCCATTAGCCTCTATGGTCTTGACTCCTCCAGGGACAATCAGATTCTCTCCTATTTGCCTGGACAGCAAGGAAAGCCAATGTTACTTTATTTGAACAAGCACAGAGGACAAAGCTATTTGAGGTGTGTAGGGGAGAGGGACCCAGTGGCCATACAGAAGGAGGTGGGTCCTCAAAGGAAAGGTGAAGCTCAAGCACCTGTCCCTCTGTCCTGCTCAGCACAGCAGAACAAAGCAGAGGAGAGCAGCCTCACTGAGCCATGAGCTCTGCTTGCTTTGCATGGCTCTAGTGGCCAACAAAGGAGCTGTAATGTACCAGCATTAAAAATTGATTTTTTTTTATATGACTATCTTTAAACAATTTGAGTTATTTACATTTAATGCTCTCTCGGGGGCTCTAGTTTTGTACATTAAGTTCTTAAATGAAAATAGGAAAATGTACATCAAATATTGGAGCAAGCTGGAATTGTAAATATATAGCAGAAGCAAAAGGCATCAAGCAATTCTAATTTATCCTTAAAAAGAAATCTAAATAACCTAAGATACAGAAATACATATCTAAGAGACCTAAACACATTTAATCTACCATGTCCCATATTCTTCATCCTCCTCTTGAAGTTAATAGTAAAACATTCTGTGGAAAAATTATAATTAGCTGTTGCCATCTTTTTCCCTTCAGGTCTTCAAAGCAGGATTTTTTTTTTCACTATTAAAAATATTAATCTGTCCCCCATGCCAATATCAAACTCCAGATACTCACGATCAAAATACTTTTATTATTCGTGGACTCAACTACAAATAAATTAACCTTTAACTTTTAAAGCTACACTACATTTTTACTGTCTACTTTGCATGGTGCCAAACAGGGAGAGGTATGGATCTATGTGGAAGCCTTGCCTCTGCACTGTTACACCCCAATATATTTGGGCTTAGAGGTAACTGTAGGGTAATTAAAGTTCACTTAGTTTATCTCATATTACAGACAGAGAGTCCTCGTCTTAGTTTTCTTTTGTCTGGATAAAATAACATTTATCCACAGCTAAGTAAATACCTCAGACATCTGAGCTGCTGAATCTGTTTCCCCATATTAAAACACAGCAACTGATTTAACAGCCAACTGTGATAAGGCAGAACCAGAAGTGAATGTAACTGTTCATTAAAACCAGTGGGAAAAAGAAGAACAGGGATAATTATTCACACTGGAACTTGGCCAAACCGACAGGGTTAATAAATAGCTCCAAGAGGTCAAGAATTTGTTTCATATGCTATGCAAAAATGTCACCTCCAGCAGCTTGTTTCCCCCCGTGCTCTGCGCTGTGGCTGGAGGGAAGCACAGCCATTCCATCAGCAAACTCCCCGCCAGCATCCCAGGATGGGGTCACAGCTGCCCAGCACCAACCACATCCAGGAGGGCTTACTCAAGAGAGCTGGCACCTCCATGTCTGGCACCTAACAGCCATCAACACGTGCAGCCCTGGCAGCCTGTCACAACCTGTGTGCAGCTGCACAGCACTAACACTGCCCTCACAAACTGGGAACCCACCTGGATGCAAAAGCCAGCAGCTGCCCAGCACATCCAACTGCACAAACCAAAGCTGCAAGCAGCTCCTCTGTGTTAAAATTAGCCTCACAAAGGCATGTCATTCACCCATGGGCAGATTCAATGCCTGCATAAAGTTAGGTAGCCCCAGCTGTAGTAATGGTGTTGCACTAATTTTCATTAGTCAAATCCACTCCCAAGATTTTAATCAGAACAACCCTCCACCTTTGTAGAGCATTTATGTGGCTAAGAAATTGAATTGGGAAAAAAAATTCACTATGAGTCATCTCCTTTGAGTACGTCCAAGGAATAACTGCACTCCAAGGACTAACACGCCTTCTGAGAATAATATTCATGAAAATTTACACAAAAATATTAATTTTTATTTTCTTCCACAATCAGTATCTACCAGTTTTCTCTTCAAGAAGACACATGTCCTAACGAAGTGAAAGTGTGCTAACTAAATACTGAAGTTTTTTGATGACTCAATGCTTATTATTTTCAGTGTATGGTTGAGTAACATCTTATTCAGTTGAAACCATCCATGTTGAAGTGACATGGGACCAAACAGCCTTTGTGGATGATGCTGCACTACTACCTGTCAGAAATCCATCTCATCTCTTGCCCTGGCATCAAGATTAAAGCTGAGAGAAGTCTGATCTTCACTGGTGCTCAAGGTTATTTTTATTCTGACTGAGTAGAACAGAGAGTAGGAGATAATGTGACAGGATTCCTGAACTCACTCATTAATGCAGAGTGTATGTGAGTAAGAATGGGGTTCAGTTACTTGTGGGTGAAAAAATACAACAGTGCAGATGACTAGACACTGTACAAATGACTGAGCTGGTTTCCTCACATATCAGCAACCAGAAAACTCAGACCCACAGAAAGCTGATGCTGTCTACCATTTTCAGTTTAACAAGTTGGTAATTTCTGTTGTACATGAGCTGATTAAAGCACAATGGAAACAGCAGGCTTCAGCTCTTCTAAGCTTCATCCAAGGAAGCTGAAAACCTCCCCCAGAACTCTATGGTGGTGCTTCTGTGGTTACCAAGTCCAGACCTCTTTTAGGCATCTGAGATTCCCCCTAATCTGACTCATCACTTCCCCAGCGTGAAGACCAAGTTCCCACTCCTTCACCCTGCCACTTGTTCATTTCTCCAGCCCAGAGGAGCCCAACCCTTCCCCTTGGCGGGGATGGAGCAGAGTACAGCAAGCATCAGACCATGACCTGTCACTTGGCACAGGGCTCACTTCCTCATGCAATAACAGAGGCAGGAGAGATGTAGGCAAAATATATTATTTATATACCAATCGCAATTTAAATTACCAAATATTTAAAATACTATTTAGATACTGGAGAACTGCCTCTCAGCTGCCATCTGAGAGTGCAGGGCTTAAGTTTCAGGCAGGAAAAATCCACATGCAATGCTGCTCCTTATACCTAGAGAGCTAGTTTGAGCACTGATTGGCAGGAAGAAGCATCTACCATCCTCCAAACTACAGCTGATCTTCAAACACACTCAAGGTTATCTCTGCTTTCCTCTCTGCAGAATGATCTGCATTAAAAGCATTAAAAGACCCAAATCATTTCATTAGGCTGCAAGAGAAACCCAGCCCTCTCTTTTCCAATCAGTTTTCATTTCAGAGTGAGAAAAATAATCCAGATCTTTCATAACCCAGCTAAACCGGGACACTCTTGCCTACTCTGGGCTGAGGACCCAGCCCCATCTCACAGCAGGCTGCCCTCACAAATTATTGGGCAGCTGAGATACTTCCTGGAGGTATGGATTCACTCAGGGATTTCAGAGAGAGTCTATGTACTTAACAAGGGCAGGTGAAAGCTTGGCATTGCTAAACTGCCTACCAACTACCATGGCATTTCTGAAATCAAAGCCAAAAATTCACAGCAGTTTCAGGCTCTCATCCTGTCATGCATTTAGTTGTTTAAAAAGTTCTGATGCTTACAAGTGTTACTAGGAGATTTGCATCTGAACTAACAAAAGCACAGAAAAACTCAACAAAAATACCCACCAAAAAGATCATAACTTGGCTAACTGTTGCTTTAAAAATAGGTACATATTCAAAATTTTGTGTCCTCTCCACTTTTGCCACTTCTGCAATGAAAGCAACACTATAATGGAAAGGCAGAGTGAAGGATTAAAAAGAAAACTGCATAGTTTGGATGAAAGTGTTCAGAATTTTTTCTGTTATCATAATCTGAACCATAATAACATAAGTAGTCACAAATATACAAAGAATTGGACTTTTAATCTGATGGTATATTCTTAAGGAGCCCTGAAAACAAGTAGGCAATTAATTATTTACCTACATACAGACAACCATAATTATATTTCTGTGCATCAAATTGTAGCCTCTGGAGACTAAGCTTCTTAGGTCACCAGTGAAAATGCTTAACAATCATGAAAAAGGCTTTGATCCTTGTGTACATCAGAGTGCTCATACACACTACATAACTTTGCAAACCTTAGAGCCCCTCACATCCACTAGGCCAAGGTAGGACCAGCAGAGCACATGGACATCTCTGTTACAGTTTCCCAGACTATCAGTAAAACATATTTCAAGTTTTTCATCTAACAAATACCCTCCCAGTTCCTGTAATTTATAGCCTGATCAATTAGGATGTTTTAATTGTGGGACAATTTAAGATAATTTACCTTTTGTAATCGAGAAAAGGGACACACAGACAATGTGTAACAACACCACAGGAACAGAACGTGCTGTGCTTCAGCATTAACCAACAGGCAACTGATTTGCAAATCCTCATTTGCACCATGAGGCATATTTCAGATTTCTGTGCCCTACAATCCTTAAAAGCATGGCTGCAGTTGCACTGACTAGGTATGGGGAAAAAAGGTATAGAGAGCCTTCTGACATTCAGGGACTCAAAAGATTTCCATTGTCCTTATTGTAACTTCTTTTCTTCAGAGAGACTACTTGCCTTAACTATTTTGGAAGAAACTATGATTGAACTGTTTGAAAAGCAAATATCTTGAATTCAGAGCAAAGAAATTTTCTACTTATCTAATCTTAGTGAAGATAAAATGGCAGAATTTAATAATTAAACACTCCTCTACAACAGCCTCACATTTTGAGGTAACTGAGATTGTGTTCACAAAAGATTTCAGGTCAGCACTATCAAGAAATCACACCAGTCTAACAAGCTAACAGGCATGCAAAAAAAGCAATATTTTATAAAACCAACTTTATAAGTCCATCTTCAAGGTATAGGTCTGCATAGAAGGAGTGGTCATCATTGATAATTCTTCCACCTTTAATGAGCAGTCGGTCACTCTGGAGGAAAAAGAAGAACAAATGTGGGTTTGACATAAATAACTGTAATAATGTATTTCTGATACCAAACATGCTCATATTATAAAGAAAGCCATTAATATCAAACAGTACCCTATATGAAGAGGGGTTCATGTGGGTACACAGACAGGGGAGAGGAAAACCATAGTTTCACTGACTTTATTTCTAACTTTTGGAGCATGAGACCTCATGGTCATCACAGTTTGTTTTGCTCAAAGCAGAAATCACTGCACATAGAAACACTTCAAATGTCACTACATCCCCCTTTCACCACCTCATTGCACAAAGGCCAAAAGGCACAGAGAAGCCCCCAGAAGAAACTGCCCAACATTGCAATGGCCAAGCTGAGCTCACTTAGCACTCTTGGCACCTCTGGAAAAGTAACAAAGCTTGGAATCAGATGAGACAAGGTCATAAGAGGCTGCTTAGCCCTGCCATGAAGGAATTCCTGACCAGGGAGGCTCCTTTAAGGACAGTGGTTCAGCAGGGACAGCTAAGCTGCTCCCGCGCAGCAGCCAAGGGATGTGGCCCACAGCTCGTGTCTCCTGTGCCGTGTCACGGACCCACAGCTGAACATGGGGTTTCTAGTGGGCAGGAAGAATAAATTGTAATCAGTTTGGGATTTCTGCAGGTCAAAGGCTGTTCATAAATTGGGGGCACTCTGTGCTGAGGCTCCCTGTGCTGTATCTCAGCCACTCCATGAATGAGAACAGGAGGCAGCCTCCAAAGTTTGGTTCACCTGAAATATCATACAAACAGCACAGAGTGCCACCATCTCCACATATTTCCTAAGGTGCCAGAAAGCAAACATTTTTTTCCCAAGAAGGACTATTCAAAATACCAAGTCTGCAAGGGTTACCATTCACAACAATTGTCTGTTTATATTTTTCTCTATTCAAATGGTTACATTCTGTTCTCAAAAACTACATTTTCTAGAGAGCAAATTTTACCAGTGCATATTCTTAAGAACCAGTATTTAAACTCTCTCACTGAAATATCATACTGGAAATGCCAGCACCCTACCACCTACCCAAAGACAGGGCAAGTGGGTAAGTTCAGTGCTCTTCTGGCTTTATCTGGGGTAGTTAATCTTCCTCACAGCAACTTGTATGGGGCTGTTTTGGATTTGTGCTCCAAACAGTGCTGATAACACAAGGAGGTTTTAGCTATTGCTGAGCAGAGCTTAGAGAGTGAATGTCTTTTCTGCTCATCACCAGGAAAGAGGCTGGGTGAGCACAAGGAATTGGGAGGGGGGATAGCTGGGACAGCTGACCCCAACTGACCCAAGGGATATTGCACACCATATGGCATCATGCTCAGCAATAAAACTCAGGGGGAGGTTGATGGGGGAAGCACTGCTTGGGGACTGGATGGTCATCAATACGTTGGTGAGAGCAATTGTATTGTGCATCACTGGTCCTTCTTGGGTTTTATTAATATCTCTTTTTTATTTTCCTATCAATTGCATTATTATCATTACTATTATTATCATTATTCTATTTCCATTACCAAGTTGTTTTCCTCTCAGCCCACGAGTTTTTTCAATTTTACCCCCAATTCTCTCATCCATCCCACAGTGGGGTGGGGTGGGGTGGGGTGGAGTGGAGTGGGGGAGAATTGAGCAATTTGTTGTGTGAGGCTGAGTTGCCAGCTGGGGTTAAATCATGACAAGTAACACTTTTGGAAAGAATTTTGCCAAGTGACTGTGAATGCTGGAAAACTCTTGAAGCAGTCAGAACATTTTTTTCCCATCTGTACATAAAAAGCGCCATTTATTATAAATTATTTCCTTGGCTCACCAGACAATAGCTCAGAATCTCCAGTTTGTCCACGTCTTATACTCCTCAGTCCAGATTCAGTTGCTGGTTTAATTACAGGATGACTCAGGCATATAAACTATGAATGTCCTGAGTTCCCAGTTTAGAAAAAAAACAAGTTGATACATTCCTTAATC
This sequence comes from Vireo altiloquus, assembly GCA_013396875.1. Classification (NCBI taxonomy): domain Eukaryota; kingdom Metazoa; phylum Chordata; class Aves; order Passeriformes; family Vireonidae; genus Vireo; species Vireo altiloquus. The sequence goes on along the minus strand of VZRF01004016.1, from coordinate 471,078 downwards.
TGTAAACCCAGGACAACAAAAAACAATAAAGTTCTAAAACTTTCTTCATTAAAAAGCACAAAGGCGGAGATAGGATTGTTACAATGTAACCTCTGTTATACACTGCATATTTACTTTTTAGCTTGTACTTGAACTTTCAGGTTCAAAGCCTTTATAGCTGTCTGTATCACTCTAGAAAAAGCAAAAAGGGAGAAACAGACATTTTTAAGGGAGAAAGAAGAGGGGGAAAACACATTTTAAAAACAGTGCACAACAAAAGAGTATGTACACAGCAGGTCTGAGGCTTTTCTCCACGTGCTGCAGCAGCAACACGACCTTGGGGGGGAACCAAGGCACAGAACTCTGATGACATATGTCCCCAGGACCTGCCTCAGACATTGTTACCCTCTCATTAGACAATGGAGATGAATGCAAGTCCTCCATCTGGAATTTGCCAGAGCAAGCTCCCTCTTTTCTCCCCAGCCTCTCTACTGTCACTTGTAATTGCAGCAGGACTTGTGAATCAGCAGCCAGAACAGTAATAAGTTATTTTTTGCTCTGTGCTAGCAGTTGCACCTCCTCGCTATGATGATTTACTACACTGCCTGCTGACCTGCAGGGACCACCATCTTCTGAGCTCTTTTTAAGCATATTCAATTGCCTTCCTAAACATTAATACTGCCCAATTACAAGAGGCACGAGCTTACTGATACAGGCAGGCAGTGTTCCCAGAGCACTGCACCTGTCACTGCTAACGAGTCAAAAAATCTGCACCCTCATCAAGAAGTTCTACATTTTATTTCTTTTAAAACAGGCGAAGATGAATAATAAGTAGAAACAAATGTAGCAGGCAAGGAAAATAAGACAGACTAAAATAAAGCTGAAGCACCGCTCCAGAAAAATAACTGTAGACGTAAGGATTTTATACGTTTTTACATATAGATGTACATATGTAAGTAACAAAATTAGGTATTAGAATGAGCTAATCTAAAAAAGATACAAATGCAGTCTTAAGAAAGCACTCAATATGGAGTCAGACATCAAATTAAACCTCAGTCTATAAAGGATTACTGAACATTTAGCTACAAAGTCTCATCTTGTTCAGAATTTTGGAGGGTGTAAGAAATTCTGGTGGAGAATAAAACCTGCACTTCACGGAGACTTTTAAAATTTTAATTCTTTACACCTCAGAAGAAAATAGAAACAATTCAGAATTGTTGCAAGAGCAGTCCTGCACCTGAGGCTAAGGTGCACCAGCTGGGTATAGGAAGTCACGGAAGACTAGGCTGCCAAAAAACCACACATCCCCAGGAAGACTGCCAAGCCATTGAGGACAGTGCTGTGGAGCCTTGCCCCGCTTTCATCAGGATCTGAGAGATGTGGAAACATCTCTAACCCATTTCCATTCCAGAAAATCAGCAAGTTCAGAAGAGTTTTGTTGGAACATCTCCCAATCAGCTTTATCTGTCAAGTGTAGGACACATTACAGACTGCTTCAGAGCAGAGCCCCTTGACACAGACGGTGCCAATGGGCACCAGCAGCCCAGGTGAGGTTTGGGTGCCCTGTGGACGCCTCAGCAGCACACTGTGCCCAAGGAAACCAGCACTGCCTCAAACACCCTGCTCCAGACCAGGGCTGGCTTGCCCTCAGCCAAAGCAGCAGTACCCAATGCCTGCGTGCACTGACCACAGAGATGCACTTCCACGAACAGGCTGGAAAAATTACACAAAAATAAATGACTAGAAAGGAGGCATAGGTTAATACTAACAAGCAATTTTCTGTATTCTTCACAAAATGAACTTTCATACAAATGGTTGGTCCACGTGGAGTATTCATTCCCTGCTACAGCCTAAGCATAGGCTTCAGGGACAGGCACAGCCCCGGCCTGAAGGCAGAGGGACGCTGCAACTCTGCACCTCTGCCACCCTGCCACTGGCACCCGGGTGATCCTGCACTGGTTTAGGTCACTGGTATTTGCTGCAGTGAAATCCTGGGCAGAAATCTGAGCACACACAGGCTCTGTGAAGTAGGTTAGCCTCCTCGGCCATGCAGAAGGCTGTGTGTGACCAGGGGACATTTATTATTTACTGGGGCACGATGCCAGGCAGGCTGCTTGCAGTTTTCTTACCAAATGCCAAATGTCCAGGTAAACTAAGGACCAGAGTCCTCTTCTCCCTGTTCCAGGCTGGAGGAGAGACACCCTCTGCAGTGCCCTGGAGAAAGCAGTGAGGGCAGGGAGGAGTGACCTGAAGTTCTTGAACTAATCCTGGCAGTGCTGGCCTGTAATTCTCCTTCCCAGCAGCAATCCCCACTAGGAAGAACACTGTCTTTGCCCAGCTTCCAGAGGCACCCTCAGCCAGTCACTGACCCTCAGGTGCTCTCACAATGCAAACAGCAAGGAGCTCATCACTCAGCTCAGAAGGGGACAATACTGTTAGCCTTTCTAGGGTGGCTGCCACTCTTCTATTCACCTGAAAGGTGTCTCAGGCATTGGTGTCCTGCCTGCTGAGCTCCAAGGGCTCCATACCAAGCCTCCAGTGCATTTACTGGCACAAGAAGCTGCCAGCCTACCTCTTCCTGGTGCAAGCCAAAAGCAGCTGCTGGGACACCCTCCTCTCTCCAAGCTGCCAAGGACAGACAGCAGGAATATGGCAAAACAGAAAGGAGTATTATATTGAACAGTTCATGAGGTGCCAAGATGCAAGGGGTTAAAACCCTGCTCTCATTGACGTAGGAGATGCAGAAAGCACACTCTAAATCCATGCTCCACGGTCAGCACAGGGTGTGGGAGCCAAGGTGTTTCTTCTCCACCCATCACTATTGCAATGATGCAACTGCATTGCTGCAATGCTGTTTGCCCCCGAGTTCTGTGCCTGGCCATGACACAGCATGGGCACAGCCACGATGCAGATCTGCTGTCTCCCCTGCAGCTCCATTTTACAGGCACTCTGGCCGCTCCCGGCTCAGCCCACTGCCGAGTACGATACAGCTATTCCCACCACTCCCAGCCCTTCACCTTCAAACCCTGCACACTGCTTCCCTGGGGATCTTTTCCTAATCACAGTCTACCTTCTCCTGCTTAACCTGGCAGCAAAGCTGCAGAGCTTAGTCTGTGACATGACAGCAATTTTCATGGCAGCAGAAGGAGATGCCACGAACTGAGCTCGTTTGCTGCAGGAGGAGGGGCTGCCTGCTCAGACTGGAGGCGGTGGCTGTCGCTCTCTCACAACTATTGTTTCCACTACAGCAAGAGCAACATGAAACATCTCTAAGCTGGTGACTGGCACACTTTGTACAAACTGCCTGTTTTGCTGGGGTTTGAGTCAGATTGGCTCAGCTCTTGTGAAGTATTTTCATGCACAGCAGTGGCAAAAGGCCAGCAGAGAGAAGCAGCATCTGACCAACCCTCAGGACCACAAGCCTGAGCCCTGCCATGGTCCCCAGTGCTGCACCAGGCTCCATGCAAGTACAACTGAAACCGAATTCCCTTGGGTGGAAAATCGCTTTGCTCTGGATTATTCAAAATTACAAACCAAATGTTAGAGCGGGAACAGTTGCAAAGAAATTTAAAATTAGCCTTTTTCCATTCACCCACTCCCCTCAGAGCTAGAGGCATCTAAAAATACACATCAAAATTCAAATAATTTTTAGACATGCAGTTCTCAAATCTGCTTCTTGGGACTCCTAAAAAACACAGAAAGGGAAAAAATAAAACTGCCAAAAGATTTACTAAACATTACTTCAAATTGGTGCAGCATGACAAAATACAATGCAGCACAAGTTACAGAAACCACACACTTCTCTACAGTATCAACACCTATGCACTGCACCTGCAGGAATCTTTCAGAGAAAACCACACCTCTGTGATACAAGATGGATTTAAAAAATAACAGAATTTTCCATTATGTATTCTAGCCATATAAAAAGATTCCAAGAGTAGTGTTCTCATCAAATAGCAGCATCTGTAAAGACTGCAATTCCAATATATACTATTAAATTCTGACTTTTCTTTCACAAATGGAATGTCTTCCTATTACACCTTCATCTCTAAACCAAGTAAACCATATATTTTTAACTATTTACAGTTTGCTTTACAATTTATATACAATTAACTTCAGATAACATACCCAGCCTACAGGTCTGAGTGCTGCTTCATTCTCAGTTTGGACCTAACAATTGCTGCATTGCAGCTTTTGCCAACCAAGAAAGTCTTTGCAACGCTCAAACTCCGATTTTCCAGGCCTAGAGGATGAGGAAACACTCAGCAGTGATTTCACCCTCAGCGTAATTGTAAGGACTTACTAGAATATAACATTGTCCTTACATCTCCAGAGCAACAATGGCTCTTTTCTCTAAAACACAGATTAGTCAAGAGCCCTGAAGATGACTAAGGATTTTATGCTAAATAGCCATTTGAAAACAGTTTACATTCCAAAACCACCTGTATTTAAGTTCTCTGTCTATAAAGGCACGTGGTTTAAAAGACATCAGATCAATCAGACATAAAAAGGCATTAAGCTATGTTGTCACACTTGCAGCCAAGACATTACTTTTTTAGCATTTGACAGGCAGAATTCTTTGTTACTAAGGCTTTAAAAAGTCCACGGAGAGTTACAAAAGACACAGAATTCAGTTTAGAGGGAAGGTACAAGAAACACAGGCTGATATTTGTGTTCTTCTTGATTATCTAAATCTCCAAAAGAAGACTATTTGCAAGGAAGGCATTTCTCAAAGGCTGAAGACTCACTGGCAAACAGTGGAAGGAGACACTCCAAGCTCCTCTCTGCTTCCATGCATTCCTTCTTGCAGACTTATTTTGCACAATATACAAGAGATTTACTTTTTTTGTGTATGTGGATATATTTGGCTGTCTTTTGTCAGAGCTAGTTAGATTCAGACCCAGCTGTGATACAACACAGTTAAATTACTTCGCTTTTAGCAAAGTACTTACAAATAAGGAGCAGTTTTAAACTTAATGGCAAAAGAAGAAAGATATCCTTCCCAAGAGGAATGTTTGCTTAAAATCCTTTCATAAGGATCAAAGAGCTGTAAATGGGATTTCATGAAGTACTGTCTGCTTATAGAAGATCTGCTTTTAATCAGCAGTATCCCTCCTTTTGAATTTCACGTCTAGATTACCCTCCATAGGAAGTGGCTTTTAGCTAAGGGTGAACCCTGAATCAACTCTGGGAATTCCTTGTAAAACACTCCATCCTTGAGGCATCATTTCCGATGGCCACTAATGGAGAATCCTGCTTTTAAGGTTCTTGTCTTAACAGATGCACTCTAGTATATGGCAATTAATTTAGGAAGGATTATGTCGATTGTAGTAATGCTGTATCTTGGTCCATAGCCAATGTATTCATTCATCTTTATTCATTTAGAAGATCTGATGTTCTTTTGTTTCCCCTTTTGAGACCTGGCTTCCTATTCAGCTGGCAGTTTCATTGCTTAACCACCCCACTCTAAAAGGGCTACTTCTACAGCCACCAACTCCATGGGGATTTCTTCACTGTAAATGTCATCTTTGCTTTGCTTTGCTTTTAGAAGTGTAGCACAACAAAGATCTTATTGATGACAATATTCATTGACATCAGCAGGGGTTTCACCTAAGTAGGGGCTGGAGGGTTGAAACCATTGCATCGTGTGTTACTATACTCATCCCTTGGGTTACACACAGGTTATGTCAATTAGAGGGGATCTCAAAATCCCAGGAAGCCATTCATAGGAAAGCTTAAACTTGGGAAGAAAATAACAGTCATTTACAGCATGGCTGGCTTCTCTATGCCACTGAACTGAAGATATGTTTTATCTAAGTCCTAGTCAGAAACCTGCATCAGGTTACTGGGACATATCTGTCTTGGCACCAAAGTCAAAATCCAACTAAGACCATATGGAATCCCTTCTCTGACAGAGGAGGAGGATGCAAGGGAAACAGAATAGTATAAAATGCCTTTAATATGATGTTAGCAATGATAATTCATGACCGACTAACTGCAGTGGATACAATGTGCACTGTTTGCATTCAGACACTTTGTGCTGTCCTGTTGCCTCACATACCTGCTTTTTACTGCCAGTAAGTGGTGATGCTTGCTGCCTCACCTCACATGGCATTAGCCCTGGTTCCCCTCCCACAGCCTCTTTGCTCTGAGCACTGCCTACTCCTTTAGCCAGCCACCTGCATCTACCTGGGTCCTCACTATTACACACAGGAAATTTTACATTGAGTGTAGACTTCACTCAAGTCAGCAGGGACTTTATTCATAAACAATAGCTGACACCCTAAAACTCATTAGGATATGCACTACAGGTGAAAACTTTTGTGACAAGCAAACATAATCCCAAAGTATCTCTGCTTCTGAGGACAAGGCCATCATCTTTACATGTGGCAAGATTAGAAACCTGCAAATTATTTTGCTGTTCATCTCTATTCCTTCTTTCTCATACACACAAAAGCATTTATTTCTCTCATATGTACAAAATCCAAGTTTATCTCAACTAACTCCCAAGTGCTTCACAAGCCAGTGGGCTCTCCTGGCTCCGGCAGAGGAAAATGGAAGTCTCATGCTTTTACCACTTAAATAATTCTTGATTCTGAAAGAAATGGCAGCGAAGCAGACAACAGATCCTGATCTCTCCTCACGAAAGTGGCTCATTGGCAGTGGTTGCTTTCAGCACTCATAAGAACATTCAGACAACTACCTCACTGCAGATGTCTTCCCAGACAGCCACTGACCCCTTTCCAAACCTGCCCGGCTTCCAGCAAAGCACAGCTCAGTTTCCTGTGGAGGCACCAGCTATGATGATGAAAACACTGATGCCCTGCTGAGGGCACTGACTGATGAACTTGCTATGGCAGTTAAAGGAATCACTGCCCCAAACCCTTTTTTCTGTCCCCCTGCCAAAGGTTTCAGTCTCCACAGAAATGTCCCCAGAAGGACCCACTCTGAATGTAATTTAAGTCACCATATGAAACTGGCTTGAACACTATGGCCACTTTTTCTCCCACAGAAAAAAGAAAGGAAAAGATGTGTCACAGAATCATGGAAATGGTGGTTAGAAGTCCAAAAACTTATACTGAAGCAGCTCAAGCATCTCCAGAGCTGCCAGGCTGAAGTCCAGTCCACTACACAATGTGAATTCACTACACATATGTTCAATGATAGATGAGTAAACTGAGAGGGAGCAAGTCCGCTGAAAAGACACACATGGGAACGTGTAATTTTGAGGATTAAGAAAATGTCCAAGAGTAAGAAGGCATCCAGAGGTCTGAGGACTTGGTGTTTTACGGCAGGACAAAAAGCAGAATGGTAACATGAGGCAGTGTCCCCATGCCTAGCATTCAGTAGGCTTTTCAAACACTTTTGGCAAGTGACACAGCAATCCAAGTATAGCTTCATGCTGTTAAACAAAGGTGAGGGGTAAAAAAGCATGGTATGGGGAGATACGGAATAGACCCAAACCCAGACGAGGACTTCGGTCCACCATTCCAGGTACTCACCATGTCTTACACCTTTAGGACATGTCCCCCCTGGTGCCCAAAATGAATTGGCCAGCAGCTCTCACACTGCTGTTGTCTCACACCAGAACACCACATATTATGCCAGCACTTTGTTCAGACCAAACAGAAAGTTTCCATCTTATACCAGTGTGTCACAGCAGTGGAAATCCAGATGAATGTATTTTTTCTCTCTACAAGTATTCTGTTATCTTCAATTGAAGCCTATGTACTTTTCATCTCTCTCCATATCAATTCTACAGGTAACAACTAAAATTATTCCCTGTGCCCACTCCTCTGAATTTCTTCAGTCTCTCCATTTTTCTGCATCTGCTTTTTTTTTCTCATGTTGTGTCAGATCTTTCTTCTCTTTTCTTGTTATGCTCAGTAGTGAGATCCTTCCTCTGTAACACCACATTTTGGAGCTCTGTCTCTCCATGCCTTACAGTCTGTCAACTCAGGACCAGCAGCGCTTTTCCCCATTCAAATGCCAGCCTTTGGACCATTCCCAGAAAGATGATTCCCTTTTTTTCCAAGGAATTCGGGCACCATTTTCCTCTCCCCAATGCCTCCTTGCATGTGCTTTGGTGACTAGCTATTCTGCTTTTGCTCAGTAGAATTGTGTTCACACCTCCTCTTCACTGAGCTCACACAGATTATGTTTTAATGGGTGCAGTTGCTGCTGGAACAAACACGTCCTGTCACAGGCATTTTACATGCCACATGCCTTATTTAAACTATGCTGAAATTTTGAGTTCATCTAAGCTCAGACCTTGCCTGAAAATTGCCGACCACTACCAAAACACAGAAGCCAAAATAATTTGTAACAGGTATTTCTGTGTCATTATCTTCATTGATTCCCTGTAATATGCTGCACAAGAAGAGTATAATAGTGATGTTAAAACCAATGGGCTGGGGGGTATATTCAGGAAAATCTGGTCTGCATGAGAACATCCTGAGCAACCGAAGCACAAAAGATTGCCACCTCATGCAGAAAAACACCTCGGCAATGGATGTGGTGGCTGTCCATATTACACAGGCTGAGAAATGTGCTCCTGCTCTCTTGGCCACCCTTACATTATGTACATCCTGCTCCATCCCCAGCTAGCACTCCTGAATCAGTGGTGAACCAGTCCACCCGCCAAGGACTTCAACACAGTGCAGAGGACATGACTGAAGTGCTTACGCTTACTGCTTCAATGCACTTCTATTTTGTATCACCAGACTGGTCTGGTGCTTCAAACACAGAAGTCCTTCTCCTCCCCAGTAGTTACACAAAATGGCCCAGTTTCTCTGGTCTGACTCACAACTGAATGGCACCTTACACTGGCACAGTGCTGGTGCTCCACTAACAACAGCAAGCCTGGATGCTACGTGAGATGCCTAACAGGCAGCAGGAGAGTCACAAATGAGATAAAATGCAAAAAAAGCATGAATTTTCTCCAGCAGAAATGGAAAGAAAAAAAAAAGGCGGATGAAATGCAAAAACTAGGTGTGGATTGGTAAAGGAGAGTAGGGATATGCTCAGTGCCAAAGGGGGCTCTCTGCAACAGTGTCTGTGCCCACAAGCAGTGGGAGAAAGGAAAGTAGAAATAAAGTTGCTTCAGAGAAAAGAGGTGCAGGGGTTATCAGTCAGGCCCTGCTGTCTGAAGCAGTCAGGAGGCCAGGCACAGTCAGACTAAGCACAAGGAGAAAGTTATGGCCATGTGCACCAAGGGCAGAAACCCAGAAAGGATACCACAGGGTAGTCTTCCCAATGTGAGATTTGCTTCCACATTGATCAGAGGTGAAACCAGCTTCTCCCTCTTCCTTCACAGTTCCTGAAGCTGCAGACCTGATACCAGAGGGAAGTTTTGGTCAGGTAGTGACTGCTGGCAGCACCTGTGGCTGGATGCTGTGCCTGGGTGTCATTTTTGTGCACTTTGGACAGCTCCTGGCCCCATGCAAGGAACACAGGTTTGGTACTGGAAAATCCACAGCTAAGCATCAGCACCCAGGACACTGTCAGAAACCAGTTTCTCACTTCTCTAATGAATCCAGGAGCTGGTGTAGCTCCAAAAAACCAGGAGTGTGAGTGGGGGGGAAATGTTAACAACAGTAACAAATGACTTTTTAATATGATTTCATCATCTCTGTTGTTGCATACTGCTACAGAGCAATCATATTTCTTTAGAGCCCAGAAGACTTGAAGCTACAATGTATTTCCTTAGTGGCAGGATGAAACATCTAATTTATCACACTGGAAAGGGGCTTCAGAAGACACACACGATAGGTCCTGTGGGTTCTTGTGGCACAGGTAGTGTGTACAAGGTCTTACACAAAGTGCCTGATTTGCTTTTGCTGAAGGAGAAGAAGGGCCAGAAGTGTAAAAAAAGAAAAACAGTCCAGCCCTGATGCCTGCCAACTTCACTAATGTTAATTTATGCCTTTGATTTGGTCACAAAACTCAACAGTAATGTTAATGAATATTCATTTATAGAAGCTTCAGCACATCCCATTTCAAAGAGAAAAGGCTGAGGTCTGGGCTTTCTTTTTCCCAGCAATCCTCTCCCCTGCACAGAGAAGAAAATTTGTGAGAAGTGATGTAATTAAAAGAAACTGTTGATTCTAAGGCAAAGACTCTTAATTCTTCCAGTTTCTGGAGAGCAAAGAACTAGATATGGGTGGGAACCTGTTACACTGCAGCTTCAAATGAAGACTGAGCCATGCATAAAGCACCTGACACTCACCCAGAGGGTAACCGGGGCCTCCCCCAGCCCAGATATGCCCTGAGTAACTGCAAGTCACACAACGCATTGAGGAACAAGGCAAGAGGAGCCATGACCCAGAAAGCCACTGCAGTACCCAGGTTCAGCCGTGGCTACCAGGCACTACTGCCCACCGATAGTGGAAACCTGCATAAATGCAGCACTTCGGTATCATAAAACTCAGCTTTTAGAAGGAGGTTGTTCCCCTCCTGATCAAATATTTTGACTGAAGCATGTTTTCTTGAACATGGAGAAAATCTCGAGGAGCTTACAAGCTTTGTACGGCTGGCTTCACTAACGCCGTTAAGCACCAGGTTTGCCCAGGAAGGTGCCACACCCACCAGGCAGACCGCTCCTTCAGCTACCGAAACTTGCCCCGCGTCACACCGCGACAGCTTTCCAAGGAAAGCTCCACGAACCCAAGCAATCTTGGGGCTCACCCAGCTTCCCGGTCATCTCTGCCCCAGGTGCCACAGCAGCAGTGACCCATCACCCACTGATCCAGCCCCCCAAGAGAAAAGCGGGCAGCAATCTGCAGACCAACGCCAGTGCTGGGGAAAACCTCTGCCGTGTGAGCAAGCTCCGGGTGCGATTTCCCCAACACAGCCCTACCCGCCAGCTCTGCCTCTTCTTGATCCCAGCCCCTCCATCCCCAGATCTGTGTATTAAGGGAATGCATATACTGTATCAAAGGACCCAGATCCTTGCTTTCTGGCATAGAAAGCACACTCTATTGTAGCTTTGCTCGGGTACAAAAGCATCTAGCGGGCGACAGGCACCGATAGGAAGAGGATGGTTATGATTAACTCTTTGACTTCAGATCCCTGCCTGATGCATTAATAGCGCGCAGAGGTGCTGGTGCTAGCATCATGGCGCTCTTTGATTTTCCACGCTCTCCCCCACGCCCACGCCCACGCTCGCCCACCTCCCATTTCTCCGCACCCTGTGGCTGCCCCCAGCCCACCGCCCCTGCCCCGCCGGGGCTGCGCTGCCCCAGCCCGCTGCGGGGGGCGGCGGCAGGGGCACGTTGTGCTGCGGTGGTCCCCTCCCTCTTTTGTTCTGCCTCGCCCGGCGGCCGAGCCTCCCCGGGCCCGGCTCCTCGGGAGGGCGGTCCCCCCAGCCCCGGCCCCGGCAGCGCCGGGACGAGCCCCCCGTCGGCTCTCCCTCCTCTCCCCGCCCCGGCCTGCAGCGAGCACACAGCGCTGAGCCCCCGGCTGGCCGGCGAGCGAGCAAAGGGAAGCAGAATACAATAAAAATAAAAATTAAAATATAATAACGAAATTTTAAAATAAAATTACATTAAATCAGTCCGCCCTCAGAGCTCCAGCGGGAGAAGGACGAGCGGCGCCGCCGGCAGCCCGCCGCCCCGGGGAGCCCCGGCCCCGCAGCCTGGGGGCTGCCCGCCGGCCCCGGGCACTGTGCCGCACGCCCTTCCCCGCCCGCGAACAAAGGAGCGCGGGCAGCGCTCGCTGCGCCCGGGGCCGCTTACCGTTATGTGGGGGATGCTCTTCTTGCCCTGGTACGACATGTCGGCTCTCCCTAGCGCCGGGAGCACGCAACGAACCCGAGGAGCTAGCCGAGCCCAGCGGAACAACACCGGCGATGCTGAGAAGAATAATAATGCGAAGCCCCGTCGGGTGATGGGGCGGGGCGGGGGCCACCCGGCAGAGCGGTGGAATGGGGGCGAAGTTCCGTCGCCCAGAGGAAGGGGAGCCCGGCAAACCCGGCACCTTTTTTTTTCCGGCTGCAATCAAACAGGGACGCGGCTCCCGGGGGGGTCGGCGAGTGCTGCCTCTGCCGGCGGCAGCAGCGCCCTCCCGGCTGCAGGTCGGAGCAGGATTCGCTCAGCGCAACCCAGGAAGCGTTTCCTTCCCTCCTGTCCCCCACCCCTCTGCCTGGCCCCCCTTCACAGCCCATCAATCCAGCCGGAGCCTCCCTCCCTCCCGTACCGGTGCTGGGAAACGCCGCCCCGCCAGCTCCGCCGCCGCCCCGCTCGCACGCTGAGGTCACCGGCAGGATCCCACGCGTGGGTTGCCGCAGGGTGGGGACGGGGAATATAATCCCCGGCGATGGGTTCTGCTGTGCTGCACATGGCAATGTCACTGCCTGCGCTGTCCCCACGGCATGGAGCCTGATGGCAATGCGCTGCGCAGTCCCCATGGCACTGTCCCCATAGCACTGACCCTGATGGCACTGCCCTGTGCTGTCCCCATAGCACTGATCCTGATGGCATTGCCTTGCTTTGTCTGCATGGCACTGCCTGCTCTTTCCTCATGGCACTGTCCCCTTGGCTTTGTCCCTGATGGCACTGCCTACTCTGTCCTCACCAACAGCTCTGACCTCAACAGCACTGACCTGCTCTGCCCTCCCTATCATTGCCCTATTGTCTCTCATCTGCTCTGTCCTGTGCCCAGGGAGGTCATGGGGGATAACACAACCAGGCCGGGCCAGGTAGATGCTGCTGGAGAGGTACAGTGGCTAGCTGAAACCCTTCTGTGTAATCTCTGTCTCACAAAATGCCTCCCTCCACCCAAGGTACTTGATTAACACTCAAAACTGCAGGAAGGGTAAAAGTTGTGGAAGGAAGGGAAAAGGGCAAAGCTGTGCCCAAATTAATCCCCTCAAGGACACGCACTCTGGGGCTCTTAGCACACCCAACCCTGTGAAATACACATAGATATAAGACATGAAGCACCCAGGCCACATGCCTGAGACATCTTCCCCAAAATCATTGTTTGAAGCTTGTAAAAAACTCTAGATGCCACTGCACAGGGGTCACACATTTCTGCTGCTAACAGTGCACCTTCCTAAGGCAGTGGCCAAATCTCTATCCCTAACCTCCCCCTCACCTCAGTCAACTTAGCAAGCACAGTGCTGTCCAGAGAGGTAGTGTGCAGTGTGCTCACTACCCTGAGTCCCAGGCTGAGCTAGGAAGCAGGGAAGATGAGGAGGTAGCATCATGGATGTGCTAGAAGATAGGCTGTGCTGTGCCCTCCCACTGCCCCAGGGTCCTGGTTGAAAAAACTCAGGAGCTCAGGTGAGCTAGAAAAGAGAAGACTGCACTGCAGCTGGCAGCCTCTGAAGGCAACCCTGAGGTCGTGGCAGAGAAAGCAGCAGCATCCCAGGCACAGTGTCCCACCAAGCCTTGCCTGCTCGCTCCTGTGTCCCACCACAGCAAACACCCAATGGGCTGCACCCAATCCCCACACCAGAGCAAACCAGCACCCCATTCATGCTCCAGTGGAAGAGGGGGAGAAGAGAGTTAAAACTCTCAGTTCAGCCTGTGGAAAGAACAGAGCTCGGACAAGCCACAGAGGCTCCGGGCTGGGTACTAAGGGACAGGGTGTATGCATGCAGAGGCATCACTGCAAGGCCGCATTTCTTTCTAAGGAGAAATCAATGACAGCCCGGGTCCCCAGGAGAGCCAGTCCCCCGGGTCTGCCTGCAGCCCACATGCCACCGACAGGGCTAAGATGGAGATGCACAGCCGTCAGGGGCTGGCCAGCCCCGCCGGCTCACTTCTTCCTTCAGCCTACAATATGAGTCCAAGCTGCAGCCCCAGGGAAGGGCAGCCCGGGGCAGAGGTTTCGGCCGATCCTCCCGCCTTCCGCGCTCCCTGCCGGAGAGACAATGCAGGCGCACAGGGAGCCGGGGGGAGCAGGGGCAGAGCCAGGGAGGGGGGCCGGGGGAGATCCTGGGGCTGTGCCTGGGACAGGCTGCTCGGAGTTTCCCCGGCGAACCCGGGAGTGCAACGGGCCCGGCTTTGTTTCGGGGGGCGGCGGGGAGGCGCTGAGGGACCCGAGCTGCCCTCCGGCCCCCGGCACGGGCAGGCAAGGAAACGGAGAAAGCTCATCGCCATCACTTACAAAGGAAAACGATTTCTGGGGTCGCCCCCTCCCGCCCCCGCTAAGCTCTGCCAAGTGAGGTAGGGGCCAGCCAGGCTCTTCCCAGAGCATCAGCGCGCCCGGGAGGAGGGGGCCGCGCCTCCCCGACCTGCCGTGCCGAACCTCCCCCGCGAAGGCGGCCCCCAGCTCCCTGCGCGGGCGAGCGGGGCTCTGCGGCACGGCACGGCACGGCACGGCACGGCACGGCACGGCACGGCACGGCACGGCACGGCACGGCACGGCACGCTCGGTTCGGCTCGGTACAGCAAGCTCGGTTCGGCTCGCCCAGCGAGCGGGGGCGGCGGCTCCTTTCCCCCCTGCCTGGGCCCCGCTCACCTGTCCATTGTCCTGGCCCTGCAGTAGCTCCTTCCCCATGGGGTATTTGATCTCCACGCCCGGGGTCTTGTCTTCCCGGTCTCCCGGGGAGCTGATGACGGAGCCGGAGATCTCGCTGATGTCGCTGGCGGTCTCGCTGTAGTTGTCCCCTCCGTCCAGCATGTCGTGCCGGCTGCCGCTCCGCGGGGTCCGGGACCCCTTCTTCCCCACGCTGTAGGCGTCGAAGTCGATGGTTTTGTTCTCATAGGCCCCCTCCACGGAGGCGAACATTCCCCCGTATTTCTGTCGCGGTGTCTGGGCTGTCGTGCCCGGCCTAGCTAGATACACAGGCAGGTCATCTTCTTTATTCCAGTTCCTCTTTCTCTCGGCCATTCTCGCTGTCCGGATCTCTCTCTCTCTCTCTGTCTCCCTGCCTCCCACTTCTCTGCACCTTCCACTACCGGGATAGGCTGTTAGTGACCATAAAAATGAATGGATAGATGCAGCAGTGGCGGAGCTGGGTTGGCTGGTGGGATCTTTCCCTTAGGGAACTGCAAACGTTAACCTCCCTCC